>OY992881.1:78227502-78825002 GCA_963921405.1 Cepaea hortensis
GAGGAGGAGGGAGGAAAAGGGAGGAGGAGGGAGGAGAAGGAAGAAGGAGGAGGAAGAGGAGGAGGAGGATGGAAGAAGAGGAGGAAGAGGGAGGAGGGAGGAGGTAGAGGGAGGAGGAGGGAAGAGGGAGGAGGTGGAAGGAGGAGGAAGAGGGAGGAGGAGGGAGGAGGAGGAGTGAGGAGGTAGAGGGAGAAGGAGGAGGGAGGAAAAGGGAGGAGGAGGGAGGAGAAGGAAGAAGGAGGAGAAGGGGAGGAGGTAGAGGAGGAGGAGGAGGAGGAGGAGGAGGAGTGAGGAGGTAGAGGGAGGAGGAGGAGGGAGGAAAAGGGAGGAGGAGGGAGGAGAAGGAAGAAGGAGGAGGAAGAGGGAGGAGGAGGATGGAAGAAGGAGGAGGAAGAGGGAGGAGGAGGATGGAGGAGGGGAGAGGGAGGAAGAGGGAGGAGGAGGAAGGAAGAGGAAGAGGGAGGAGGAGGATGGAGGAGGAAGAGGGAGGAGGGGAAGAGGAAGAGGGTAGGAGGAGGAGGAGGGGAGAGGAGGAGAAGAATGGAGAAGGAGGGAGGAGGAGGGAGGAAGAGGAAGAGGGAGGAGGAGGAAGGAGGAGGGGGAGGGAAGAGGAGGAGAGAGGAGGAGGGAGAGGGAGGAGGAGGGAGGAGGAAGAAGGAGGAGGAGGGAGGATGAGAACGCAGGAGGAGGAGGAGGAGGAAGAGGGAGGAGGAGGGAGGAGGAGGGGAGGGAAGAGGAGGAGAGAGGAGGAGGGAGGGGGAGGAGGAGGGAGGAGGAAGAAGGAGAAGGAGGAGGGAGGATGAGAACGCAGGAGGAGGGAGAGGGAGGAGGATGAGGAGAGAGAGGAGGTGGAGAGAGGAAGAGGTAGAAGGAGGAGGGAGAAGGAGGAGGGAGGAGAAGGAGGGGGAGGAGGAGGAGGAGGAATGATGAGGAGGAGGAGGAAGAGGGAAGAGGAGGGATGTGGAGGACGGAGGAGGAGGGAGGAGGTAGAGGGAGGAGTAGGAGAAAGGAAAAGGGAGGAGGAGAGAGGAGGAGAAGTGAGGAGGTAGGAGGAGGAGGAAGAGGGAGGAAGAGGAAGAGGAAGAGGGAGGAGGAGAAAGGGAGGAGGAGGATGGAAGAAGGAGGAGGTAGAGGGAGGAGGGGGAGGGGAAGAGGAAGAGGGTAGGAGGAGGAGAGGAGAGAGGAGGAGGGATGTGGAGGAAGGAGGAGGAGGGAGGAGGTAGAGGGAGGATGAGGAGGGAGGAAAAGGGAGGAGAGGGAGGAGAAGGAAGAAGGAGGAGGAAGGGAGGAGGTAGAGGGAGGAGGAAGAAGAGAGAGGAGGAGGAGTGAGGAGGAAGAGGGAGGAGGAGGATGGAGGAGGAAGAGGAGGAGAGGGAGGAGGGGAGAGGAGGAAGGGTAGGAGGGAGGAGGGGAGAGGAGGAGGAGGAGGAGGGAGGAGGTAGTAGGATGATTGATTGCCATCCCACCAGGTTAATTTCGACCTCAGAGAGAAGTGTCTATGTAGAAGACCATTTCCTGGATGTACGTATTTTGGGAGGGGGAGGAGGGAGGAGGGAGGAGGAGGAAGAAGAAAAAAAATACGACAGTTGGCTGCTCTGGAATGAAAGGAAGACGTGTAGAAAATTTCATCTCAATCGGATGGGCCGTTCGCGAGCGTATAAAGGACATACATACATACATACAGAGATACATAAATACGCAAATACGCACATCCTAATTTATATATAAGATTATATATATATATATATAAATATATAATATTTTCAAAAACAATTGTCACAATCATGTATTTCATGAACCTGTCACGAGTTATTGTCAAAAATGTTGTTTTGACCTTGACCTCTTTCATGACCTCACGAATCATGACGTGAGTACAATTCAGGTAACCACGAGAAGTTAATGACCAGATGGACACAGTCGATAGTTGACTGATGTCTAATCAGCGATACAAGTAATAAAAATAAAAATGTTGCGTTTCTTTTTTTGAACAGTATAATGTATAGTTGTGATTTTGTGATTTTCAGTTTCAAATGCAGTTTTTTTTATAGTAAACTACCTGACCCGGCCCGGTTTCGCCCAGCTCCTGGCGGGGATCTATCTATCTGTCTGACCCGGCCCGGCTTCGCCCAACACCTGGTGGGGAGCATCTCATTTAATTCATATAAGTAGTCATATAAGCTCCCGTTCCCGACTGTCTGTCTGTCCCAAAAAAGACGACCCGCCCCGGCTTCGCCCAGCCCCTGACGGGGAGCGTCTCATTTAATTCATATTAGTAGTCATATAAGCTCCCGTTCCCGTTCCCGGAAATATGGCGAACAGATTGGAAGAGAACAATCTTCATCCCAATAACTAAATAGGGCAATCCTGAAATTCAATCAATCAATCATGTGCCATGCCGGAAAGCATGGGCGGTCATGACTCGCCATTTCACTCGATCACCAGAGTCGTGGATCAGCTCAGTGTTCCTGTCTCGTCCATGCCATGTGGCCAAGCCATCCAGATATTTTCCTCTCGGTCTTCCTCTTGGTCCGTTCTCTTCGATCTTGCCAGCTATCACTAAGTTCTCCAGTCCATTTCTTCTCATAACATGTCGAAAAAATGTTGACAGTCTACGTCTAATTTCTCTGAAACTACTGAACGTAAACTTACCAAGAAATCACGAAAACCCAATAAATGCTGGGATTACTCTATAGATGTCGAAGAGAAATAAAAAGATGAGTTAGAAAATTTTCACGTATTTAAAATAGGTGGGTGTTATATTTTATGAAAACTTTAAAAATGTTTTAAAGAATTATCACTATATATTATAGCGTATATGCCTGTAAATAACTGTAGACAAACATTTTATAAAGCTTTGATAACAATGCAACAATTATACATAAAATATATAGCAATGCTAATAAAAGTTATGCCCCTTGAAATAACTTTTCTTAAGTTAAGTCCCCTCGCTATATATAAATTATAACGTAATAACGAAATTTAATTTTATTACATAAATAGCTGTTTGTAAACTAACTAACTATGACGGTTGGCTGCATGGGAATGATAAGAAGAAGTGTAGAAAATTTAATCTCAATCGGATGGACCGTTCGCGCACACATAAATAACTTACAGACTCACAGACAGTCTATTTTATATATATAGATAAGATTAGTATAATAAGACTGTATGACTAGATGAAAGGCTTGTGACTATATATCTTATATATAAAAAAGGATCTCCGTCTGTCTGTCTGTCTGTCTGTCTGTCCGTATGTCCGTATGTCCGTCTGTCCTTTATACGTTCGCGAACGGCCCATCCGATTGAGATGAAATTTTCTACACGCCTTCCTTTCATTCCAGAGCTGCCAACTGTCATAGTTTTTTTTTCTTCTTCCTCCTCCTCCCTCCTCCCTCCTCCCCCTCCCAAAATACGTACGTCCAGGAAATGGTCTTCTACATAGACACTTCTCTCTGAGGTCCGCGATAACATATTAACCTGGTGGGATGGCAATCAATCATCCTACTACCTCCTCCCTCCTCCTCCCTCCTCCTCCTCTCCCCTCCTCCTCCTACCCTCTTCCTCTTCCCCTCCTCCCTCTCCCTCCTCTTCCTCCTCCCTCCTCCTCCTCCCTCTTCCTCCTCACTCCTCCTCCTCACTCTTCTTCCTCCTCCCTCTACCTCCTCCCTCCTCCTCCTTCTTCCTTCTCCTCCCTCCTCCTCCCTTTTCCTCCCTCCTCATCCTCCCTCTACCTCCTCCCTCCTCCTCCTTCCTCCACATCCCTCCTCCTCCTCTCCCCTCCTCCTCCTACCCTCTTCCTCTTCCCCTCCCCCTCCTCCCTCTACCTCCTCCTTCTTCCATCCTCCTCCTCCCTTTTCCTCCTCATCCCTCTTCCTCTTCCTCTTCCTCTTCCTCTCTTCCTCCTCCTCCTACCTCCTCACTTCTCCTCCTATCTCCTCCTCCCTTTTCCTTTCTCCTCCCTCCTCCTCCGTCCTCCACATCCCTCCTCTTCCCTCTTCCTCCTCCTCCCTCCTATTCATTCCTCCTCCTCCTCCTCCCCCTCCTTCTCCTCCCTCCTCCTTCTACCTCTTCCTCTCTCCACCTCCTCTCTCCTCCTCATCCTCCTCCCTCTCCCTCCTCCTGCGTTCTCATCCTCCCTCCTCCTCCTCCTTCTTCCTCCTCCCTCCTCCTCCTCCTCTCTCCTCCTCTTCCCTCCCCTCCTCCTTCCTCCTCCTCCCTCTTCCTCCCTCCTCCTCCTCCTCCTGCGTTCTCATCCTCCCTCCTCCTCCTTCTTCCTCCTCCCTCCTCCTCCCTCTCCCTCCTCCTCTCTCCTCCTCTTCCCTCCCCCTACCGTCAACTAGGCCAAACTTAGTGTCGCATCACATATTATTTATGCATTGTTCATTAGATAAGTTGTCTATAGGCAGAACAGTTAAATAGATAGTATGAACAAATAGCCGTCACGGCCATTAGAAAGCTCACAAAGATAATTACAATTCGTTAGCTACAAAGGCAGAAGAACTCACAGAGCAAATATGACAAAGACTAAGAGTCATACGGTAGCCGATGATGACAACATAGCAGGAAGAGAATAGTCATATAGTTACTTTGTGAATACCAAAACTAATACAGAGGGAATGGTACCAGTCAATCACACACGTCCCCTCAATCGAGTTTTATATCTTTGGTTGGGGATGCTGGCCGGTTAAGCTTATGAGGGACTATTACTATATTTATAGTTTAGTTAGCCCAGCCCTCCCATAGGCTGGTGTTACACGACGTAAACCGGGGGTGTAGATAGGAGTTCGTGTCCGCATAATAATAAATATTTTTGTTTATAAGATTTTTTGTGTGATTGATAGGAGACCATACCATCATATTAGCACAGTAGTGGGAATAGATTATATACATATGACTCATGGATTCTGAACTGCTATTTGTCAGGCTAGATAAACGGACTACAGTATAAAATGGTTACACCATTTTCAAGGGGAGGGGGCATGCTGCCAAGTAGCAGCGCAGATCATATGTTAGTTAGTTAGTTAGTTAGTCGACAGATCATCCTCATTGCACATCGAACCATTCAGTCCATAAGTGCTCGGATCCCCTCCGCTATTGAGATGGTAGGCGTTTCTTCCTCCATCTTGTGCAAAGAATTTTCTTCTTTAGCAACTACAGACAATGTTGTCTGCACAATATCAGAGTCCATATTCTGGCTCATGACAATTCCCTGTGTTTCCTGAGTCTCCGAACTGGTATACTCCGAGATAACAACTGGAAATGTTTCCTTGTCTGGATGTTCCTCTCTGGTTGTACTTTCATGGGCTAAGTCCAGTTGAGGTAAATCCAGTGATGGGCTTTTGTCTAAGCAAACCATCACATTCCGTAAATCCTTTGAACTGATATCTAGTGTCTTTTCCTGAGCTGCAGCCTCAAAGATCACAAGGGATTCCGGGTCGTCCTTATTCCCTATCTCAGTCAAATTTAATCCCACTTCTTGCTTGCCTAAGCTGAAGAGAATACAAGTGTCGGTTACCTCTCCATCTCCGTCCTCTTTAAAAGATGTCCTCGGATCATCTTCCTCTTGAGTTTCACCGCTCGTTGAAGTAAAATGAGATTCCTGGGAGTCTTGTACTGGCAAACCAGTTAAACCACTTATCTTGTGGTGCAAACAGTTGTCCTCTGGGTAACTGTTAATAGGTAAATTATCTGAACTGATAATTAGTGGTTCTTCCCGCGTTGCAGTAGTGAAATTCACCTGGGATTCCGTTTCTTCCTTCCTTCCTATTTCAGTCAGATGTCATTCCACTTCGTGATTCTCTGAACAGAAAGGAATGTGAAAATCGACTAGGTCAACGCCTGCGTCCTCATTAAAGGTTGTCTTCAGTTCCTCTTTCTCTCGAGATTCATTTCTCGTAGAAGTTAAGTGGTTTTCCTGAAGGTCTTCTACTGTTTAACAACTATTGCCGTGGTGCAAACAGTTATCACGTTTGTGACTGTATGAAGTGCCCTTGGCACGTTTCTTCTTCCCTCTTTACGTTTAGGAATGGGTCGAATGAAAACCCATAGTTCCCGGTCCACTACCTCTGATTCCGCGGTGGGTGGAAAAGATGTCCCTTCCTTCCTGGTTGGGTGAGAATCTGTATCTCCTACCTTATGTTCCGCTAGAAAGGTTAGCTTCTCCGCATTGACTGCTTCAGCATGCGTTTTCTCCATCTCTACACCTTCAGTTTTGCTACGCTCTTGTGCTTCAAAGAACTCATTATGTCTTTTAGTCATCATTTCTTCTTCTTGGTCCCACCATTCTAACTCCGCTATGATATGTTTCTAGTTGCTCCCCCTTTAAGCCTTCTCTTATGCCCAACCGTCTCGCAGTCTCTAAGAATCTGGCGCGCGCCTCCATGTCCTCTTCGAGATTCCGGTAACGTGAGTCCATAATTGTTAATGACTATAATCAGGTAAGCCCCTATGTATATATCAAAAATCAGATCTAAGCTAGAAAGACAAGAATGAACTACTGACAGTCTACGCTATCCAATGTGTAGAGTTTAGCCTCAGCAGTGAAAGACAACTGAAAACAATATTCAAGTAGTATCTGACGACAGCAGTGAAGTAAGTGTGAGAGATGTACTATACAGTAATCAACAGTAATATTTACCTAAATAAACATTAAAATGCACTGCACATGTCAAAATGACCATTATATATTAGCATAAAATTGCAAATCAGTCAAGCAGTTAAATCATCAAACACATCAATGTAGATATGATTAAAGTGTTCAATTATCAATAAATGATTAATGATAACACTAAATGATAGATGATGGTAGTTTTCTCATAAGTTCTTATCTGTTATACACTTTTGAAAAGTTATATCTATACTATGTAACTTCCTCAAATAAAATTAGCTACCTTTGATATTAGACTATTTTGATGAATGAAGATTACAAGAGTTAACTTTGAAACATCGTTTGTCTAGGGTCTAGTACCGGATTCTATTGAAAGCGAGAAGTCCGAATTCAAATACCGGACGAGAAGCCCAATCTATCAGAAGTTGGGGTGGCCAGCGCCTATACGAAAGTATGCATGCAACCCCAAATAGTCAGAAATTGACTAGAGACAAAATCTATATTGCTGAACTACAGATTAAGCCCTGAATATCCAACATACAGCTCCAAATGGCCCGTAACAAAATTGAAATGAACTGAGCTGAATATTCGCCAAGGAATAGGAAGGAGAAGGTTAGCTAAGATAGATTTTTAAGTCTAAATTTAAGAGTAATTGACAACTATCCCAGTACAGGTTTTTCTCCCCTGACTGTTCCCTTCCTTGGTGTGTAAGTAATCCCCACACAACACGTATGCACAATTGGAATTAAAAAGTATAACGACTGAACTATGAGTTACAATACTACAAGATTTATTTACTAATCATATTATAAGACATCTGATGTTTTTCAATTGATGATGATGATGAATGCGTATAAGTTATGCACTACAGTAATCATGAAAGTGAAATGATTAATATAAAATACATAACTCTGAATCCTGTCGGGATCAGTGAGAGGTCCGCTAACATCCGTTATGCTCCGATCAGCAAACAGCCGTGGTCAGATCAGCGATCTCTCCAGTAGAAACAAAACAGCTTGCTAGTATTCTGACGCCTGTCAGTCCTGGCACTACCTAGTAGTCTCTAGTTCTTGAGATCTATACATAGGCGCTCTTATTGAGAGCTAGGAAGAAAGTCAAGAATGTGTTATACCTAGTTCTACATCAGTACAATCCTAAGTATTACATATATCCTAGCACACACATATACAATGACCAGTCTGGCCCTGTTTATCTTCCAGCTGTACTGCGTTCACTATCCTCCTTCTCCCTACTGTCTTAGTCGAGGACGGACTTTTCAATTGTCTCATAGCCTATAATTATTAAATTTCTGCCGTCCTACATCCATGTCGCTAATACCGACATTCTGGGTCGTACAGCCGCTCCATCCAAAATACACTGAAAAAGCTAAGCACCATAAACCCTATACCAGTTGTGGGTAATGTCTGTACCATTCCACCTCTGCTTCCAATGCAATTGATAGGCAAGGTGCCAATGCGCGCACAATAGCATAACACTTCATATTGGTAGGTTTGCATATGACAAATCAATATATCAAACTTCCAATACACATAAAATATATTACTTAAACTAGACATATTATGATACTTTAACATAATAGCATAATGCATTAGTTAGTTTGTATGTATAGGAAATGAGACGTATATACACAAAAAGAATATGTTCGAAGCATAGTCCTAGCATCGTATATTCATATGAAGTTACAAATACATACATCCAACATATACTTAATTAAACATTAAGCATATGAAAGTATTCCTCCATACATAGTATGAAAATGCTAAAATTGTAGTAACATGTTTATCTACAACGCCTGAGAACCTAAGTTTCCATAGAGTAACAGACATCTAACATGATAAGTGAAAGTCAAAAGTCTGCCTCACAAAAGGTATCTACTTGTATAGTAAGAATAACCCTTCTAGCAATGGATATACACTCAAGTAACATGAAGCAATGATAATTCTTGAAGTAACCTAGGTCAGATATAGACTGAAAATCAGTACATACATCTAAAAGACTTAGATAGTTACTAAGAAATCTACATTTCTAGTGAAGTCTAGCAGACATATGACTACAGACATTGAAATGGTTGCCTACCTGTTTCAACTGATTTTCGTAACTAACATAAAACAGGTCTAGGGAGCCTATTTAAGCTGAGTCCAACAGACTTATTATCTCCCAGAAATTCCAGTCATAAATTCTTTCTTATCTCCCCCTGGCGTTTAATTTAATTACCAATTTCTTGTGGTTTTAAATGCCTTATTTGATCTGGGGGTCTGGTTCCCACCATTTACTGGGGTAGTCTCCTGTCTGAGCAATTTCAATTCACACCTTTTTATAGTGTAGACTGAATTATCTCCCAGTATGTCCATCATAAATTCTTTCTGAACGGTTGGCCTTCACACCTGGGGCAGTGGGCAGTCTCTGTTCAGCTTGCCTTTCACACTGTGCGTGGCTTGAGAGGCCCATGTCAGTATGATAGTTTCCCCCTGGGAACCCTATCAAATAGTGTGTTCACACCTTGCGTCTCTGGTTTGTTTCACAAGGTGGTCAATCGTCTCGGTTGATCGGTTTTTCTGCCTGGTGTCGTGTCAAAGGAACAATTAGGTTCTCATGGTCAGCTGCCAGTTTACAACTCTGTTGGTAAACCTGGTTTGCTTGCGTCATGCTTGGGCGGTTTTATTTCCTTCTCAGTCGCGGTCCGTTTAACACTGCATGTCTGTGTGGTATTATTATCAATTCAGGGTCAGTTTCTCCTTCCCCCAGCATTCTTTATTATAGAGAATTGCATTCGACCTTCTGTAACTTCTCTACATGGTCCATCAAAAGTGAACCGAAAATTGTTCTGGGATGTAAAGGCTGCATTTTCACGACAGTCATATTCCGAGTAAAGATAATAATCTTGCAGATCTTCTCAGTAGACTGTAGAAATCGCTGTAGATATCTCATTTCTCGTTATTGTCTTCGTCTATACATGTTACGGCAGGCCAGATATCTATTTCACTTTAGGCACCCATGTAGAATGATTCAAATTACACAAACAGGATAACATATATTAATAATCTATTGCTTTATGTCAGATATGTACAGATTTTTTATGATTTGCTTAATTGACATAATCAACATGACCAGACTATGCATGGAAGATACTTATACTATAGTAACATATAAAGGCAGGAAATCAGACCCCTTCCAAATAACATCTGGCTTGAAACAGGGTGATGCACTATCGCCGCTACTCTTCAATCTGGCTCTAGAGAAAGTTGTAAGGAAGGTAAAGGAGGAATGTGATATTGGAGGAACATCCAAGCTGCTTGGTTATGCAGATGATATAGATATTATAGGGCAAAGTGAACAAAAGACATTGGAAATATTGACTCACTTAAAGGGAAAAGCCCAACAGATGGGGCTGGTTATCAACCAAGATAAGACAGAATATATGGTAATTTCAAGAGACGGAATGGCTAGAAACTCTGGCCACATACAAATAGATAATATGACCATTAAAAGAACGGAAACATACAAATACCTGGGTACAATCTTCAACTGCTCCAACATCATAAGGGAAGAAATACAAACTAGAATCAACTCTGGAAATAAGATATACTATGCACTACAACATCTACTAAAATCAAAGGCGCTATCTCGTAACACCAAAATCACAATATACAAAACACTGATCAGACCAGTTGTGCTGTATGGCTCTGAAACCTGGAGTACAACGAAAGGAGACGAAGCCTTGTTACAAACCTTTGAGAACAAAATTTTAAGACGCATCTTTGGACCCATTAGGGATACACAAAGTGGAGAGTGGAAAAGAAGAAGTAACAAAGACATTTATGATCTGTTTAAGTCCCCGCTAATCACTGGTATCATGAAGGCTAATAGACTACAATGGCTGGGGCATATAGAAAGAATGGAAGATAATAGGGAAACAAACCTCGCTTACACTCAGGAAATAAATGACCGTAGACCCCGAGGTAGACCAAGAAGGCGGTGGAGAGATAATACATGTACAGACCTACAAGCACTTGGAATCAACGACTGGCAAGAGAAGGTCCACCAGAGAGACGAATGGAGACGGATTGTATTTGCAGCAAAGAACCTCAATGGCTCGGAACGCTGAAGAAGAAGAAGAAGTTGAAAGATAGTCGAACCTGGCATACGAATGCTTACTAAGACATTGAAGTGTGTACGTTGGTGACTTGATTTCGCTGGAACTTGTAGGACATTAAACTATTATTCCGACGGGCCAGGGATGTTGACGCCTGACAAGTGTTCGATTCAATAAGAGCGTGACGGACGTGGAGTTGAGACAGAGCGACACCAGCATGCCAACGATTTTGTTAATTAATTAAGTAATACATGCAATAACATACATTCTTCCATATTTCACATCAGAATCAGTTCACACGTCACAATCATTTCATAAACACGTAAATGCAGATTTGACGTCATGAGTCATTCATTCATATGTTAGTTAGTTAGTTAGTTAGTCGACAGATCATCCTCGCTGCACATCGAACCATTCAGTCCATAAGTGCTCGGATCCCCTCCTCAGCAAATCCCGCAGCGTGTAGCGGCTAACGACGCCAGTTCTGTGTTGGTTTATCAATCTTCTTTGGCTTCCTGCGTAGTGTTCTTGTTTGGCCACACCTCTTTTAATTTGATGCTCTAGCAGTCTGGCCATTGTTGTAGATTCACAGTCATCACTTGGTTCTCGCAAAAGTCTCACATCACGTAGAGCATTCAGAATGTCAGCCTGGTCCATGGCGCGTCCGCCCTCCACAGTAGCCTCACCTGCGAGCTTGTCAGCCCGCTCATTTCCTTGTACTCCCGCATGCCCTGGCACGAAGATGAAACTAATCTTTGCCAGCCGAGACCGTATCTACGTCATGATACATTCATTCATGCCAAACATACATTTCAAATATCAGCCATGTGTTTATCTATGTCATATTACAATCATTCATGCAAACATGCATCTAAGTATCATTCGTGCGGTGATTGTAAGCCATGATTCACTCATCTCAACATCGATGAGAGGATCATGTCAGTCATAGAGGTTCGTATATTTGAACATATCAGCATTTTCATTCAGGTATCATAGTAAGAATGTGAATATAAACATTTGTAATTTCGGTGCTAAATACAGTCAAGTGATACATACAATTTGCAGTTCATACATACAAGTACGAAGAACAGTACAGACATATACAAAGGATGAATAGCATAACGGAATGAAAGTATTATAATTGTTATAATATGATTTTATCTATTTCAGGTTAAATTAATTTGTTATAATTATTCAATTATTATTACATGAATTAAGTAAATATATTTCAAAAGATGAGGATTGGTGGAATGTCTGGTACACCATTACAGGTCTTACAGGTTATTGGTATGGCAAACTACAAATACCCAATAACGACATAATCAACCACCGTCAACTAGGCCAAACTTAGTGTCGCATCACATATTATTTATGCATTGTTCATTAGATAAGTTGTCTATAGGCAGAACAGTTAAATAGACAGTATGAACAAATAGCCGTCACTGCCATTAGAAAGCTCACAAAGATAATTACAATTCGTCAGTTACAAAGGCTGAAGACCGAGCAAATATGACAAAGACTAAGAGTCATACGGTAGCCGATGATGACAGCAGCAGGAAGAGAATAGTCATATAGTTACTTTGTGAATACCAAAACTAATACAGAGGGAATGGTACCAGTCAATCACACACGTCCCCTCAATCGAGTTTTATATCTTTGGTTGGGGATGCTGGCCGGTTAGGCTTATGAGGGACTATTACTATATTTATAGTTTAGTTAGCCCAGCCCTCCCATAGGCTGGTGTTACCCGACGTAAACCGGGGGTGTAGATAGGAGTTCGTGCCCGCAATATAATAAATATTTTTGTTTATAAGATTTTGTGTGTGATTGATAGGAGACCATTCAATCATATTAGCACAGTAGTGGGAATAGATTATATACATATGACTCATGGATTCTGAACTGCTACTTGTCAGGCTAGATAAACGGACTACAGTATAAAATAGTTACACCATTTTCAAGGGGAGGGGGCATGCTGCTAAGTAGCGGCGCAGATGATATGTTAGTTAGTTAGTTAGTCGACAGATCATCCTCATTGCACATCGAACCATTCAGTCCATAAGTGCTCGGATCCTCTCCTCAGCAAATCCCGCAGCGTGTAGCGGCTAACGACGCCAGTTCTGTGTTGATTTATCAATCTTCTTTGGCTTCCTGTGTAGTGTTCTTGTTTGGCCACCCCTCTTTTAATTTGCTGTTCTCGCAGTCTGACCATGGTTGTAGATTCACAGTCATCACTTGGTTCACGCAAAAGTCTTACTTCTCGTAGAGCATTCAGCATGTCAGCCTGGTCCATGGCGCGTCCGCCCTCCACAGTAGCCTCACCTGCGAGCTTGTCAGCCCGCTCATTTCCTTGTACTCCCGCATGCCCTGGCATGAAGATAAAACTAATCTTTGCCAGCCAAGACCGCTCCAGAGGCAGCATCCATTCTCTTCGGATCGACCCCTCCTCTATCCTCTTGATCATTTTCATTGAGTCGCTAAGGAAAGTTGCCCTAGTGAATGTCTGTGTCTCGATCCATGTTATTGCTTTACTTACTGCCATGACTTCCATAGTCAGGCTACTTGTGGTTTCAGTGAAAGCACCAGAGTCCTCCTTCACAACTCTCCCTCCGGCCCGAGCCGTAAAGGCCCATGAGCTTCTCACATGTCGGACGACCGACCCATCTGTGTAGATAACAGCATCACCGTCTAGCGAATTCTCTAAAATCAACGCTTGTACTTCAGCCTCCACAGCAGCCGGATTTTCTTGTCTGCATTTTCTATCTAGTTCGATGCAAACTGAAAAGGATGTGCAGAAATCTGTTGGCACTTGTACCCACACCTCGCCAGGTTCTAAGTCCTCAAGTGAACACACCTGTTGAAGAATGTCTTCGGCTTGACCCATCCACGACCGTCCTCTTTTTAACCTGCTGCCCTTCACCTTCATAATCTCACTATGCAGTGGATGTTGTGTGTTTGCGTTAACTCTGAGGTAGGCACGTGCTCTGCAAACTTGTATTCTGTCTTCAATGGTTGGAAAATCAAGAAGGTAGTGCATCGCCCTGCATGCTGTATCTCTTGTACATCCAAGAATAATGCACATAGCTTCATTCTGTATCCTTTCCATCCTTTCTATCTGCTTACGGCTGAGAGTCAGGATTGCCATTGCATACTCAACAACAGACGTGACCAGCCCCTCGTACAGAAGACATAGATGGCGCTGCTCACAGTTTGCTGCCGCCATCACCCGCATCGCAGCCAAACCCCGCTTGGCCTTTGTTATGACCTGGTCTATGTGCTCATTATAAGCAAGGCTTCGGTCAAACCGTATCCCCAGGTAATTCATTGCCTGCGTTCTTTCCACCGTCTCTGAACACAGCTTTACAGTTGGTGTTGGAGTGTTGACAATATGATTATTCAACGAGAACCAAGTCACTGTTGCCTTTGTTGGGTTGACCATTGCCCCAGTGTAACAGATCACGGAGAGTCTGAACATAACGTAATGCAACTGCATATATTAAGTCAAGGCTCCGGCCAAAGTGTAAACGTGTCGGTTTATTAGTCAAGGTATAAAAGTATGTACAGCAAATTGAAAACACCTCTGGTTAGTTTGCATGGCGAGTTGGAACTCAACTATGTTTATCCTCAACGTCACGCGTGAGCGTCCCTAACAACTAGTCCAATCGTGCTCACGCGTGCACCTGTTCATTTCCCAAACCCTTTTCTATTGCACACCATCTATCTCCTAAACTACTAACAGAGATGGTGCTCTGTTATATTCCTCCCTTTCTTTAAGAAGATTTTTCTTGAAAAGTCTTAATCCCTAACCTACTTATTCTAATTATGCTTTCCCTCACTAAAACCTTAACCCCAATATTATTTCTCCAAGCCATCTTAAACTAACCCCCTCTTAACCAATGAACTTTATTTCTACTCCTTCAAGTCCAATTCTCCACTTGTCTCTTATAGCTAACCGCCAGGTTCTGTTATAGTAATAAAGTCTAAAACAATTCATAAGGAATTCCACATATTTACATATCCTATCACAAAAGCTCATTCTTGTATAAGTATCTATTATACATCATAATATTTCTGCCTTACCAAATCTCAGTTTTATACAACACATCACAACATATATGTGTACCTTTTCGAAATACTTCTTCTTCTCTTCATAAGCGAATCCGCTTAAACCTTTTCATCACGATCATATATACCAATATCTGATCTCAACTATAAAACGCCGTACTCTTCTGATACTACCTCAAACTCTCTATCGTCATCACTAACAGTATTACCTCAACATTACTAATTCTCCACTTTCAACCAACCTGAAATACCTTGCACACGATAGGAAGACAAAGAATCGGTTGCCTCGAAGTGCCTACACCGGCAACCGTCGAGGTATCAACTCGTAATAATGCAAAACAGTAAAACAGCAACGAAGGACGAGGAATTAAACTTGCGTCCTTACCTTGAATACAATGACAATCAACGGCAAAAGTCAAGATATCAAAGCGCTACCAGAAGTTTATTCCGTAGCAGACATGTGAACATTATTACGAGTTGATACCTCGACGGTTGCCGGTGTAGGCACTTCGAGGCATATGGGGATCGTCACTGGACTCGCTGCATAAATAAAAAAATTGTCAACACGAAATTCCTGCCAGATTCAGTCAGCTGAGCGTAGAAAGATTTGCACGCCGACATCTTGAGTTGCACCGCACTACACGAATCACACACAAGTTCGACGTCACAAAATGGAGAAGAGCAGGAATAGGTAAACTGGAAGATCATACAGTTTGCAAGTTACAACAGTACGTTAGAAGTTGATATTTCACAAGAACAACCAGTTCGACTAGAATTAACATGTCAAGACAGTGAGAAAGTAGTGCTGTAATAACACCGTTGCGTATAAGAATGACAATAACAGTATAATAGTTACACAGCAAGAATGCATCATACGCGCAAAACGGCACTATATTAAACACAACACAGCGCTATCAAATATTTCTGAACAACGAACAGTATAAGAGATTGTAAGATATTTAAGAACATTATATTTAGAAAGAATGTGTGACACTTATAGCTGGAATGTTACCTTTGAAAAGAAGAGAGACAACAGATGCAGGCCATATGAACAATTTGACTATATAGTCGACATGGAAGATACTTATGACAATCATAGTAGTAGGCAGTGAGCTCGTAATAAACACTGCGCTGTCACATTAAACTATTAACAGATTGACATTTCACAATAACGTGCGGTACTTACAAGAAATGAATGCAACTGATCGTTTGAAACTGCTCAGGAGTTGTTAATTGTTTATTCTCGCAACTCCATTGCTGAAGCAATACATTAATAACGATTTGTGGGTTGAATTATTACATACCCCACATTATCGAGGAACTTCGAAACAGAAGACAGTATATACGAATTGTCCTATCAGAATTTGGGGACAGAGCAAAGTAGTATACAAGAGCAGCAAGTTACACTGCAATCAGAGATACATATGTTATACCGAATATGACAACCTTGAGGAGCATGGGTCACCGGTAAATTTCGGAGGTAATCTGTGGAAAACGAACATACTACTTCGTAAAAAAACCTTGGTGTCCCTCCACATAACCCTGTCAGGACATTTTTCCTCACTGACACTGCCCACAATATTCCCGCACTCAACCTTCACTATTTGAACCTTGTATTATGATGCCGGTATAGGATACTAGACGCAGGAATTTTATTTTGTACATGTTGCGCCGCCATACCAAGTGAGCAAGGATTTATTAACGACATTTCAGTCGTCACGGACACATTGTTGCTGACTATTTACAGTCGCCGAGGCAGCATTTTGGTTGTCTCACGGTGCCAGTTCACTATATTAGACTGACACCTCACTGGCATAGAATCAACGGACACGAAGTTTCTTCACAGAATATCGCATTCTTTATCGTCAACACTACACATTATACGCGCACCATTTGAAACATACTGTCCACGACGCTATATTAAGGAAGAAACGACGATACAAACATTAACTTATTACGTTGACATCTACGGACAACGGTAACGTTTGGACACTGATTGACTGTACACGGATACACTACACACGTCAGGAGGCTACTCACTTTACACTTCAGCGGTTACACATCGGAACGTTATACGGATTGACAATTACTATTTTTTTCATCGTGATACCAGACACAGTCGAATCGTTCACACATTGGACTTTAGGTACCAGAACCGGATGCAAGCAGATCTACTGATTTCGCTGTGGGCATCATTCATTCGGATACCTACAGTAGCCTAAACGTATCACAATAAGGCTGCAGTAAAATTCAAACGTCGTCGTTACACTACAGCCAACTACGTGTTATGGGTTGGTTACGGACTTCCTTAGGCCAGGGTGAAAGTACAAGTTAATTGTACTATCGTTCAAGCCAGGAGCAACAGTCTATTGTGGACACAGCTTCTCTGTTATAAATCAACAAACATACCAATACTCGAGTGGTGACCACGGATCAATTTCTTATTGAACTGATCGACACAATTCTATGTCAAATTTTTTGAACGACAGGAACTCTACTCAGTTATATTTACGGACACGAGAACCTGAAAAAGGCCAGTATATGTTATTGTTGGTTAATGTGTTGTTGTTGATAAATGAGGTGCCTATTATTTAATATTAAGTAGATTAATGTTCAAAAATGGATAGTGTGAGCGTTTCTACATTAAGCAAGGACACTTGAATATTGTGGGGTCAACACATAATTGTTGTCTTGGGTTAAGTATAGTAGTAATTTCTATAAAAGTGATATTTTATAAAAGAAAATAGCTATTTACGTCACTCGTCTTCTGTCATTGTTGAGTGTCTAGTACTAAATATTCTTTATACTATATATAGATAGCAAGAAGTTACTGAATTTCGTTATTGTTCAAGTTTACAGTGCTGTTGAATTACAGTTCACATTTTGTTCAGCAGTTGTTATATCTGAATTGAACATATTTACATTTTTGCATACTCTTCTATCATATTTCAGCTAGATTATTATACAGGTAGGACAAGATGTCTACACTACAATATCTCACGGAGTTGGGTGAGAAGAATGGATTGGCTGGAACAGACCTTAGAAATTGGGTCATACAGGAATTTAGAGCTCAAGCTGCACGGGAGAGGATGGAACAACAAGAAAAAAATGGCATCTGAAAGGGAGGCAAAGCAACTTCAAGCTACGCGTGAACGACAAGAACGAATAAAGGCTAGAGAAAAAGAAATAGCCCTGCAACGCGAACGAATAGAGTCTAGAGAAAAAGAATTAACTTTGCAACGTGAAAAGATATCTGAAATGAGAAAAGAGTTAAAGGCAAGACAGATAACCGCAGAGACAGAAATCGAGCAAAAACGACTCACACTTGAAAAGGAGAATCTTGCAAAAGAAACAATGTGGAAGGAGCGTATGAGACAAATGTATGAAATAAAGGAAAATAATCACACAGGTAAAGTATTTGCTACAATAGTGAAAGAACCGAACGCCAGAGATTTCGTTCAGAAAGTAACTATCGAACACAAGTCTAACGAAACATTTACAAGTACAAATGCCCAAATTGAAACAACACAAGAAGAAGAAGAAAAGACGCAAATAGAACAGGGTACATCAACGGTAGACATGCAAGATACAACGCTACTGAGTGATATCATAACAGTAATTAATTGCAAATACCAAGATTTGCACAAAGTCAACGAACCCAAACATGAAGAAATAACTGATACTCAAAAACAAAGCAAACGAGATTATTTGTCGGTAAATGACATATTTTTGAAACATTCAAAAAAGAAACCAAAAGTTACACGCATTGGTTGTTACACACAAAAGTTACATGCACAACAAGCGAGGAAACATAGTGTAAACGGGTTCATACAAACAAAAACGCATATCATAAACATGCACACAGAAGTGAAGAAGCATAGCACAAATATACACACAAAAGGCAAGAGACGTATTACATACATACGCACAGAAGTCAAGAAGTGTGTCACAAACGTACATACAGAAGTCATTAGGTGTATTACACACATACACGCTGAAGTTAAACAGTATGTCACTAACAGATACACACAATCAAAGAAATACGTTGCGTGCGGCATTACAATTATCCATTCACAAGTTAAAAGAAGATACACAAGACTGAAAACAATTACATTGTTCCAATCAACAAAGTTACCATGTACAAATATTGGCATGCGTGCAAAAGAGAGATTCTATAGGTTTGAAAGAAAGAAAGAAAGAAAGAAAGAAAATAAATGAAAGGAAGAATAAAAGAAAACAATAAAGAAAAATAAAATGGGATGAATGTGAAAGTGTTAGGTTCATATGAACACATAGTACACTACAGACACATTAGGGTCTTATTACTTAGTTATCCCAGATGTCACTGTGTAATGTTATACTTGTTAGAATTGTTTTTACTATTTTTCTTCACTTAAGTGTGTGAAAATATGTTGGTTCTCTATTCTACAGATCATTGTTCGTAACTATATCGTTATTAGAGAACTTAATAATTTTATGAAGAGTATTTTATTTAAATATTTATTATATTTCTGATTTATTATCTTAGAAATCTTGAATCTTTGAGATATGATTCTTCACAAAACTGTAGGATCTACAACTCAATTATAATCTTGCCGATATTTTAAATCAACTATAAATATAAATATTTTATTCAATTTATTCAATCCTAGTTTATTATATTTGTTTGTTCATAGAGTGTTTGGAAATGTGTTAGATAGCACCGAATTTACTGGCAATACACACACACAGAGATCAACAATTACATATTATTAATGCAAATAGCTAGTTTAAGTAGTTGGATACTTCTGTCAATATGTGATTTTGACAGGATGATAAGAAATTTACGTGAGGAGGAACCGTTGAGGCATGGAGAACTTTGAGAACTTTGACTTGTGTGGCTTTCCTCCTGTGTCGAGTTTTCACTTGGACGTTTTGTGACTGGGGGTAACTACTTTAAAGGAAAACCGGTGAACACGTATGGTGATATGAGTTGAACATTGTATAATATTAGTATGTGTATATAGAGTTAATTTAATGAATTGTTATAATAGTTGATTAGTTAACATAGTTAGATTAAATACTATGTTAGTATAGTTATATTTTGATCATTGATCGTTAGTTATTATTACTTAATTATGGGTTGTCGATTGTATTGCGATCGCCATTTCCAAGTATAGACACCACTACATATAGCATAATGAAATACGCCGTTGAAGGATATTGTCACTCGGTCATTATTGCCACACCTTCACAGAGAATTTATGATGACTTCTTTAAGGAGCATTTACCTCGATTGCACCTAAAATTATGACGTCATAATACTAGTCCCCTACCTACCCGTTTGATGAGATTAAGATTTACGACATAGCGGTCGGGATAAAAGTCATTGTGTCTACACTGCTATGTGTCAGATTAATTCTCTTGATGAAAAAGAAATGATGATTACATCATTTTAAAAGGGAGGGGGGCATACTGCCACATGGCGTTTAGACAGAATGACGTCATCGGAATAGGCGGTGGAAAATCATATACGGAGTTTCCCATTCAGACACTAAAGTGGACGTCAACAAAGGAATCCAAGGAGAATGTGGAGAAGGTAATTGGACAGCAACAGAAGACGCTGTGATTGTGCTTTTGAACAAGGACGTGTTTTTCAAAGGATCTGTGTGAGGTGACCTCTGGACGCGATGATATGAGCGTGAGGTAGCTTTGAGTCAGGAGAGGGATCTGTTGATGATGACACCGCAGTGAAGTAACCGGGCGGAAAAACCTAGAGTGGAATTACAGCTTAAATGGAATCAGTGGATCAGGGCGTCAAGCAGAGCGCAGTAGACTGGACACTCATCGGTGGATTAGTAAAGTAGGTGCCGACCCCGTCTATAGGGGTCAACCTACAGGTCTGCGTGAGTTTAATGTTCACATGTCTGCTACGGAATAAACTTCTGGTGGCGTTTTGATATCTTGACTTTTGCCGTTGATTGTCATTGTATTCAAGGTAAGGGCGCAAGTTTAATTCCTCGTCCTTCGTTGCTGTTTTGCATTAGTACGAGTTGATACCTCGACGGTTGCCGGTGTAGGCACATCGAGGCATCGGTGCGCACCGGAAAGTCAAAGAACCAGAACTCTTCCTCACATAAACCACACTCACACTTACTCCCCTATGTCACCCCGAGACTTTATGTAATAAAGTCTAAAACAATTACATATCTTCCACAGTTATATACCACTTATTATGGCAATATTACAATTTGCGCTGATATCTACAGCATCAAGCATCAACCACCAAAAATATTATTCACTCCTAAATGTCTATATATTACAGACAGTACACAAATCAAAAGGTCCATTATGGGCCCTATCACTCAAGACCTCCTCCAACATTATAAACATCACCTAACAACCAAATCTCTCCTATACCTCACTCAGGAATACTCCATATCAGGTTCCCTCTTAATCTCGCTGAAACTTCAGCAACCCACTAATGTCCATTTATTATGGGCATTTCAACTAAAACTTCCACCTGTCAATTTATGCCGTTATCAACAGCAACAAAAATACCGCCACTGAACTCATGTCTGTGACTTTCTAACCTATCTACCTCATCACTCCTTGCAATTAACTTTATTCTTTATCAGTCCATATATCACGGACCCCCAAAACCTCATGGCATTTTCTCTACGTTCGCTGTGACCACAGCACTCCACACTGACAATGTCCATTTTTCATGGACATACTTACTTCCCTTTACTATTGTACTGATATCTATATAATTATTCTTCGGAGTAAAACATGGCATTCAATTCGTGTTTTACTATTAACATATTAACGCTTTCTGGCGCAGCAGTTATCATAAGCATTTCCCACGTCCTAAAAAAAAAACCAGCAATCTCATGGCGCTTCTTAAATTTCCATTACATCATGGCACTAAATCCATGTTCACTTCTGACCCCATGGAGACCATTTTTTTAAAATTGCCCAACACCCCAAAGACTCTATTAACTAGTTTCTGTTTTAAAACTCCACCTAATTAAACGTCAAAAGAAAAACAATTTTACTGAAAAGTAATTATTTTTAAGAATGGTCAACGGCAACTCAATTATAAGAAACATCATTATAACTTTTGCAATTGAAAATAACCAACTAAGGTATATATAACTTAAATAAAACTACAATTCATAATTAACTGGAGTCAAGACAAATCAAAATAGAACAAAATCACCCCTCCCTGGTTTTCAACCGTTTATCCCCAACATTTAAAAAAAAATAAAACAAGCATCAATTTAAATTAAAAGAAAATATCTAGTGTTATCTAACACTACTGGTCTCTTTTACGGACCAGTAGTTTGTATGCAAAAGACTGAAAACACAACAATCCTATTCTAAAATCAAATGGTTTTACAGAACCAAGTCACTCAAAAAATAATATAACATGCCATATATGATGCATTTGACTTAAAACCAACTGTCTTCTCGCTAAAGAGAAGAGTTATCCCCAACATTTTTCAAAATAATTATACATAGTGAAATAATAAAATTCACATAGAATTAACTACTTAAACCAACCAAACAACATTGGTCTCATATACGAACTAATGTAATACATATCTATTCAGTGCCAGGAACACAAGTCATGCCTATTCCGTTATTCTTATAACAGAGAAAAAACAACAACTCAATGCTAGGCATTAACCCCAAAATATTTCTGTTACCTACAGACTATATTCTCATCATAACGCAGAACAATATCTGTTCCCCTCAACCAAAAGTCATTAATCAACAAATGACCGTACTTTTTCTAGAAGTCAAACATTGATTATCTCCCTTCACAACATTCCATCTTTTACAAAACTATCACACTGCGACACTACTGCACTTGACATACTAACCAAACAATTACTGTAAACTACAGCAAAAAATTGCTCTATTTTCCAAGTAGTGTGGCTATTTCAGCACACCACAATTCATCTACTCAGTAAGGGAAACTGCAACTCAGCATAGCCATTTCCTAATCTAGTTGTTTCCATTGAATTTGATTTGTACTAACATTCGTCCCGTTTACCACGGTGTCTCCACATTGCTACCACCACCAACGAATGTCTATTTATTATAGACTTCACCAACACATCTAGCTACTAGATTTGTCAATAACTAATTCTATTTTTAAGTCTCTCGTCTACCAGACGCAATTAACATTTCATTCTCCTGCATCAGTACGTTCCAACATCTCACCACAACTATCCTCAACTTTCTCTTAACTTCGTTCTCACACCGCGATGGTAGTCAAGCCAGTCACACTTAACGGAACACGTTCTATAGTGCTCTATTTATAATACTCCGATGTTCATTTGGCTAATCACATTCTCTCCTTCTCTTGCTTACATCACTCATCTTTCACTACTACTCAAGGTTACTCCTATTTATCGGGACTCTTTAAGAAACAGTAAGCAACTCCGCACATGACTAACGACAAACCTCACTCCGATTGGGCAAACCATCTTCTCTCATTTCTCAGTATCAGGCATTCTTGCTTAGACATGTCTCTGCCAACAATACTAAATCTGTTTTATGAAACGTCATTCAAAATGTTAACTCTCTTTCTGTCAGCCTGTCATAAAATTTTCATTAATTCTGTCCAACACCACACCTTCCAAACAAAAGACATCACACCTTTCCAATCAGCTTCTTTATACTTTCCAACTTTCGCATACTCACTTACTCTGTCCTCCACGAAATCACCGGTATGTTTTATCAGCGTCACCCATCAGCCACTCTTCGCATTTTCGCACGGCGCTCGTATTTATACTTCTCATATGCATTGACAATTGTGTACAAACAACCTCGTTCTCATCTCACCATTATTCTCGTATCACAACCACCTGACGTGCCTATACTATTACTTCTAGACAAAAAAACAAAAACAAATTAGACACCAATTTAACATTCTAGCAATTACTCACCGCAGCCTAAGCGTGTCGATCACTTCTACACACAGTGACACAAGATATACCAAACGCCTCGTACATGCATGCGCTACTACTACTAATCACCTGACATCGTTCTATACATGCACTCCACCCCAAAAGACTTATCAAAGCTTCCTTCTTCAGCACGACGCACACATGTTTGTCTACACTTTTACACATGCAAGAACAACGCATAACCAGACAATTACCTCAATACTCAACAGGACTTTCACAATTCAATTGCTTTTCTCAATCATCACAACCAAACACTACTCTCCTTCTTACCTAATTTCTACATCAAACCACTCCGACAGTTAAATACTCACTCACTTTATCTTAACCTCCTCATCACTTCATAGTAATGATCTACTTCTTCACGCTATTTTCAGGCTATAACATCCGCACTACCCTCTCCACAGCAACACAACTTTTGAACCGATATAACTCTCATCAAACTTGAACTACTCCAAGCTCAGTTACAAAATACTCAAATCTGCACGTATTTGTTATTTCCATATAGCCATTGTCTTATCGATTTCATGAGACTTCTAGCTTTGTCCAGCGACGCTTCAAGCTTCTGCTGTTTTTGTGTTCTACTTTCTACTAGACAAACATCTTTCTTTTTGAAAGTATCTTTTTCTCTCTCTCTCTTGGTATTCGTCTCCTAGCCTTCGCTACTTTTCTACCATATATACTGTTATCTTGTACCAAAGAGTCACTAACTAAACATTTGTCTGCCTGCCTACCAGCAACCATACCGTACGAGGAAACATCTCGCTTCGAGTCAGGATCTGCTCGTAGTGCAATCCTCTCGTTCCCATTCATTTCTTTTAACTCTCTGTCTGGTGTATATTCTATACTAAAATCTGTGAGGTCTGAAGATTCTGATTCCAGAGACGAGTCAAAAGATTCTTCGTTTCTACATCCATGATTATATATGAACAAACTTTTTTCATTTCTAGTCCTAACACTGTTTCTAATTTTTTTTCTTCGGTCTCCTGTCTTGGGTTGTCTAACTTCTGTATCGGTGTCTCTCTTTGTCACCTTCAACTCAGTGGGTTTTGATTGAGTTTTTCTTTCTAGTTTATCAATCGGTGTCTGAGTACTATTCTCCACACTATTGACTGTCTGCGTCTGTGCCTCTCTTTCTTGTCTGACACTAAAGACTGAAGATACCTCCTGACTACCCAAAATCTTGTCTGTGTTTCTTTCTCTGTTACTCAACCTTGCAACGGAATGTCGCAACTGTCTAATCTGTAACCAGTTTTCTCGTAAAGCTCTTGCGTTTTCACTATTTGAAGGCCAAGACCACTGTTTTTTTATACAATTTCCTTTTCTGGCCAATACCAGTTCCCAAATTTTTGTGTTGATTCATTACATATCTCTGTGTCTCTCTCTTATCTGGTTTCATATGTATATGGTTGATAACTTTAGAATTATAACCACACTGGTTATCGTTCCTATTGATCGACTGCCATCTATTGGGCTTGTCTACATCAAAACATCTCATATCTGTCCTGTGCTCCGTTCGTTCGAGCGTCTGTCTCTTTATCAGTCCTATCATAGATGAAATTCTGTCTACGTCCATCCTTAAGTTGTCCATTAACTCCGTCACACGTTCTAACTTCCTATAAAAGATATCCATATTAGTTCACCACGCCTTTATGATATGTTGTTTTCAATACGTAGGCAGCTTTCCTATGGCTATTCCATACTCTGCAAAAAGGTTATTCAAAGAACAAATCTTTAAAAACATGCATCAAGTTTTCAATTCTTCAATATCCTACAACTATTAATTATACATACATGCCTACTTCTTGCTGTTTCATTGCGGAGTTGAGTCTGCCTATTGCCGTGCCTACTCCAGTTAACACCTGTGTTAACGAAACTTGTTCCTCTGCCATGCTGAAATATGCTGAAATAGTTTTGCTATACAATTTATATAACCAAATTCACAATTATAATTAATAAATATCAATAAGTATACCACTATAGTCGTATTTAAATTAGACAAGGGACGTAAGCAACTGTTTTTCTTCCTATAAAGATGAAGTGTTCAAATTAATTAATCAATTTTATCTAATCCACAATGTTATGTTATATTAGTTAAATCTTACATTAATTTAATTACCAGTTATGGCTGAAATACATCTTCCACGGGTCCAACAGAAAAGTAAGTCCAAATATGCCGACTGATGATTGTGCTTGACAGTTGTAGGCTTCACATAAAAAAAAAGAGCGTGTCGTGTTCCTCTATTCCATCATAGCGAAAGGAGAACTTCTGAACTCTTGATTTCACCCATTGGTGGGCACCCCAGATTTGTGGCTTCTTTTCACCCGAAAAAGGGCACGTCTGGACTTCACCCGAAAAAAGGCACGTCTGGATTTGAAACGTCTCTAGCTTAATGAAGCGATTTAAATAGGGTCTCTTCTTCAGCAGGACGGCAACCCAGTATGCCCACCCGCTTCTGAAGATTCCACATTAACGATATCGCTTTGCTTGAGTGACATTTTGATGAGCCAGAGTTCAAGATAGTTGCTGCATCTATGACCAACCTCGAATGGAGTTGATTTTCGTAAGTAGCAGAGTTTCCTCAATCGGAGACAACGATCGAAAACAAATGAGCAAATGGCTTGGCTCAGTATAAACGTTGACCACCAACCTTTTGTGATTAAAGATGAACTCTTCACAGCTCCTGACTTCACTTCAGGCAACCAAGGTCAAATTCAATAACATGATGATGGTAACGGCCAGATCAACAGCTCCAGTAAGACGACATTTCATGGTAGCATATTGACGTTTAAAAACAACGGCCAGGTCAGCTCAGGACTCGACAATGATGATGAGAGCTCTGTTCCACAACTCAGGATATTATGTTTTGTGTGGCGGTTTTAACAAACATCAGCCCCATCAGAAAGATTTGCAGATACGATATTGTTTGCTTCTCAAAATATTTGCATGACCTCAACATAATTGTCCGTGGCCTCTGACAATTTCTGCCTTCTAGAAATCCATTGTTTTGATTTGTGATGATGACCTCTGTGATCGCTTGTGGCCGCGACAGCTCAAATCAGTATCCTGGTATACTGGCACCATTTCAGACTGTAACAGATCACGGAGAGTCTGAACATAACGTAATGCAACTGCATATATCAAGTCAAGGCTCCGGCCAAAGTGTAAACGTGTCGGTTTATTAGTCAAGGTATAAAAGTATGTACAGCAAATTGAAAACACCTCTGGTTAGTTTGCATGGCGAGTTGGAACTCAACTATGTTTATCCTCAACGTCACGCGTGAGTGTCCCTAACAACTAGTCCAATCGTGCGCACGCGTGCATCATTTACCACCTATTCATTTCCCAAACCCTTTTCTATTGCACACCATCTATCTCCTAAACTACTAACAGAGATGGTGCTCTGTTATACCAGCTTCATCACACCAAGTACTTATGCGATTGAGTTCGGTTTGTAGTTCCACAGCAACCTGCTCTCTATCCTTACCCTGACGATACAATAAAACATCATCGGCATATGACAATGTCCTGCCAGGTCCAGTGATCTGCTCACTGGTGATTCTCACTGTGTAGGCGTTGAACAGTACCGGAGATAATGGTGATCCCTATGGTAGGTCAGGATATATTGTTGTTGGTTCCGAGGTCCAACTGCCACATCTAAAAACTACTTTCCGTTGGAAGAGGGCTCCAGCGATCCAACTAAGGAGGAATGGACTTACTTTTAGTTCAAGAAGCTGAAACATTAAAAAATCCAACGGTACTCTGTTGTACGCGTCCTCAAGATCAATCGCTGCAGCAAAGGTTTCAATGCCTGAGTGGAAACCTTCATAGACATCATGGGCAAAAACTGCTGTATTGGTCCAGGTTTCTCTTTTTGGACGGTACCCACCCAGGGTAGGTGGGAAAACACCTTGCCCCTCTAGCTGGCTTGATATTTTCCTGGCAATTACCTTCTCCAGCAGCTTGCCTATTGTATTCTGCATGGTTATAATTCGATATCCCTGAATTTTTGTGTGGTCTTTGTCAGGCTTCGGCAAGGGAATCAGATAGCTGTGTAACCACTCCTCCTTGATGCTAGCACTCCCTATACTGTTGTACATGTCTGTTAGTTTCTCTAGCTCGTTGTCGGTACACCTATTGATGTCGTCGTATCTTATGCCATCAGGCCCTGGAGCGCTGTTTTTTGATCGTCGAAGCACAGCCTTGATTTCTTCACTGTCACTGTGTCTTCATCCGAAGTGTTCTGGGCCTTGCACCTGTCTGAGGTGACCTCCTTGGCCAGATTTCGGCCTCCCATGTCTGTCTGGTTGCTCTGCTCTAGATAGCGTTCAAAGAGGGCTTTTCCCTTGTCCTCGTCAGTCCTCTGCCAGATGAGGTCAGCACCTTGGAAGTCAGAAATGCTCTTATTCTTGACTACACCACTCATGCTTTTATGTAGTCGCCAGAACAATTTCAGTGACTTGTCTGTGCTTACTCTTTGACACACCTCTGCCCATTTTTCGCTTTTAACCACCTTGACCAGGTTTTGATGATATGACGCAAAATAGAGTTGGTGAGAAAATCGCGAACCAACTTGTACGAGAAACTGGGAGGCTGACGTAAAAAGGAGAAAACGTCAGAAAGATGAAAGGTGAAGGACAGAAGTACCGGAACATGATAGTTATAAATATTTAATGTGTTCAACCGTTTACGATTCATATTTAATAATGTTTTCTACCGTCCCGCCTGGCCATAACAGGCACGGTAAACAATAAATCGGAATTTACCATTTGGATTGTATATGTGTAACAAGTTGGATTTCGGCAAATAAATATTACCTCAGCATTTTTGAATAACCGGCTTAGAGTCCTTGATTACCGTTTATATTATGCTTCTGGACACTGTTATGTTGGTGACTGGACTGTTGAACGTTTGATGATGTTCGCATTATTTATTGCAGGTTACCGATGTTCGCATTATTTATCCCAAATCACCATATAGCACACGTATTGTGTAAAAAGATATGGAAATATGGTATATGGTGAACAGATTGGAAGAGAACCATCTTCACTCCAATACCAAAAAAGGGCACCCTGAAATTATGCACCAACTATAGAACTGTTGCTCTTATCAGCCATGCATGTAAAATTCCACTAAAAATTATAATGGGAAGACTTCGTAAGAAAATGGAAGAAGAAATAACGGTTCTCGCCGCGTTGCGTTGGTAACTTACGGGGTATGTGAGCCGGTCGCTCAGAAAGCAGTGACAAACTGCTGAGCGTAATCTTGCCTAGTACATCAACATCAGCTGGAAAATGCTGATGATGACTGCAACTTCCTGTAAGGGATATGAAATAAAAAATGCCTGGGAAGAGAGGAAAAGGACGGCCAACAAGAAGATGAGTGCAGGACGTGGCGGATGATCTCCATATTGGCGTATCGGACGCTTATGATCAATAGGTTTTCTGGAAGGTTGTAATGGGAGCGAGGTTCTGCAAAGGTCATGCTACTGAATGAATGAATGAATTTGAAATAATCCACCTTTTCAGAAATAGTCGATTAGTAAATAATTATTGCTTGGTTTCACTGTTTAGTAGTAGCTAACCCCTAGAAATATATCATCATCATCAAGTATCGTGCTGATAAGCATGAACGGTCAGGGTTCGCCATATCACACTATCACCAGGGTCGTGAATCAGGTTTGTGTTCTTGTCTCGACGATGTCATGTGGTGAAGCCATCAAGATATTGACCACTCTGCCTTTCTTTTGCTCTTTACTCACCAATATTGCCAGTTGTCAAAAAGATCTCCAGTTTATTTTTCCCCATAATATGCCCAAAAATTCTCAACTGTCTACATCTAATTTCTCGGACTAGTTTTCAGTTGTTTCTGTAGGATTTGATCATTGGTTTTTCTGCCCGTCCATAGTACTCTGCATTTTCCATAGAAACCACATATCCACTGCCATTAGATGTTTTTAGGTTTTTCTGCTTATTACCCATGCTTCACATGCATACATGCATAGTATGAAAACTTGTAGAATGCCGTTAGAGAACGTCTAGCTGGTCTCATCAGGGATGTGATATGAGGAAGTCACACAAGTAGAAGATATGAAATTGAAAACAGTAAAGGGCTCGGAGCCAGAACCTAATGAGGGTCAGGTACACCCATACGAATGACATGAGTGATAGAGATCTGGATGAGGTGGCTATTTGTTTTAATTTGAACATTACTACAGCATCGATGCCCCAAAAGTGGGTGTACAATTATTCAAGCCCACTCCCCACGCCAGGCAAGGATAATTCAATACTCAGTGGCTATAAGATTTAGCAAGGTATTGGAACAGTTTGTTGCTGTTAAGCTGCAGAAATTCTTGGAAAAGAAAAAAAAAACTACTGCCAAGAGGGCTGGGGAGTTACCACTCTAGTAAATAAGCCTGGTCAAACGCAGACAGAAAGCATTGGCAGCAGCACTGGATCTTGAGGACGCGTATAATAGAGTCAGATACGATCTCTTAATGCACACTCTCATGGAGAAGGGTGTTAGTCCTTGGGTGGTGAATTTGAAAGCAGATACCCTGTACTCTTCGCTTAAATTCAAAACCTCATATGCGTGCATTATTACATCGGGGTTACCGCAAGGATCTACAAACTCACCTGTGCTTTTCGGTGTTTACCCAGACAAGATTGAAAGAACTGAAGCACCAAGAATTTAAAGGAAACTGACATTTGCAGATGATGTCCTTGCGTATAGGCAGGGGAGAGGAAGGACGCAAATTTCGCAAGAGTTGCAGGAGAGGGTAAACAAAGTTATGGACTTTGCACTAAGATGAGCTGTGTCATCAACCCAGAGTTATGTTATGGTTCTCTCTAGACAACAGCATTAGTAAGGATGACGTCCCGGGTCTCACAATAGGTCTCACAATAAAGAGCATATATGTGTCAGCGTCTAGCGGTATTTGAAAGTGAAGGGTTCAAGACAGGTAGAATAGTACGAGCACAGATGAAACATAAATTCATGCGTCAATAACATATGATTTATTATTCTCGAATATAATTACATAATACTGTTTCATCACTCGCTAACAGCGTTCATTCTCGCACTAGTCAATATACAGCAATAATGTGGCAATGCAATATTACGATACCAATTACTACACTCGCGTATCACAGCCCCACACACAAACACAAGTCACAGGCTAAGCTATTCAATAGCTCTGAAGTACTAAGTAGAGTCGATCCTGTCACACTCTCAGTCATGCATCCTCTCTCAGTCGTGTCCAAAGCCCGTCTGGCTTCCCTTCGACTGCCCAGTGGTCACGAGGTATTTGCCCCTCGTGCAACCCGTGGGGAGTCAGATGTCTCGCATACGCCGGGTTGAGACCAGGCGTACTTCGTCGTTCACTTCATAATGACCTGTCATTCATGGGTACAGTCCGGTCTTTCAGCATCTAGATTCTTCTCATTCCCCCTTACTCACCCCATGTCCCTATCTCTACCATCTGTCCTTTCTTATTACCCCTATAGGACCTTGACATACTTCCCCTCCTCCACTCCTGTGTGGTGTATTCTTTTAATTAGTCTGTACTAATTATGTCAAGGCCTAAGGGGAGCAATATAAGGGCAAGGGCAGTAATATAGTAAATGGGAACTCTATGATGTCTATTGAAGCACCAGCAACTAATGCTATATACAGCAACATTTTGGGTGGTTGTCAAAGAGTCTATACTCTCGTCAATCTTAAATAAGGAGCTATCCAGACCGAAGTAACAAACGTCTCATATTGCGGACTTTCGTTCACAATTGCGTCCTTCTCAGACATCCAAAATGATGCCATGAATAATGGCTCTTTTAACAAAGGTCATCAAGGAAATATCCTTGGTCCCATTAAGAATGCTTGCAACCCATTGTTCCCAATTTGTGTATGTATAACATTTTGTTTACTCCCGTATGTTGGCAGTGAATGTACTAGACATCTTTTGTTTCCATACCGAATTACTTAAGTCCCTTGTTAACCAGTAAGTGTTGACTCATCTCCCGTGATTGTACTATTAAAGTGTATGCACTTTATGTGTTTTTGTTGAGTGTTTAAGTGTTATATTTACATTCGTGTGTTTAGTATTTGTGCTAACTGTGTGTGTTCTAATTTGTGATGTTTTTAAGTTATCTAAGTGTCAAAAGCTAGAATTTCCAACGTCATGATCGACAGTAAATGTGTGATTCATGAGTTAGACTTTCGAGCTATGATTCTTAGACTTATCATTTATTTGGTCTAACTACTGTGTTATAAAACATATAAAATTCTCACAAATAACATGTGTCACACTAGACGCATACAATATACAAGCACAAACGTTGGGCGTACAATTTGTACGCTGTGAAGAACATACATTGTATTTAATTCATGCACTCTGTCTCTCACACGTATTTCATTCATTATATCATTCTCATCATTCTCATCTTCATCTGATGATGTGTCAATCAAAATAGCATTTGCCTCCATTAGCATGCGACGACCTTCACAGTTCGAGGAGTAGTGGTCAAAAGCCCGACAAAAGAAGCATTTAACAGCTCTTTTGTACTCTGTACGCTTTGTTTTTTGCTTGTTTATCATCATTTCTAGGTGATGTTTATAATTCGGATATTTATCACACATCGAGTAATCGTCGTGTGCTAATCTGCAATATTTACATGATGAGTATCTTCCTTTAGCTTTATTCCTATTTTGGGATGGTTTTGGTTTTGTTACATTTTTAGCAGCTGCTACATCATTCTGATTATCATTAAGAATAAAGATGTCCCTGTTTGCTGAGAAAAATGCATTACCTTTCTGTTCAATGTCATGAATAGTCTGGCAATCACTTTGTTGTAAAAATTTGGAGAAAGCTGTTGGTAATGATGTTATAATCTTGTTTATAATCATTAACTCTTTTAATTTCTCGAAGCTTTTCTCTACCTTTGCTGATTTAATCCATTTAGTGAACACATCTTGTGTTGTTGAGACGTAGTCTATGAATGTTTGATTGGCTTTTGGGCTTAATTTAGCAAACTGCATCTGGTATCCAGCAGTGTCTAATGAAAAATGTTGCATTATTCTTTGTTTGATATAATCATAATTTATTCTTAATTTTTTTTTTTTTTTTTTTTTTTTTTTCATATCCTTTTACAGGACTTAGCTATCAACACCAGCATCTTTCAGCTGTATGTTGATCTCTTGGCAAGATTACGCTCAGTAGTTTGCCATTGCTTTCTGAGCGGCCGGCTCACATACCTGGTAAGTTACCGATGCGATTCGAACCACTGCTGATTTGAACCGTCATCACGTTACCTGACGAGAGTATACGAGATTACGGAGAAAAGTCATAACCTCTAAGCCACGAAGCCGACCTTAATTCTTTAGGAATGGTTTATATTACTTTTAATGGCTCCAAAGCTAAATTTTGCACGTATATATAGGCCCAACTCTCCTTTGCAACGTCATGGTATTGCATTAAACATTCAAAATTTTCTGTCCATGCGCCGATTGAGTCTCCAGAACAAAAAGGCTTTACTATTCCTTTGAACTTATTAAATTTCTGTTCTTCTTCCTTGCTTATTAATTTATTCATTGAAATCTCTATGTTAGAGTCAATTTCTAATTGCTTTACTCTCATTTGTGTTTCTGACTCAATTTTCTTAGCCTCTAATTCCAATTCTTTCTGTTTTATGGCTGCTTCAGTTGCTTTGTTAGCTGCCTCTATTTCTAACTTTTTGTTATCTGCTGCTGTTTCTAATTCTAACTTTTTGGTAGCTGCTGCTGTTTCTAATTCTAACTTTTCGTTAGCTGCTGCTGTTTCTAATTCTTTCTGTTTTATGGCTGCTTCTAATTCTAGTTTCTTTTGTTCACGTTCTAACGCTCTTTCCTCTCTTAGCACGTTATCTGCATGTGTCTTTTGACTCCATTCTGCTAATTTATCTCCTGTGTAACCTAGCTTTTCTCCTAACTCGATACACTTTTCTAAAGTCGACATTTTAGAATGTTACAAAATATTTATGTACACAAAAAGATTATGTCCCTTGGGAATTAATTATGGAATATATTGGTTGGTTATTTACCTTTTAGTAAGATTGAAAAATGGTACATCAAATTTACATATGTGAAAACAAAATGAGTGACTATTTAGAATGGCAATCAAAGAAATAAAGTTTAACTCATCTGATTTTAGCGGGTGTTGTTCCAGCACTACTTGTAGCTTCTGTTGTAGTTGCTTTCGTGGTTTCTGCAACTGGTTTACAGGTAATATATTTAGTACATCAACCTGTTGTAGGACAGAAAAACATTAATATCGTCGTATAGTCATGTCCATGTCAATGTCATGTCACGAGAGAGAATTATATTAACAATTAGTTTTAGAATAGACTTCAGAGTGGATCAGAATAAACACACACATATATAATTAGATTGTCGTTGTCGTGTGTGTGTTTACAATTTTACTCGGTTAGTCCAAGAGTCACAGTAGTTTTATCTGTCTTGGGACTAGTCGAAACGGACGTTTTCCCCCATAGTTAACCTGTCAGCGTCTAGCGGTATTTGAAAGTGAAGGGTTCAAGACAGGTAGAATAGTACGAGCACAGATGAAACATAAATTCATGCGTCAATAACATATGATTTATTATTCTCGAATATAATTACATAATACTGTTTCATCACTCGCTAACAGCGTTCATTCTCGCACTAGTCAATATACAGCAATAATGTGGCAATGCAATATTACGATACCAATTACTACACTCGCGTATCACAGCCCCACACACAAACACAAGTCACACGGCTCAACTATTCAATAGCTCTGAAGTACTAAGTAGAGTCGATCCTGTCACACTCTCAGTCATGCATCCTCTCTCAGTCGTGTCCAAAGCCCGCCTGGCTTCCCTTCGACTGCCCAGTGGTAACGAGGTATTTGCCCCTCGTGCAACCCGTGGGGAGTCAGATGTCTCGCATACACCGGGTTGAGACCAGGTGTACTGCGTTGTTCACTTCATAATGACCTGTCATTCACGGGTACAGTCCGGTCTTTCAGCATCTAGATTCTTCTCATTCCCCCTTACTCACCCCATGTCCCTATCTATACCATCTGTCCTTTCTGATTTATTGATTGATTGATTTAGGAATCGACATCACAGCATTAGGGACATTCCCATGAGTGTTCCGTCCCCATCCTCAGCAGCCAGCGAAGAATTCCAACACTAATAGTACCAGTAGCAATCTGATTATAAGTCCGTCCCGCCAGATCCCCTCATCACTCCTCGCTGTCTCATTCTTGCCAGACCATGGTAATCCATTTGCTCCTCCGAGGTGTGCACGTGCTGCCACAAGGCCGCAACCACGTCTGCCTTGTCATGTATCAATACTCCACCAAGTTTTGCAGAGCCAGCCTGCATTTCCCATGAATAAAATTTGGTGGAGCTGCGGTAAAGCTGTGAAAGTGTAAACAATATAAAATGACACAAAGTAGTGCAGCTTTACATAACAGAGTTAAGACACATACAGAACGTTGCGGCGATTAGCCTTCATCAGCAAACAAACACATTCACAAACACAACATATAGTCAAGGAGACCACCTGTGACTACATCAGAAGGTGACGACAGGACGAGAAGAACAAAAGCATGGAAAAATGGTAGCAATGAAGAGAAAATGAGAATTAAAAATCTGTTAATTGAAAAGAATGTTAGTTGAAGAAAATTTTTAATTGAAAAAAAATGTTAATAGAGAAAACGTGCATACTCACCTCACCGTTCGGATCTGCAAGTGACTAAGACAATCTCCGATGTATTCAGATGCCCGGCGCTGGGTGTTACGGTTCAGTGAGCACATAGAAGGAAGGGGGTGGAGTAGGAGGACGGCCAATGGTCTGGCAAGGGCATCTGAGCAATCACAGTGGATGAGCTAGTGAAGTATGGGGCGCGCCAGATTGAAGGTGGTAGTACCCAAAACCACATTGTGTCATTACAGGATGAGTCTTAAAGTCTGCGTGGACTGATATGTGTGAACGCGCATACATACATAGGCACCCCTCAACAGACAAAATGCTAGTGTATGTGGGCATGTGCAAAGTATATGTACGAAGAGAGAGAGAGAGAGAGAGAGAGAGAGAGAGAGAGAGAGCGAGAGAGAAAGAGAGAGAGAGGAAAAGTGCCTGTGATATACCACATGAGGTATGCGGAGTGCGTCGGTCTACACGTACGACGTTTCACTCATACTGTACCCTATGAAATAGTCAGTATGGTTGATTGTTATACAACATATTTAAGGATCTACTCGCCCAGTGCTTGAGTTATTGGGGCTGTATAGGATCCAACCACTGGTAATACACGTGAAGTAGGTAGGCACAGAGAAGCAAGATGTAGGGGGAGAGAGAGAGAAAGAGAGAGAGAGAGAAAGAGAGAGAGAGAGAGAGAGCGAGAGAGAGAGAGAGAAAGAGAGAGAGAGATTTGATCCTCAAATACGTTGTATAACAATCAACCTTACTGCCTCTAATTCATAGGGAACAGTATGAGTGAAGCCTCGTATTTGTAGACCGACCGACCCCGCACACATCGGGGGCGTGTCGTAGGCACTTTTCCAATCTATCTCTATCTCTCTCCCTCTTTCTCTCCCTCCCTCTCTCTCTCTCTCTCTCTCTCTTCTCGCGCTCTCTCTCTCTCTGTCTCTCTCTCTCTCTCTCTCCTACATCTTGCTTCTCTGTGCCTACCTATTTCACGTATATTACCAGTGGTTGGATCCTATACAGCCCCAATAACTCAAGCACTGGGCGAGTAGATCCTTAAATATTTTTTTATAACAATCAACCATACTGATTATTTCATAGGGTACAGTATGAGTGAAACGTCGTACGTGTAGACCGACGCACTCCGCATACCTCATGTGGTATATCACAGGCACTTTTCCCCCCTCTCTCTCTCTCTCTTTCTCTCTCTCGCTCTCTCTCTCTCTCTCTCTCTTCTCTCTCTCGCTCTCTCTCTCTCTCTCTCTCTCTCTCTCTCTCTCTCTCTCTCTCTCTTCGTACATATACTTTGCACATGCCCACATACACTAGCATTTTGTCTGTTGAGGGGTGCCTATGTATGTATGAGCGTTCACACATATCAGTCCACCCAGACTTTAAAACTCGCCACTGTAATGACACAATGTGGTTTTGGGTACTACCATCTTTAATCTGGCGCGCCCCATACTTCACTAGCACATCCACTGTGATTGCTCAGATGCCCTTGCCAGACCATTGGCCGTCCTCCTACTCCGCCCCCTTCCTTCTATGTGCTCACTGAACCGTAACACCCAGCGCCGGGCATCTGAATACATCGGAGATGGTCTTAGTCACTTGCAGATCCGAACGGTGAGGTGAGTATGCACGTTTTCTCTATTAACAGTTTTTTTCAATTAAACATTTTCTTCAACTAACATTCTTTTCAATTAACAGTTTTTTAATTCTCATTTTCTCTTCATTGCTACTATTTTCCCATGCTTTTGTTCTTCTCGTCCTGTCGTCACCTTCTGATGTAGCCACAGGAGGTCTACTTGACAATATGTTGTGTTTGTGAATTTGTTTGTTTGCTGATGAAGGCTAATCGCCGCAACGTTCTGTATGTGCCTTAACTCTGTTATGTAAAGCTGCACTACTTTGTGTCATTTTATATTGTTCATTTCCCAGAACACCGGCATGCCCCGGAGAAAAGATCCAGGCGATGCTTGTCACCCGTGACCTCCGAAGCGAAGCAAGCCACTCCGCACGAAGCCTGCCCGTCCTAACCCTCGTCAGCATGCTTTCTGAGTCAGTTACAATCACGATGTGTGTGTGTGTGTGTGTGTCGTATTCTCCATCCAGCGGAGAGCCGCAGTGACTGCCTCCACCTCCATTCTTAAGCTGGATGTTGTGGTATCACATGCCAGGCTCTCCTGCCCCAAACATGGACCATTAGCTTTGGCTATGAACCCCCAGCCACTTCTCTCACCTCTTGACACTGTGTAGATAATCACATCACCCAAGTGAACATCTGTCCTTTCTTATGTCCCCTATAGGACCTTGACAATATGCTAACAGAGAGAGTAGTCTGAGATACCCATAAATCACATTCGACAGAAGTCTGTCGTTCAATGATCAATGCGAAGTTGTTATGAGTGAGATGAAAGAAGGGAACTTTTAAAAGTCGACAGGTCCGACTTCATTGCACCGGGTGTTATCCTATATGGCTCGATTTCTTTCCGCAGGGCGACCTGCCGAAAGCATCGCACAAAGCACAAACTCCGTAGCCTTAGCGACGACCCTCAGGAGCCTCCGAGAAAAATATACACGTGAACCGAAAGAAGGGAACTTGGTCACTGAAGACTGGCAGCAATGGGCAAAGCAAAGAATGTTACTTATACTCTATCAACAATTGATTATCTCAATAACTGCGTATCGCTCACATTGTCAACCATCCAGCTAATAAAACGAGCGCATACAGAATGCAGCTATGAGGGTGATTCTGGAATGCACGAGGAACACGCCTACAGTGTGTATGAGATACATCCTAGCTTTGCCAACGATTTCGGACAGGCTCAAAAGGCAGCAGGATAAGTCATATCTCAGGCTCATATGAAGAAAATCGTGGAAAGCTCAGGCTTGAAAACATTGAGAGAGAAGAGGAGTAGATCAGAATTCCAGAGGAAATATCAGACCTGTGCAGGGTCATAATTACATTAGACCGGTAGTGCAGGAATTGGCCGGCAGACAGCGTTGAATGGGGAGTGCAACAATTCATTTACGATCATTCACCGCTTAGGCGATGTCATCGTCTACACTGTGCTAAGAAGGAAAAGAAGTGCCTGTGGATTCACAGTGAAGGAAAATGGGCTGTATTTAATGCAGGAGAGCCTGGCATATGATAACACATCTAGTTTCAGAATGGAGGTGGAGATCAATGTGGCATTTTGCAAGCTGGAGGATACACAGCAATAATGTCGTGATTGTTAGACTCTCAGGGCTTGCTGAGAAGAGTAAAGACACGCTTCACACTCAGTGACATGTTCAATTTAAAAAAAAAAAGATATCGAACATCCTTTGGATGTTTCCCCATAACATTGTTGTGGGAAACAAACGGGCTGACAGACTGATTGGGTCTGCACTGTTGAGTGGGTATTGCCATTAGGCATGCATGTCCAGGGCCCCTAAGGATCACAGTGTGGGAAAAAGATAAATCATCATAAACTAGAGAGGATGGTTCGGCAGGGGATCCATAGAATCTGGCCGACACTCAGTGCTCAAAGGAAAGACCCGACGGACACATAATCAGACTACATCTGGTACCATTAGTATTGGGACTCTTCGTTGGCTGTTGAAATAAGGACAGAGCACATATGTCCCGAGTGCTGTGTTATCGGTTCTTGACTCAACTCATAACACTAGGTTCCTTGCAGCACTTAAACGCTATAGTTTTTCTTTTTCGCGTTGCAATTAACAGTAAGTAATAACATTAGGTACATGGGAATATCGATACATGAAGCCCATAAGCGGGCACTCTCCCGCTGTTTATACTTCATCTCGACACCGCAAGGTACAAGAGGAACATGATGAGATGAGATGAGAATAACATTAGTAATAATAACTTCGCCGCGGGGCAAACATGGCAGGGGGCTTCTGATCATCAGAAGCGTACCACCTTCCCCAAGGGTTTCGGCCCATTCTACCCTTAATACTCTCTAGGGGCGGGCCCGTCCGGGTCACGACTCCGGGCGTCTTTCCCCTGCCGTGGAGAAGTTCGGTCGATTTCGTTGTCCTTGTTGTTGTGCTTTTCCCTAAGCTGTTAACATGTTCACTCTCAAGCCTCCCCTCCCTCAGTGAGGCGAGTCCGTGCAGCCTGTGCTTGTCTCTTAGCACTTATGGTCGTGGGGAGCCTGCTTCTTCCCTAGCCACGGCCTCCATCGCCTCCATCCTTTTCCGTTGCCGTGTTCCTTCTATAACAGAGTCTCTCTTATAAGGGATCTAGTTGGGTGTGCAAGGGAAAGGGTCTAGGAATCAGCAATGCACGGGTGAGCACCCCCGCTGGGAGGTAAATAGGGAATGTCACGCTGTGACGTGAGGGTAGAGGATAAGTTAGTTACCAACTATAGCTCGAGCCGACAAGTCGTATGGTTAACATCTGGTCTCTGATTGTTAACATCCACTTATTGAGAAAATAAAAGAAGAACTCACAACTACTACTATGACTTCGAGTTACTCCATTCATACCACCATACATTCGCCACCAGCCCTGTTATACTTCCTCGTGACCTGTTCACGGCGCCACACTCTACTAAGAAGCCGGTTCTTCCATTGGTTTTTGACCCACCTCTTGGTCTCTGCAGGTGAGTGCGACTTACGGACGATTACCGCTCTGGTATGGAGGTTGGACGTCGGGCGACATTTGCATGATTTTTATACATTTGTTTTAATTGGTTTAGTATGTTTTCCATCTGGTAAAAGGCTACTTTTGCCTTATCGATTTTTGCTCTAAAGCATTCACTGTGTACGTTGTCGAGTGTGTCCTCTAGTCTTTACTTCCTTCTTCTCACTTATATATGAGCACCAAACAACACTACATTGAAACCTCGGTTTTCGTTGATAATCCGCCCGAAAACAATCGGCGAAATTCGAAACCGACGAAAGCCGAGGCAATTATTGCCATATGACTCTATGTAAATCCAATTCATTCGTTATAGACACTCCAAAATATTTACCCAAAATACATTTGTATAGAGAATAAATATAATGTTTAATACTAAAAATAACAAGAAATTAATATGAAATGAATATAAAAAACTAATGTAAAGAATAAATTAGCATTAAACATGGCATTTATCTTGGTACTTTTGCTTTCTTTCACCCCAAACAAACTTTGCCAGCTATATTTAGAGTCACCAGCTATATTTAGCGCCGACGGTGATCTCCTCTGTGTTCGGGTGGAATGCATGTCAGTGCGTTTCAATTGACCCACACCACAGTGTTGTTTCTTTGGGCTGTGGCAACCGTTTCTGTCTCCCTTCGATCCTCATTTGCATCGGTCCTGCATTCACTTTCCGGTTAGGGTTAGGGGGTAGGTTTGGGGGTAGGGTTAGGATTAGGGTTAGGGGTAGGGTACACACACTAACCCTAACCCTAAGCCTAACCGTACCCCCTAACCCTAACCCTAACCGGAAAGTGAAAGAATAGCGCACCACCGCCGCCGCATAGAATTGCGCACCGAGCTACGGCGCAACACACGGAAACCCCCTGAATGTTCGGCGCAACACAGGGAACCCCTAGATGTGACGTCATACCCTGGGATTCCCTTTTGTTTGGGGTGAAAGAAAGCAAAAGTACCTTTATCTTTCTGAAGACTCTTCTTGGCGTATGGAAGACGACGAGGAGGGGAAAGCGAGAGGTGCAGATATTATTGTTTGGAACGGGAATCCACCTCCATGAGGGTCTTAGGTATCCAGGCACAATCGGGGGTCAATTCGCTTCTAAGTATTCTTGTCTTTTGGATGCTGGTGCGCCTCTTGAGTTTTTCAAACCATCCTCTGCTGCCCTCTCAGGCATTTTCTGAGATCGTCATAAAACAGTCTGGCCTTTTCACATACGATTGCCTCCGAAACAGAATCGCCATCTAACTGTTTTTGATTTATCCAAATGAATAATAACCATTCGTTCATCATCTTCAATTGTTTGTGATCTCTGTTTCGTTATCACATTCACATCTTTTACTACACTAGCCTCCTTTATTGCTTCCTCTTTCGCCACACTGGAGCTTATCGTGGATGGCGACTTCCCGTGCATGCGGCGGATTTCAGCAATTTTAATGCCGCTCTCGTATTTACCAATGATTACCTTCTTTAACTCGATTGTGTTCCTGACCTTCTTCTTCGAAGCGCTGCTGGCTGGAAAGTTTCTTTAGGCCCATGATGGAGCTAAAACTAAAAGGAAAGGGTTAACCTATTAGCAATTGCTGGTCACACAACCAGAAACAGCGCCAAACTGAGCAGAAGAACGTGTGGGTCCCTTTGTTATCGCAAATTTAGCAGCGAAACCACGTGGACAAGCCAACGAACTCCGAGGCAATCGATGAAAACCGAGATACATGTTTCTCGGAAAAAGTCGACGAACATAGAAATAAACGAAAACGGAGGTTTCACTGTATGTGTGTTTATTTACGAACTGTCTTAGTGTCTCAAAGGGTTCCCCAAATGGCCTCTCCTGCTAGACTGGTATTGGCCTACTTAATTAAAAATAAATATCAGAATACTGTTTCCAATATATGTTTATTTTCCCCAAGTCTTTCCCACAAATTCTTAGATCTACAAGCATCTTTATCATGGCGACATGTCTTACTTTATCGAAAGCCTTTCTGTAATCAATAAAGCAAAGATGTAGGTCTGTGTTTATGGGTATTGAACGCTCCATTAACGTTCTTAGCGAAAACACACCATTTGTTGAGCTGTACCATTGCCTTCTACAAACCCAAATTGTTCTTTCACTATATCGGTTCGTATTTTCCTTCTCTTTGCATGATTGTTCTTATCAAAATCTTTGTGGTGTGGCTCATTATGCTAATTTTGCGATGTTGATCACACTCCAATGCTCCTGAATTATTCAGTCGTCATAATCATCATCATCAATCAAGTGCCGTCTCCATAATGAAGGTTGGCTGCAATGGATCTCCAACGCTATCTGTCTCTCGCCCTGACTGTAGATTATGTCAGACTGATGTTCGTCCATCTCTTGATGTTATCTTCCCACTTGTATCGTTGTCTACCTCTTACTCGCTTGCCCTAAACCTTGCCTTCCAGTATGGTTTTTATAAGAGTATCATGTTTTTTAACGTGGCCGAAATATTTACTTGCCTCCTTTTTATTTCTTCCATCAAATTTCTCTTCATTCCCAGTTTTTCTAGAACCTCTGCATTTGATTGTTTTTGTTTATATGAAATACGACATATTCGTCTGTGTCACGAATTTGCAGCCTTTACTTCCCAGAACAATTTTCGGTTCACTTTTGATGGGCCATGTAGAGGATCAACAGACGAACAAAACTGTTTTCTCTATATTCAAGGCTATACTGTCTTGACGTAAGCTTGCAAAACCTGCAATAAACAAACCACCAAGAATGGCTTTCTATTTGGGAAGTTAATTTGACACCAGTACCGGTCACCCCCATAGGTTATCAATCCAGCCAGACGGGAGGGCAGACTCAGGGGACTGAATAGTAATTAAAACCAACCAGGCATGACGCAAGCAAACCTGGTTTACCAACAGAGTTGTAAACTGGCTGTTGACCATGAGAACCTAATTGTTCCCTTGACACGACACCTGATAAGCATAGCTAGGAAATCGCCCAACCGCGATGGCTGACCCCATCTGGTAGAGACTAGAGGCGCAAGGTGTGAAATCACTGATAAGACTCAGGGGGCTAATAATGGTCAGATCCACAGGTGTGAAGGCTAGTGTGCATGCAGAACGAATGTTTATGACTGGACAGACTTGGAGATAATTGCAATTAACGTCAGGGGGAGATAAGAAGAATTTATGAATGGAATTCCTGGGAGATAAGTGGCTACTGCTAGGCTAGGTATAAAAACCCACGATAGACCTGTTCCCTTTAGATTAAGTCTGACTTCAGAACAGGTAGGCAGCCAGCTCAATGTTTGTAGTCATATGCATGATTATTATGTTGGCTTCTAGGAAGGATTTCTTAGTAACTATGCAACAGTCTTTTAGACATATGAACTTTCAGTCTATATCTGACCTAGGTTATTTTCAAGAACTATCAATGTCAAGTTAATTGAGTGTGCACTATTATTTCTAAGTTCTGTGTTCAATATCATTGTGCTTTAAGTGTTACTCTTCTGAGAAGTAGAAACTTATGGAAGGAGATCTTGTCTAGATATACTTTTAGGTGTCTTGGTAGATGCTTCTCATTTCTTTGTACACTATCCTAGTTGCCTTTTGGTGTGTGCCTTTGTTGTACAGAATATAGTCAACTGACTAGTTATTTAATTCTTACAACAGCAGTAACTAAGTGGTGATTAAACCGGGCAGATCAGCAAATATGGCTGGTCTGTGTGGTTACTTCAATTAGACTTGTTGTATATCTCATTTTGTAGCTATACAATATTAGTACTCATTAATAATGCCTGATGCTATTATGTTGAGTATCATTAGATGTCCATCTTGAAGTAATATAATGTTTACGGATATGTTGGATGTATGTATGTGTAATTTCATATGAATATACGATGCTAGGAATATGCTTCGTACATATTCTTTTTGTGTATATACGTCTCATTTCGTATACATACAAACTAACTAGTGCATTATGCTATGATGTATCATAATATGTCTAGTTTAATCAATATGTTTATGTGTATTGGATGTTTGATATATTGATTTGTCATATGCAAACCTACCAATATGAAGTGATATGCTATTGTCTGCGCATTGGCACATTGGCCAACGATTGTGTTGGAAGCAGAGGTGTAATGGTACAGACATTACCCACAATTGGTATAGGGTATATGGTGCTAAACTTTCTCAGTGTATTGTGGGCGTGCGTTCACGGTAATGCATGGGAACCTGGCACAGCTACTGGTCACGGCTTGTAAGCCCGGATGACCCGGCATTATTATAATACCATTACCGATCCTGTGAGCTGCTAAACCAACTTTGGACGGAGCGGCTGTACGACACAGAATTTCTGTATTAGCGACATGGACATGGGGCGGCAGAAATGTAATCATTACAGGCGTGTGAGACAATTGAAAAGCCCGTCCCAGACTAAAGACAGTAGGGAGAAGGAGGACGGTGAACGAAGTAGAGCTGGAAGATAAACTTGGCCAGACTGGTCATTGTATATGTTTGTGTTATGATATGTTTTAATTAGGATTGCGCTGATGTAGAACTAGATATAACACATTCTTGACTTCCTTTCAAGCTCTCACAAGGAGCACCTATGTTGTAGATCTCAAGAACGAGTGACGACTAGGAGTGTCAGGACTGACAGGATCGTCAGAATACCGGCAAGCTGTTTCTTTCTTGAGTCTACTAGAGAGTGGGGATCTGGACCACAGTTCCAGATAGATCAAGTAACATAAGTTACGTAATGTTTGTCATCAATAACAATATGTTATATGGTTTCATCATCATCGTCGTACAAACCATCATATGTCTATTTTTATGATTAGTAAATAAATGTTGTAGTATTGTAACTCATAGTTCTGTCAGTATATTTTTTTCCAATTGTGCATACGTGTTGTGTGTGTACATTGGTGGGGGTTCACTTACACACCCAGGAAAGGAGCAGTCAGGGAGAAAAACCTGTACTAGGATAGTTGTCCTTAAACTTTAACTCAGACTTAAAAATCTATCCTAGCTAACTTTCTCTTTCCTATTCCTTGGCGAATATTCAGCACAGTTCATTTTAATTTTGTAACGAGCCACTTGGAGCTGTACGTTGGATATTCATGGGCCTAATCTATAGTTCAGCCATATAGATTTTGTCCCTAGTCAGTTTCTGACTATTTGGGGTTGCTCGCCAGTGAATAATACTTTCATCTAGCCGGTGGGGCACCCCGACTTCTGATAGATTGGGGTCCAGTCCGCGATCCTGAACCAGGATTCTAGTAATCATAGTGATTATACTAGACCCTAGACAAACGATTTTTAGAAGTTAACTCTTGTAATCTTCAATCATCAAAATAGACTATCATCAAATGTAGCTAATTTTAGTTGAGGAAGTTACAGAGTACATATATAACTTTTCAAAAGTATAACAGATAAGAACTTATGAGAAAACTACCATCATCTATCATTTAGTGTATCATTAATCATTTATTGATAATTGGACACTTTAATCATATTTACATTGATGTGTTTGATGATTTAACTGCTTGACTGATTTGCAATTTTATGCTAATATATGCCATGTTCATTTTGACATGTATGCAGTGCATTTTAATGTTTATTTAGGTAAATATTACTGTTGATTACCGTGTATTATATCTCTCACACTTACTTCACTGCTGTCGCCAGGTACTACTTGAATATTATTTTCAGTTGTCTTGCACTGCTGAGGCTAAACTATACACATTGGATAGCATAGACTGTCAGTAGTTAACTCTTGTCGTTCTAGCTTATAGCTGATTTTTGATATATACATAGGAGCTTACCTGAATATAGTCATTTGCAATTATGGCCTTACGTTACCGGAATCTTGAAGAGGACATGAAGGCGCGCGCAGATTTCTCAGAGACCGCGAGAGGGTGGGGCATAAGAGAAGGCTTAGAGGGGGAGCAACTAGAAACATATATCATAGCTGGGTTAGAATGGTGGGACCAAGAAGAAGAAATTATGTTTAAAGAAAATGATGAGTTCTTTGGAGCACAAGAGCGTAGCAAAACTGAAGGAGTAAAGATGGAGAAAACGCATATGAAAGCAGTCAATGCGGAGAAACTAACCTTTCTAGCGGAACATAAGGTAGGAGATACGGATGCTCACCCAACCAGGAAGGAAGGGACGTATTTGCCACCCACCGCAGAATCAGAGTTAGTGGACCGGGAACTACACGTTCTCATTCGACCCAGTCCTAAACGGAAAAGAGGGAAGAAAAAACGGGCCAAGGGCACTTCAAGCAGTCACAAACGTGATAACTGTTTGGACCACGGAAATTGTGGTCTCACTGGTTTGCCAGTATAGGACCTTCAGGAAAACCACTTGACTTCTATGAGAAATGAATCTCGAGAGAAAGAGGAACTGAAGACAACCTTTAATGAGGTCGCAGGCGGAGACCTAGCCGATTCTCACATTCACTTCTGTTCACAGAATCACGAAGTGGAATTACATCTGACTGAAATATGGAGGAAGGAAGAAACGGAATCCCAGGTGAATTTCACTGCTGCAACGCGGGAAGAGTCACTAATTATCAGTTCAGATAATTTAACTATTAACAGTTACCCAGAGGACAACTGTTTGCACTACGGTTTGCCAGCACAAGACTCCCAGGAATCTCATTTTACTTCAACGAGAGGTGAAACTCAAGAGGAAGATGACCTGAGGACATCTTTTAAGGAGGTCGGAGATCGAAAGGTAACCGACTTTATTATTCCCTTCAGCTCAGGAGAGGATGAAGTGGGATTAAATTTGACTGACAGAGGGATGAAGGAAGACCCGGAACCCCTTGTGATCTTTGAGGCTGCAGCTCAGGACAAGACACTAGATCTCAGTTCAAATCATTTACCTATTGTGATGGATTGCTTAGACAGCCCACCACAGGATTTACCTCAACTGGACTTAGCCCATGAAAGCAGGGCCAGAGAGGAACATCCAGACAAGGAAACATTTCCAGTTGTTATCTCACAGTATACCAGTTCGGAGACTCAGGAAACACAGGGAATTGTCATGAGCCAGAATATAGACTCTGATATTGTGCAGACAACATTGTTTGTAGTTCCTAAAGAGGAAAATTCTTTGCACAAGATGGAGGAAGAAACGCCTATCATCTCATTAGCTGAAGTTATCAGGGAATTCCAGCAACAGGGACCTGAAGTAACAGAAGTCAAGAGTGGTTTGGAATCAACACTCTTAGGACTCAATCTACCCTTCAGTCAGGTCGATTTGATAGGAGTAGATCAGCTATTTGTGGATACTTTATTCAAAAGTAACACCACTTTAACGCCCTGGAGTAACTATGTTATTTCTCAAGGCAGGACAACTTGGCACACTAAATTTCCAATTTCTAGCACGGTTTGTACAAGAAACTCTAATGCAGAGAAACTCAGCCCATTAACTGATTATCAGGGGAAGAAATCGCGACACAGAGGAGGGAAGATTGTTACGCCCGACTTTGAAGGAGGAAAGCGCCAGTTGAATTTACATCATGGGACCATGATGTGTAACATTATTCCTTTCAAAAGGAAGATATTGATGGATCAGTTAAGAATCTATAAAGGACGGAGGAAAATCACGGAGACAAGATTTGCCGTGGCCAGCTTATGCGAGACTTCACTACGGGGACATCCTCGGCTGAAAGGATTAAATCACGCGAGGGAGGATCGTTGGCCAGGGGCGCCGAAGAATCCCGTTGATTGTGATCTTTTCCAGAAGGGTAAAATTACAACCTCCTGACAATTACCGGATTTTACCAAGCTATTGCATGGAATCCCGGCCGAAAACCAGGTACAAGGACCTATCCAAAGTATCCTGGTAGTATGGAAATGGAACTTCTTTATGCAGATGCAGGACAACCCACTGTCACAAGGAATATTGGAAACCTTTAGGCAGATACAGAACGGAGAGTGCTTGGGCATTATTCTGGGATGTACGGCGTGCTTTGACAAAAGATTTCTGGCAGAAACTTTTTTTTAAGGGGGAAGCTCTGTCACGAATTTGCAGCCTTTACTTCCCAGAACAATTTTCGGTTCACTTTTGATGGGCCATGTAGAGGATCAACAGACGAACAAAACTGTTTTCTCTATATTCAAGTCTATACTGTCTTGACGTAAGCTTGCAAAACCTGCAAGTAAACAAACCACCAAGAATGGCTTTCTATTTGGGAAGTTAATTTGACACCAGTACCGGTCACCCCCAGAGGTTATCAATCCAGCCAGACGGGAGGGCAGACTCAGGGGACTGAATAGTAATTAAAACCAACCAGGCATGACGCAAGCAAACCTGGTTTACCAACAGAGTTGTAAACTGGCTGTTGACCATGAGAACCTAATTGTTCCCTTGACATGACACCTGATAAGCATAGCTAGGAAATCGTCCAACCGCGATGGCTGACCCCATCTGGTAGAGACTAGAGGCGAAAGGTGTGAAATCACTGATAAGACTCAGGGGGCTAATAATGGTCAGATCCACAGGTGTGAAGGCTAGTGTGCATGCAGAACGAATTTTTATGACTGGACAGACTTGGAGATAATTGCAATTAACGTCAGGGGGAGATAAGAAGAATTTATGAATGGAATTCCTGGGAGATAAGTGTCTACTGCTAGGCTAGGTATAAAAACCCACGATAGACCTGTTCCCTTTAGATTAAGTCTGATTTCAGAACAGGTAGGCAGCCAGCTCAATGTTTGTAGTCATATGCATGATTATTATGTTGGCTTCTAGGGAGGATTTCTTAGTAACTATGCAACAGTCTTTTAGACATATGAACTTTCAGTCTATATCTGACCTAGGTTATTTTCAAGAACTATCATTGTCAAGTTAATTGAGTGTGCACTATTATTTCTAAGTTCTGTGTTCAATATCATTGTGCTTTAAGTGTTACTCTTCTGAGAAGTAGAAACTTATGGAAGGAGATCTTGTCTAGATATACTTTTAGGTGTCTTGGTAGATGCTTGTCATTTCTTTGTACACTATCCTAGTTGCCTTTTGGTGTGTGCCTTTGTTGTACAGAATATAGTCAACTGACTAGTTATTTAATTCTTACAACAGCAGTAACTAAGTGGTGATTAAACCGGGCAGATCAGCAAATATGGCTGGTCTGTGTGGTCACTTCAATTAGACTTGTTGTATATCTCATTTTGTAGCTATACAATATTAGTACTCATTAATAATGCCTGATGCTATTATGTTGAGTATCATTAGATGTCCATCTTGAAGTAATATAATGTTTACGGATATGTTGGATGTATGTATGTGTAATTTCATATGAATATACGATGCTAGGAATATGCTTCGTACATATTCTTTTTGTGTATATACGTCTCATTTCGTATACATACAAACTAACTAGTGCATTATGCTATGATGTTAAAGTATCATAATATGTCTAGTTTAATCAATATGTTTATGTGTATTGGATGTTTGATATATTGATTTGTCATATGCAAACCTACCAATATGAAGTGATATGCTATTGTCTGCGCATTGGCACATTGGCCAACGATTGTGTTGGAAGCAGAGGTGTAATGGTACAGACATTACCCACAATTGGTATAGGGTATATGGTGCTAAACTTTCTCAGTGTATTGTGGGCGTGCGTTCACGGTAATGCATGGGAACCTGGCACAGCTACTGGTCACGACTTGTAAGCCCGGATGACCCGGCATTATTATAATACCATTACCGATCCTGTGAGCTGCTAAACCAACTTTGGACGGAGCGGCTGTACGACACAGAATTTCTGTATTAGCGACATGGACATGGGGCGGCAGAAATGTAATCATTACAGGCGTGTGAGACAATTGAAAAGCCCGTCCCAGACTAAAGACAGTAGGGAGAAGGAGGACGGTGAACGCAGTAGAGCTGGAAGATAAACTTGGCCAGACTGGTCATTGTATATGTTTGTGTTATGATATGTTTTAATTAGGATTGCGCTGATGTAGAACTAGATATCCGGGAAGGTTAACCCGGTCAACAAATGCCCGCAGAAGTCGGATGTGTCGGCCTAACGGCGCAAGAACGCAGCTCTGTTGTAAACAGGCACAACGCAATCACATCCGAAAAAAAACTCCGGATGAACGAAGAAGAAGAAGAAGAAGAAGAAGAAGAAGAAGAAGAAGAAGAAGAAGAAGAAGAAGAAGAAGAAGAAGAAGAAGAAGAAGAAGAAGAAGAAGAAGAAGAAGAAGAAGAAGAAGAACTAGATATAACACATTCTTGACTTCCTTTCAAGCTCTCACAAGGAGCACCTATGTTGTAGATCTCAAGAACGAGTGACGACTAGGAGTGTCAGGACTGACAGGATCGTCAGAATACCGGCAAGCTGTTTCTTTTTTGAGTCTACTGGAGAGTGGGGATCTGGACCACAGTTCCAGATAGATCAAGTAACATAAGTTACGTAATGTTTGTCATCAATAACAATATGTTATATGATTTCATCATCATCATCGTACAAACCATCATATGTCTATTTTTATGATTAGTAAATAAATGTTGTAGTATTGTAACTCATAGTTCTGTCAGTATATTTTTTTTTCCAATTGCGCATACGTGTTGTGTGTGTACATTGGTGGGGGTTCACTTACACACCCAGGAAAGGAGCAGTCAGGGAGAAAAACCTGTACTAGGATAGGTGTCCTTAAACTTTAACTCAGACTTAAAAATCTATCCTAGCTAACTTTCTCTTTCCTATTCCTTGGCGAATATTCAGCACAGTTCATTTTAATTTTGTAACGAGCCACTTGGAGCTGTACGTTGGATATTCAAGGGCCTAATCTATAGTTCAGCCATATAGATTTTGTCCCTAGTCAGTTTCTGACTATTTGGGGTTGCTCGCCAGTGAATAATACTTTCATCTAGCCGGTGGGGCACCCCGACTTCTGACAGTCTGTATATCCACTTCTCCAGGGCTTCTATTGTGACTTTCTAGTTGCTTGTTCAATGTCGTGGCTTCCGCGCCATACAGTAGCGTTGAATGTAGCATTTGAAATTTGACAATTCTCACTTTTAATTAATGCGTTATTAAACTCTCTAGATCTGGACAATATATCATTGACTCGAAGTTACCACAGTGCTGACTGTGATACGGATCATTCTTTGGTTGTTGCAAGGGTTAGACTGGGACCAAAGAGAATCTACACAGCTAAACACAAATCTAGCCCCAGGATTAATATTATTAACACTCACGATCCTGAAAAGTGATTTCAGTTTGAACAGCAACTTGAAGACGCTTTGACTGATACACCAGAAAATTGTACATTAAGTGAAAAGTGGGGTCAACTTAAGGAAACTCTTTATAAAACTGCCGTAGGGGTTTACGGCACTGTGGATCATAAGAGGCAGGACTGATTTGAGGCAAACAACCAGACTCTGCAGCCCTTGATTGATAAGAAGAAGATAGCTCTCTTAAGAAACAAGGAAGAACAAAGCATAACACCCTCAGTGAGCTGAAGCAAGCTAGGAAGGATGTGCAAAAGGCTGCCAGGCAGTGTGAAAATGACTATTGGATCAAGTTATGTGAGTCCATTCAAAACGCAAGTGATAAGGGAAACATCAGAAGCATGTATGAAGGAATAAAGTAAGCCTGTGGTCCATCGATCAAAAGAAGTGCACCATTGAATACCTTGACCTCCCCCGATGTGTCTCCGCCTTGCCGCGGTGGTGGAGCTTGAGTGTCCCACTGACCCCAAGCGCTGTGACAATGGATATAAACTACGTATTGGACAGCTCTTGGGATAGGGACCAGACTAAGAGAGACACAACCTGCTGCTCTGCAGGTAGACTGAGGATAGCAGTCAAAATTTAAACTCAGGCGCACGAAGCCACAAACTTGGTCCAGACACTTACACAAAGACCTCCATCTGAGAGACGTAGCTGAACGCCTCTAAGCTACTACCCTTGGATGAGAGAGCCCGGCCGATACTCACCTACCCAAAAATGGAGGTGAGATACTGAGCACGCTACATGACCAGTTCAGATACCTGTCCGAAGGCTCCCAGCTGGGGGATATGAGGGATCTCCGGATGAGAGGGCCTGGCCTTTTCTCGCTCACTGCTGTACGGAGGTAAGGTGCTGAGCCGGCAGCACATGTAGCCTACCTCGTGAGCGAGTACAAAAAGGTTGATGAAATGCCCCAGTCGAATGAAATGGTTACGAAAACAGTCTTGTTTCTAACTCGTAGAGAGTAGACAAAGGTGGAAAAACGTCTCAATAACACGAAATGGAACGCACGGCTAGCGAATCCATTGCGTAGTGCGAAGTCCGAAGCGAAAGCTTACCTAGTGGATGTCGCCCGCAGACTGACCGTTCCTGGTGTGTGCTTGAGCAACCAGTGGCAAGCGAGATGCTCAACACATGGAAGTGAGGAACTAAAGCAGCCATTAGCAGGACGAGGCACCTCCTCGGGTGAGCCCAGCCTCAGAGCAATATGTGCCGGCTCTGCAATTATGGAAGCCTCCTTGGATAGCGAGGGAATGCCCATGGTCTGCCCCTGCCTTCCATTGAGGGTCGACTGTGATGTCTTTTATCGTTCTATCTTGACCAGCTGAGATGTGGGCGACATCACAACAATAAGTCTAACGTGCCTCGAAACTCGAGGAAGGCTAACCTCATTAAAAAAAATGCGCGCCGAAGCCGGAAGTGCCGTCCTACGGGTGGCAAAATAAAAATTGGCACTACGCATTTAAGTCCGAGTGAAATGTCTTGTCCGAATGTCTCTCGTGCTAGGAACAGCTCTGACTACCTAGTTTCCGAATGCCGCTCTTGTTCAAAACAGCTCTGACTAGATAGTTTTCCGAATGTCCGTCGTGCCTGGAACAGCTCTGACAGGCGCAACGACAAGCACATGTCCGTGTCGAAAACTCGCTGAGTGGATACTGTCTCCAGACCTTCTGATTTGTGCGGGAACGGCCCGGGGCGAACGAAATCCCAATATATTGAATTGAGGAATTAAAGCAGCCATGAGCAGGACGTGACGATTCCCTCGGTGATCCCAGCACCAGGGCGCTATGTGTCGGCCCTACAATTATGGAAGCAACCTTGGATGGTGGAAAATGCCATGGATTGTCCCTGCCTTTCTTTAAGGGTTGACCGTTGTCTTCGACCGTTCCAACTTGGCCAGCTGGGTTGTGGATGGTACCGCAAAAGTGAGAGTCTCCCAGGAATGCTACCTGGTCAAAAAAGCACGCTATAGCCGGATGTGTCGGCCTACGGGTTTCGGCCCAAGGGCGCATAACAGACACACCGCAATAACATCTGAAAAAACACTCCGGATGAACGCGAAGAAGCAGAAGAAGAAGAAAACCTTGACTGGAGAAATCATAACTGATAAGAAACAACAGATGGATAGATGGGCAGAGCACTATTTGGAGCTTTACTCAAGTGAGACCAAACTAGCGGATGATGCCCTCAACGCCACAGAGGCTCTACAAACTCTTGACCACCTGGACACACTTCCCACCATAACAGAAGTTAAGTGTGCTATAAATGAACTTGCATCTGGCAAGGCTCCAGGTAAGGATGGGATTCCAATAGAGGTTATCAGGAGTGGGCAAGACACACCCACTCTACAGATCCACCAGCTAATAGAGCTATGCTGGCGAGAAGGACAAGTCCCACAGGATTTCAAAGATTCAAGCATCATAACACTGTACAAGAACAAGGGCGATCGGAGCGACTGCAACAAATATAGGGGTATTTCACTTCTGTGTACTGTTGGAAAAGCATTTGCCAGAATTGTTCTGCGCAGACTTCAAGTTATAGGAGATCAAATCTACCCCGAATCACAGTGTGGCTTTCGACAGAACCGGTCTACCATTGATATGATATTCTCATTGCGACAAATGCAAGAAAAATCCCGAGAACAGAATCAACCACTGTTTATTGCCTTCATCGACCTCACAAAGCCATTTGATTTGGTCACTCGTGAGGGTCTGTTCAAGGCACTAAAGAAGATTGGCTGCCAACCAACTCTTCTGTCCATTGTGGAATCGTTCCACACAGGCATGAAGGGTATAATCAAGTTTGATGGTGCAACTTCTGAAGAATTTGAAATCAAGAGTGGAGTTAAGCAAGTTTTTGTACTAGCTCCCACCCTCTTTGGAATATACTTTTCACTTCTACTGAAATATGCCTTTCGTGATCAGGATGGTGGTATATACATTCACTCAAGCTCAGATGGCGGCCTCTACAATGCTCAGAGATTGAAGGCCAATACCAAAATTAGGAGGGTACTGATCAGAGAGTTGCTTTTTGCAGATGATGCTGTAGTTACGACTCACTCTGAGGAAGAATTGCAATGTCTACTATCTGCATTCTCCAATGCTTGTTCTGAATTTGGTTTAGCAATTAGCAAAAAGAAGACACAGATTATGTCACAAGGTGCACATGGGGTACCATCAATCTTTATTGACGACGCCGAACTAGAGATGGTAGACCATTTTACATATCTAGGATCAGTGGTAAATAGCAAATTATTCCTAGATCAGGAAATCAACATCCGGATTGGTAAGGCAGCAACAACAATGAACAGTTTAAGAAAATAAAGTCTGGGAGAGCAGGAAGCTTACTGCCAAAACAAAAGTCCTTGTCTATCAAGCCTGTGTCCTTAGTATGTCCTTTATGGCAGTGAAACCTGGACAACTTACTCACACCAAGAGAAACGTTTAAACAGCTTTCATATGCGGTGTCTGCGAAGAATTCTTGGTATTAAGTGGCAAGACAAAATCACAAATACTGAAGTATTGGAAAGATCAGGTTGTGTGACGGTTTATTCCATGCTCAGTCTTCGTAGACTTAGATGGATAGGACATCTTAGGAGGATGGAAGATGGTAGAATACCAAAGGACATCTTTTTTGGTGAATTACAGATGGGTAAGAGATCTCAGGGTCGGCCTCTACTACGATACAAAGATGTGTGTAAACGGGACATGATTGATACAGGTATTGATAATGCACATTGGGAGCAAGTCGCCGCTGAACGTGTTGCATGGAGGGCAAACATCAGAAATGGAATAAAGACAAAGGAGAAAATTATTGCAGATAAGTCACACACCGAGCGTGTGAGACGTAAGATGGTGCATGATGGTGGAAATGACCACGTGTTCACGTGCACCCACTGTGAACGAACATTTACAGCGCGAATTGGCCTTACCAGTCACATTCGCTACTGCCATGGGTAAAAGTTATTATGCATTTTTGAAGCACAATCTATCGCCCCCCTCTGGAAATCCTAAAATCTCCTCCCCCCCCCCCCCCCCCTTTGGGGGAATTCCCCACTGGTTGAGAATTGAGAACCACTGTTCTAAAGCATTGGCCGTTTCTGGGGCAATGTTGTCCGGACATGGGGTTTTGCGTGTTCATTTGCTTATGTTATGGAATTCACGCGAATCGTTACACATGCCTTTCTCGTAATCTAGCTATGTGTTTTTTTTTTTTAAATCTGTACTTTCTCCATTATGATTCTGCCTTCTTTGGGTTTCAGGCAAACTGTTGATGTGTATCTTCTTTTCTTATCGAGGTCATTAATTACTTTGCGCATTAATTTGGTATTTCGGACATTGTGTTGGTTTTCAATTTCTCTGCAATTTCCCACAAGCCATGTGTTTTCGACATTTCTAGGCAGCGTCTAATACTTTAAAAAAAAACATGCTGTGTTTGTTACTAATAAATATTCTTTTTTCTGCAGATGTGAAGTTTCAGTGCCGGTCTTGCTCACTCCTGTGCTTTTTGAGCTTGGAGAGAAGGAAAGCTCCACAACTAGGGGATGAGAGAGAGAGAGAGAGAGAGAGAGAGAGAGAGAGAGAGAGAGAGAGAGAGAGAGAGAGAGAGAGAGAGAGAGAGAGAGAGAGATGGGTTTTCAGGAATATATACGAAGGAACTAAACGCTTATAAAGCGTGATTGATCGAGTGCTGGAGGTCCCGGGTTTACGCCCCGGTGAGGACCGGGATTTTTTTTTTCTCGTGGACTTCTAGTAATAAAATTTCCCCTGGTCTCTGAGTTGTGAGATCGGACGCCCGTGTGTATTGTTGCGCACGTAAAAAAAATCCCTTGGCAGTTGGAATTCGAAAAAGAGTAGCCTAACGGCGCTGCCCGGGCAAAATTTCGAGTTAAAAATCTACCCAAAGTATTTCAGGATCCTCGGCGGTGCTACGGAATTCGTGCACTGAGCTGAGTTTCTCCAGACTCAGGTTTGAGTTAGGAGGAGAACGGAGCACTTATATGGGTTGTACCCGTGTGCCGTGATGTTGATCCATCGACTAAACTAAACTAAACGGGGCATACATCTTTTGGCACTCTCCCGAGTAACGATCCCAAATTATTTCTTGTAAATAGCATCCCTTACAGTATACATTTTATACTCGATCTTTTATGATCGAGCAGTTTTCCGGAGGGTTGTTATGGCAGCGGTTGTAATAGCAAAGGATATGCTACTGAATGAATGAATAAATAATTTGGTACCGTTATTTATCATGTACAGTTATTGCGTGTGATGGATGCAATAAAAGTTTCTGGGTCCGGAGGGCCCTCACTGTCGTCGGGGTGTATACCTATCAGTTATATGTTGAAAGACGTACGTAGAAGATAATAGATATACACTCCGACGACAGCGAGGGCCCTCCGGGCCCAGGAACCATTTATTGCATAGATTGATTGGTCTAACAGACCACGACACACTGAACCGGAAGTGATCGACAACATCAACTAATGAGGCCCTGTAAGGGATACTTTTTACACTAAATAATTTTGGATCGTTATCGGAAGAGTGCCTCTCTTTTATTAAATGCAGGGTGAGAAAAGAAAAATGGATACAACCAGGATTAGTATGTGCAACAAATGACAAATGTGAACATAAGGAATGACATCATACGGGAATTGTAATTTTAATTCCATGTCCGGATAACCGTCATTAACGAACTCTTCGCCTGAGAAAGTCAGATAATGTTGCCACGGATATTATTGATTTGTTGTGAGTAGCAAGTGAGTAATGTCGTATTAAAAAAGGGGTTAATTAGACAGTAAATTACAGATAGTCACATGTTGAGAAATCAGCCAGTCTTGGTTGCCACTGACCCTGTGTCGTCACTAGCCATATTAACACGTCACTAAGATACTTAATCTTATCCTACAACAATCAATGTTGGGGTTGAAATAAAATAGTACTTTATTTAATTTTAAGACTAAACAATTAATGAATTATCAGGGGAAGGAGGTGACAAGTCAACTGGGCGATGTTAATTAGGCGTAAAATTATTTTCAAAATTCTTGCGAATAGAGCTGATAAAACGAAAGCAAACGGTGTAGCCTGTAGGTGTAGCGTGTAGCTAGCAAGCACATTAAAAAATACGAACGTCATATTTATAGAAATATTTAATTTACGTTAGTGAGTTTCTCAAAATTCTCTGCCACACATTAAAAAACTTAACTCATAACTTAACTTTCTAACTATATTATTATTATTATTAAAAGTTTAATACTATCTAAACTATTTAATTTATTGATTGTGCTACTGTGTGCTCTCTCCCCTGCTATTTAATAATAATATCTACATGGATAGAATTTCCAAAGAAGCAAGTCTCCACAGAACATATTCAGAAAATTTAGAACTCTTTGCTCCAGATGAAACAACTGATCCACAGGAAGTAAATAAACTTCTATTTGCAGACGATCAGTGCCTGTTTTATAGCGACTAGGGCAGACTGCAAAATCATATTAATAATCTGAGTTCAACATGCAGGAGATACAATATGAGCATAAATACAGCCAAAACCAAAGTAATGTGAGTTAGCAGATCGCCGGGCCCACTAAATATACAGATAAATAGCACAACTCTGAAACAAGTTAAAGAATTCAAATATCTTGGAAGTACCCATCACAGAAGATGGCAGATTGGACAGAGAAATCAAAATCAGATGTCAAAAAGCTAGTGCACTTACATATCAACTATCACCCTTACTAAAACATCCAAATGAAATCATGTCTGCAAAACGACAGATAATAAACGGCATATTCACACCAACCCTATGCTACCAATCTCAAACCTGGACTTTATCCAAATTACACCTTCGCAAAATCAACACCTGCGAAATGAGATGCCTGAGGAGAGCTTCCAACTTAACAATCAGAGACCAAGTAAGAAATGCTATTATCAGACAGACTGTGCGATCAACACCTTGTGCCATATTTATTGACAGACAGAAGACCAAGTGGTTTGGCCATGTCGTTAGAATGCAACACCAGCAACTACCATCACTGGCCTTACATCAAAGATCATCTGCGACGAGACCACGAGGACGTCCAAGAAGAAAATGGATTGACGACATCAAAGACATTGTACAAGCATATGGAATGACGCTATCCAGTGCTGCCCACCGGGCACTGGAACGCAAATTATTCCTCCCCACGACGCTTGACAGCAGAAGTGGAAGATGATGATGATGATGATTGTACTATACAGTTTGTAGTAAATTAGTATTGTATTGCTATTGCCATCACAGCTGGATTGCCAGCGAGAAGTTATGTTATGACATGTGCAATACAATTACAACGGTACTTCATTCAAAACCTATGTTAATTAATTCTGAGCCAAAGTATCTATGTTTTTGTGCTATTTTTTTTTAATTAAAAGAGCTAATAAAATTGTTAACACAGCAAAGTAAACACTTGCTGCTAAGAAATACTGTCTACTGTATGTTTAATAATATAAGTGTTTACACTTATTGTAAATTAAACTTTTGACCTCAGCAACAGTATAGTATATTTTCGTGTTCAGAACCAGCCAAATGAAGATACATGTTCATATGTTACATTGATACATTAATTTGTTCAGTGACAGACAAAAAGTAAGTTTTAACTAAACAATAATGGATGGTGGAATATTGAAAGTAGGGGTGTATCACAGTCATCATCAAGTGCCATGCCAGCTGGCGTGGGCATTCATGACTCTCCACAGATCACGGTCTTTGGTTTTCTGGATCAACTATGCTGATGATATTCCTCCATGCCACCATCCCAATCCATCCAGCATAATTTCTCTTTGCCTGACTCTGCCTCTCTTCCCATCGATCTTTTCAGTTGTAACGAAGTTCTCCAATGTCTCTCTTCTCATCACATGACCAAAGAAAGCTGTTTGTCTCTTTCTTATTGTTGCAAATAATGTTCTAGTTTCATTAGCCTCTTTCAGGCTATCTTTGTTAGTTACTTTGGCAGTCCAAGGAATTCACAACATTCGTCTCAGGTACCACATCTCTGTTGCTTCCAAGTTCTTTATAAATTGTTCATTTACATTCCAAGTTTCACTGCCAGACATCTCAGCACTCTCTTTCTTACATTCAATGATAATGACTTATTGCATAAGATACTCTTCATTTTCTGAAATGTAGATTTTGCTTGCCCTATTCTGCTCTTAATCTATGTTATAACCTCTGATTCCTCAACACTCAACGCTACTGTATGGCGCGGAAGCCTGAACATTGAACAAGCAACTAGAAAGTCGTAAAGAAGCCCAGGAGATGTGAATATACAGACAAATAGGTCGTATTTCATGGAAACAAAAACAATCAAATGCAGAGGTCCTAGAAAAACTGGGAATGAAGAGAGAGTTGATGAAAGAAATAAAGAGGAGACAAGTGAAATATTTTGGCCATGTTAAAAGACATTATAAAAACCATACTGGAAGGCAAGGTTGAGGGCAAGCGAGCAAGAGGTAGACAACGATACAAGTGGGAGGATAACATCAAGAGATGGACGAGCATCAGCCTGACAGAATGTACAGTCAGGGCGAGAGACAGACAGTGTTGGAGATCCATTGCAGCCAACCTTCATTGCAGAGACAGCACCTGATTGATTGAACCTCTGATTAGTATTCTTGGCTTCTCTTTGATCTCTCTCATTAATTACTTCACTATAGAGAGAGAAGAAATCCGGTGACAAGACACATCCCTGTCATACTCCTAGCTTTATTTGTTAACATCGTTCACTGCCTCTGAAATGTGTTTTGTCATGAAGTTTTGGGAAGATAATGTGGTAGTTTCCCCTTGCCTTCCACATCCACATGGGGGTCTTCTTCTTCTTCTGCGTTCATCCGGTATTTTTTTTTTCCGGACGTGATTGCGTGGTGCCTGTTTACAGCAGAACTGCGGTTTTGCGCCGTTAGGCCGACACATCCGACTTCTGCGGGCATTTGTTGTCCGGGTTAACCTTCTCGACATGGGGGTCAGTTACTTCAGCCTTTGTCAGCCATTTCCGACTATCAGAACAAGTGAGTGCCCTGCTCTGCTCAGCTGCAAAGTTGTCCACTTATCCCGGTGGATACTCGGCCCCCCAGGGCTGCGTTTGCCACACCATGGTGTGTTTCCCATCCTCTACCACTAGGAGGTGCAGTGGGGATTTTCCCTTCCTAAAGTTATGGTCTATGATGACCAAAACTCTCCAGTACTTTTAGAGGACCACAGTTTTAAGACATTAGTCTTAAAATTTGTAAATATGGTAACAGACATGCTGTATTTTATATTAAATTAGAGGGAGTTGCAATAGGTAATTTAACCATAGCTTTAAAAACAATCATTCAAATAATTTTAAATTATTTTAGGCAAATAGAGAAAACAGAGTTATTCAATATTATCACTTACAAAGGCAATATAGCTTCATTTTGTGATGATAATCCAATTAAATTCAGTGAATTATGATAAACACACTAGTTTTCTTCAAAAATATAAGAAGAACTGCTCCTTAATACCATCAGAATATATTTATAACATATTTTGAAGCACACCATTTTCACACAAAATTTAAAAAGTTAGGAAAGCACTGGGCAGATTTGAACTCAATAGAATTAGAATCAATATATATACTATTTACTATTTATTTTGTAATATTTACGATACTGTTCAGATTATTTGTGACAGGCAAAGCAAACTTAGGGGTATATGTGTCGCCCATTAGAGCAAACATAATCTGATATCAAACATTAATCTAAGATGATGAACTTTCACTGTCACGTTTGTTTTCTCAATCACCACCTGCTGAATAACTAACTACATTACTGCATGTGCTATCAGAATCTTTCACAAAATCATTTAAATCATCGAAAATTGTTTCAAACAGTAATCTTGCTTTTTCTGATGTAATGAGGTCTAGATCAAGTGTGCTTTGCTATTTCTGAAATCAGAAAACCATACCCCCCCCCCCCCCCCCCCCCAAAAAAAAAGAAAGATATTTCTGCAACATTTTAGCCAGCATGACTAAGTTTCCAATAAATTAGAATTAAGGAAGTTTCCAAAGTAAATTCCTGGTCACTGAGCATTAAAAATTGCGGAAGATATCTGAAAAATAGAAATAAATAACATGATGACCCTAGTATGGCAATATATATGACATCAACACATACGTGAAATCACATTGGTGATAAATCAGTACTTAATCAGTTAATGGAATATAATAACTTAATAAACCTATTTTTTTAACAAGATAAAACAAATTTTAAAAATAATGTTGTGGTGTGACAAACACTGTTATCATCATCATGTGCCATGCCGATAAGCTTGGGCGGTCATGTTTTGCCATCTTACACGATCACCAGTCTTGGATCAGCTCTGTGTTCTTGTCTCAACTATGCCATATAGTTTAGCCCATCCCGATATTTACTTCTCTGCCTTCCTCTTGTTCTTTTTCCCCCAATCTTACCAGTTATCACCAAACTCTCTAGTTTATTTCTTCTCATAACGTGCCCAAAAATGTTGACTGTCTACATCTAGTTTCTCTAATCAGTTTACAGTTTTCATTTGCTTCTTTTAAGGCTTGCTCATTGGTTTTTCTGTCTGTCCATGGTATTCTTTGCATTTTTCTGAGATACCACACTTCCACTGCCTTGACTCATATTAAATCAAGATTAATTCTTTAAAGTAAATAATTAAAAGATCATACCCCGGGAAGGTAACCCAGCTAACAAATGCCTGAAGAAGCCGGATGTGTCGACCAAAAGGTTCAAATACCACAGCTCTTCTGTAAACAGGCACAACACCATTACGTCTAAAACAACATTACGGATGTATGCAGAAGAAGAAGAGGACATACATTTTCCTAAATAAATTTGAAATACCATTCTGTCCTTCAACTTGATAAAACAAATGAGAAGGACATGTGATGTCCTAACACTAATAACAATTCACATAATCTATTTTTTAAATTAAATATTTTTTGGAATGAACCATAAAATGCAAACTATTGTTTTTTTAGAGACTAATGCAGGCTTGAATAAAAATAATGCTGGATTATATTTTTTGAGTTTCAGTTTTGAAAAGATTTTGTTTTTACATTTTCTTGCTTTACTCACTTTAAATAATGCAACTGTCACTAGCCAACAACTGAACGCATAATTTAGCAGTAATTTAGTTAGTGAACAGATAATCTTCATTGCACATCGAACTATTAATCCACAAGTGCCCAGATCCTCTCCTCACTATCTCCCTGACAATACTGAAACTGACAACACCAGTTCTGTGTTGGTTGACTATTCTTCTTTGACTTACCATGTGGCACTCTAGCCTAGCTTGACCCTGTTTGACTTGATGATCTAGCAGTCTGGTCAAAGTTGCAGAATCATATTCATCATTTACTAGTTCAGCCTCCCTGAGGGTGTTCATAATGTCAGCTTCATCCATTGCTCATCCACTCCCCACGGTAACCATGCCCACAAGCCTATCTGTTTATTCGTTTCTTCTTACATTATCCACAAGCCTATCTGTTTATTCGTTTCTTCTTACAGCCATGTGCCTTGGTAAGAATTGAAACAGATATTAGTCAGTCTTGACCCCTTAGAGATTCAAGGCATTGCCTTCTAGCCCAGCCAATCTTGATCTTCCTTAGCATGCATATAGAGTCACTGAGTAAACGTGCATGTTCAAACGAGTCTCCAGACATCCTGGTGCCTTTGATACTGCCATGACCTCAAAGGTTATATGGCTGGAGTCAGGCAAAAGTTAACCTCCTTAACAGTTGTAACTCCAACCTGGGCCATAAAAGCCCATGAACTTTGTGTGCGCTGCACAACAGACCCATCAGTGTTGATAGCATAAGTTTTTGCTATAACAAATCAATTATAAAACCACTTATAAAATACTTCTTTATTGAGCTAGAGATTTAACTTCATTTGCTTTATCACTCTAATGATACTATCCTACCAGCCTGAAAGAGAAAAAAGATACACAGATTTTATTGCAGCTTTTTAAAATGGATTGTTTGTGCAAAATATAAATTTGAAAAATTATTGAACATCAGACAAGCTTTTACACTCTGTGTGTTTGTGTGTGACTATTTGTGACACATCTTCTTCTTCTGCGTTCATCCGGAGTGTTTTTAAAGATGTAATTGCGCTGTACCTATTTAATTGCGCCTTTAGGCAGACACATCCGACTTAAGCGGGCATTTGTTGACTGGGTTAACCTTTCTGGGGAGCACATCTAATATGCAAGGCTAGTGGCTGTTACAGTTTAATAATTTCATAAGACTGGATAAATTCAAAATTTTTAGAAAGATTAAATATATTTGAAATTAATACATTGATTGTTAAAATTATAATTTCATAAAACATTAATTTTCTAGTAACAAAATCAGCTACTCCTGTTTGTTACCGGGGCCTAAGGGGAAGCAGAGAATACTAACACTAACCTACCATGCTTGTCGTGAAAGGCAATTAAAGAGGATTCCGCCCGGGTGTTACTGGGATCCGCACGGGAAGCCAAGAATAGTAACACTGCACCCTATCAGGCGTGTTGTAAGAGGTGACTAAGCAAGGGTTGTGCTTAGGGCAGGCTACCCTGTCACATAGAACAATTCAGCTACAATATCCAAATAACCATGTAAAGAAAAAATAATTACTTAGTCAACAATGAGGAAAAGAAGCTCTTAAAGCAGACATACGATGTGCTGCAGAGAAAGCCGCAAGGAGTACGGGGCACTGATTTACATTTCTTTCACCTATGAAAATCTCAAGGATTGGCAACTGAAATGTTAAAATTATGTATGAATTAGGTAAGACAGCACAGGTGGCAACAGAAATTAAATATAATATTAGGATCTTGGGATTGTGCGAAACAAGGTAGATTGAAACAGGTGAACAGTATCTAACCACAGGTGAAACAATGCTGTACTCAGACCACAAAGAGGAAATGCTCCTCACAGTGAAGGAGTGGCTCTAATGTTATCCAAAGATGGAAAAGAAGCATTATGCGAATAGGAAGCAGTGAGCTTTAGAATAATAAGAGCAAAATTTAGAACTACCAAAAAGAAAATAAACATGAATGTGATCCAGTGTTATGCACCAACAAATGATAAAGAGAAATCTGTTAAGGAGGAATTTTACATGAAACTTCAAAACATAATTGGCAATCTAAGAAATGGCAATATCAAACTTGTGATGGGTGACCTAACTGCCAAAATAGGATTGGATAACACTGGTTATGAAGAGGTTATGGCGAAACACTAGGAATCAGTGAATCAATATGTCATAGGCGCGAGTGGTTATCCTTGCAAAAGAATTCATAAAGTCACTTGGGTATCTTTTTTTATGTTACATATCCCTTACAGGATGTTGCAGTCAACACCAGCATTTTTTAGCCAACACCAGCATTTTTCAGCTGCTGTTGATGTACTAGGCAAGTTTTACGTTCAGTAGTTTGCCATTGCTTTCTGAACGACCGGCTCACATACCCCCGTAAGTTACAGCGCGGCGCGAACCGCTGTCGATTCTTGCAGCTGCTGTTTTCCCCACTTGGATATACGGGATTACGAACAGTGTTAACCCCTTGGCCAGGGAGACATGGGTATCACCCGACTACAAAACACAAAACCAAATTGATCATATATGTATTAATAAGAAATGTATCTAATCTCTATATGATGTAAAAGTCTTTAGAGCTGCAGTTGTAAATTAGGACCACAAGTATACAAACACAAATAAATACAATTAAGCTAAAACTCAAGAGATATATAACATCATATAAACATGGAATTCAGTATGATGTAGGGTTTCTCAGTAACCAAGAAAGTAAGGAACAGTTTATGGTCAGTCTGTAATAAGTACCATGTCTCGCAACACTTATTAGATGAGAACACGGAATATTATTGACAACAGGTTAAAAGCATTTGCAGTGACGCAAGTATGGAAGTCTTTAGAAGAAGGGAACATAAACATAAAGCATAGAGAAGCCAGAAATCCAGAAAGGAAAGGTAAAAAGACAGACTTAATTATTAGCAAAGCTAGAGCTGCTAAAATCAGAGTCCAAGGAAAATATACAGAAGCTAACAATCCAAAGAAAAATTAAAGAAAACAATCTAAAGAAAAATTAAAGAAAACATTCATTCTTCACAATGGTAATTTTGTAACAGTCTCTTGGCCTTCCGAGATCAAGCGTTACCGCCATCGTTTCCTGTCTACTCTGGAACCCCTCATAAACGTCAAAGGCAAAAGTGACTTTATTTGGCCAGGTATCTTTTCCTGGCCTGTAGCTCCCCAGGCCTCTTGGAAGAAGCTTCCCCCTTTCCAAAAACTCTTGCAGTTTGACATCGACTATCTTCTCTAAAACCTTCCCAAATGTATTTTGAAGGGTGATGATCCTAAAGCCGTGAAGCTTTGAATGATCCTTGAATGGTTTTGGGAGAGGGGTGAGATAACTGTGTACCTAATCCTGCGGTACTGATGCTGTCCTAATGCTCTGGTTAAAGCAGTCGGTCATCTCCTTCAGGTCTACATCGCTCAAAGCCTTCATGTGGCCATACCTGACCCATCAGGCCCTGGTGCCGTATCTTTTGCCTTTTTCAAAATATGTTTAACATCTTCAACCCGTATGATGTCTTCATAAGGCATATTCTTTATAGTGCCAGATAACTCCTCTCTTACTGCATCCCTGGTGTCTACATCATCATGATTGGTCTGCTCTAAAAATCTCTGGAGAAACGTCTCCCCTTTCTCTTTGTCTGTTGTCACGCGCACACCATCATCTCTATAAATTGTTCCCACTTCATAGACCGATCTGTTTAAACTGCATTTGCCTGTGCAGTTTCCAGAATTTTCGCAGTGTTTTATCACCTCCAGTCTCATTCATGAAACATTCCCATTTTGCCTTTTTGGCCTCTGCAGCACAGCGCTTGAAAACCTCCACCTTGTCTTTCTTGACAATTTCCGCTGTGTCCACTTCCTCTTGTGAGCTTCTGGGTGTCTGTTGCACTTTCCTTAGCTGCTTCACTGCAGCTCTCTTTGCTTTCCAAGCCTGGTCTACTTCTGGGGTCCACCATGGGGGATGCAAAAAAGGAGTTTTAACAGCCCTGTTGCATGCCCCCTGTCTGAGGTATCCAAGAAGGCTGTCGGTCCACTCATACCGGAAGGCCTTGCATGCTCTCCCAGCCTTAACTTTCCTGGATTTAGAGATCAGGACTGAACATGGCATGTGATCACTCCCATGGTCATTCAAAACAGTCCACTGTACATCAAGGACTGGGAGACAAGTGCCAAGTCAATAGCTGTGTCCGCATCGCCAGGCCTCATTGCCATTCTAGTCGGCCTACCATCATTTATGCAGACCACATCGGAGTCCACCAAGGCATCCGCAAGGGCAATTTCCTGTCGGTTTTCTCCACTTCTATCCCAATCTCTGTTCCTCGCATTGAAGTCTCCTCATATGAGTAGCCTATCACCTGGTAATTCCTCCAATTCCTTAAGCCAGTCCCAGTGTTCCTTTCTGACAAAACAGTCCACTGTGGCATATACATTTATGATGTTCCAACTTAAGCCCACAATCTCCATTTGTGTACCCTGGACCTCTCTTGCACTATGATTCCACTGGCTCAAGTCAAGTACCACATGCTTCACTCCTTCCTTCACCAGCAGACCTTGCCCATGTCTCATCTGCCCAGTAGGGTTTAAATAACTGGCGTACCCAGGGCAATAGTATTTGTCTGTATTTAGCTCCTGGAGCATGAGGACATCAAAATCATATATTAGCCTCTCCAATACAGGACCTCTCTGCCTGGCACTATGACAGTTCCAATATCCCACTCTTACATGGTTGAGACCTAATCTCTCCACTTTTCGTCTTGTTCACCTGGCGCCTGCCCTCCTATTTCTATGCCTTCTTCTCACACCATTTCCTCATCTTCTCCTCCTCACTCTCTCTTCGCTAGCCCCTGAAGGATGTGTCAAGCGCAGAGCATGTGCTCCATAGCTCCGATGACGATTCCTTTGTTTAAATAATACCATATACACAAAGTTTGGATATTGCAGGAAATGAGCGGTCACCCCAGTAGAGCCTGCCTACTAGGGAAGGGGCAGGGATGTCCCTCAGGAGTCCATACGCCTGGCAGCGCCCCGCCTGCATACCAAACGTTCCACGTTCACGACCAGCTCACCCGTGGCCATTCAGCCCTCAGCACGTCGGTCCACCTTAAACTTGGGGGTTTATAATCGGAGTTTTCCATCTGTAGATTTCCTACTGTTCTATCAGTATTTCCAATTAAAATTTTGATAATTTTCAAATTTTTAACAACACAGCTGTCAGTGATCAAATTCCTCTATGATTCACTTTACACATTTGTATAATTTCGAGCCACCTATATGGAACCATGTAGCTTATCAGTAGTCTGCTTCAGATCTTGTACTCTTATTTTGTCTGGTAAATGAGGTTATTTTGAAAGACTGTTTTTCAAGTACTAGACTCTGATTCCAGGTGGAAATTAATCTGTATGGCACTCTTTGAGATTATATAGATCACGATTCTTAGGGAAAAACAAATGGTTGGCTATCAGAGATTTACTCATTGCATTTGACAGCAGTTTTCAATCTATGCAGATTGCAACACTTGTGGAGCTGTGACTGATGATCAAGGCATGGAGGTAAGTGTATACTAAAATCTACTTTATCTGTGTTTTCTTGTTCATGGTAATTTTCAACGAACACTTTGTATATATGTTTGCTTGCATGTGTCTGATTTAGTATTTTAAATATTACATGTAAATATTACAATTTATGAAAGCATTCATTTTAAACAACAAAAAACAGTCTAACTGTTAAAGCATCACTAGCGTTTTTACAGCTAGAGTTACTCAGTTTTTATAGAATAGATCTATTGAAACAATTTAGTTAGTAAGGGGAGCCATGGGCTCAAAAATGTCGAAAACCACTGACATATGGTGGTTCCAAATGTTACTGTTATGTAGCCGGGTGCGGGATTCAGGTGAGCGTCCAACCTTGCATAAATACTCCATGGCTCGTGCATTCATCACCTCTGTAGCAAAAGTCCAACTTCTGGCCTTCTCATGGCAGAACTGTTTTAACTAACAGGAGAAGGGGCGGCGGCAAGTCACTGGCGCAGAGAAATAACCAGAAAGCTCTAGATGGGTATGCACATGCATGCATGCACATGTGTGCGTGCCTACACAACTAAACTCGAGTAAGACCACCGTCTGCTATAGTAAAGGAAAGGTGCTGAAGACAGAGGCAACCAGCCAGGAGGTGCACCACAGAAATCAGGATGCCACGCTATTACGCCATGAAATATGTTGACAATTGCTAAATTTTATGGTGCTCGCCCTGCTTTGGACCCCCAGGCAGGTGCAGTGCCGGGCCCTATGCCTCGAAAAGGTCCAACCACAACTACTGGAGGTCCTTCTCAGATGTCCTGTGGAGCCAGGGGACCTGAGAATAAAGCGTCTGGCCATACCAAACAAAGACTAAAAATAATGCACTGGGATGCGGAGGGAGTCAGCAAAAAAAAAAATAGAACTAGAAAACATCTTGGACCAAGAAAAAGTAAGCTTATTGTTGCCAGAAACTCACCTCAATGAAAATACAGCCTTCAAAATTAGAGGCTGCCAGTGTTACCGATCTGACCAAAAGGACAGACGAAAGGTACTGATCCTTGTAAAAAATAACATCACTGCTTCCCAAATTGAAGTCTACATGGAAGGGGCTGAGTATCAGACACTTAAACTTAAGACAGACAATACAGACCTACATCTGATCAATTACTACTGCCCAAGTGACCGCCCACAGGCACTGGACACACTACTGTTAAAAGGAAAAAATTATTGTGTGTGGCGATTTCAACAGCCACTCTCAGAGCTGGGGCTATGATCGCATGGACCAAAGAGGAGAGAGACTGGGAGACTGGCAGAATGAGAATAGATTCATCTTGATTAACAAGCCGTCCGACCTACATACTTTCTACTCGAGATCATGGCACACTGCAATTACACCTGACCTGGCTTTTCATTCACCAGACCTGGAGTGGAACATTGTACGATTTGTTGGGAAAAAACTTAGTGGCAGTGACCATCCGCCAGTCTTTCTAACTGTAGAAAATGAGCTTGTAAGTGAAAGCAGCACCCTCTTGAGGTTGGACTCGGCAATGTACAAGCATCGCACCAGCATACTGGTTCGAAACCTGAACACTGAGAAAGACATAAATAAAGTAGTTGAAGAGTTTGAGAAATGCACACAACAGGCAGCACAAGAAACAGTACCAAGAGGAGCCCGTAAATATTATAAACCCTACTAGAGTAGTGAACTGGAACAGTTGCATAATGATGTGGAAGTGTGTAGACAGCAAGCAGAGGCCAAACCCAGTCAAGAGCACCACAATAAGTACCAGCACACAAAAGCCAAATTTCAAAGGGCCAAGCTGCAGACTAGACGGAAAAGCTGGCAGGAGAAAATAGAGTCACTGAGCTTTGAAAGAGACACAAGGAAGTTGTGGAAGCTAATAAAGCAACTTAAAAATGAGGGCACAGAGAGAAACTCAAAAATTGCACTACATAAAGATGGAAACATCTTAACAGGAACGCAAGCGGACTCATTCGCACAAGATAACAATATCAAAATTAGTCCCGAGAAACAAGAGATTTGAGAGAAATGGCAACATACAGGACAGAAGGAAATAGTACATGAGGTTCTGGAGGCACCTATCACAATCAGCACACTGAAGCTAGCCATATCAAAACTGAAAATTAGAAAGTCACCAGGAGCTGATGGTATCTCCAATGAAATGATCAGGAACCTAGGAATAGAAGCCAAAGCAAAGCTGTTGCAGATCTTCAATAACAGCTGGACCTTAGACAGTGTTCCACAAGCCTGGAGAGAAGCAATCATGATACCCCTCCTAAAATCAGGGAAAGATAGTTCCATTGCCTCCAGCTACAGACCAATTAGCCTCACCAGCAGTCTCTGCAAAACAGGGGAGCACATCATCAATCACAGACTGCAGTGGTACATTGAAAGTGAAAACATCCTTGTACCATAGCAGGCTTGCTTTAGACAGTGCTACTCTACGGAAGATCAGACAATCTACCTCTCTCAAGAAATTGAGGATGCATTCCAAAAGAAGAAGCTGGTGCTAGTGGCATAGATAGATCTGAAGAAAGCATTTGACAAAGTATGGAAAGAAGGTCTGATGAAGAAACAGAAACTATAAAGTTAGTGGAAGAATGTATTAGGGACGTTCATTTGAAACCCGTTCCAATGGCTTTATTACAAAAGCATGAAAGAAACATTAACAGGTGTAGTAGAATTAAACAAAGCATTCATTTTGAATGAATTATGCACCATGGGCTGGTCAGAAGAAGTCGCCGTAGGCATTCAGGCAAGCATCCCATTGCTTAGGTAGGTGGCGAATGCCGTCTGCAAAAAGAGGATTGTGGTTGCTCGCTGAACCAAGTGTTTACCGTGTTCATTACGTCCGCATCTGTGTGAAATCTTTGCCCCTTGAGACCTGTTTTAAGAGGTAGGCCGAACAAATGAAAATCACATGGTGACAAATCAGGACTATAAGCTGGATGTTGCAGAATTTCCCACTTCTTCCTTGCTAATGCTTCATGCACAATCTTTGCGACATGCGGACGAGCATTATCGTGCAACAAAATCACACAGCGAGAAAGCATGCCAGGTCATTCTTGATGGCTTTTTGCAGCTTGTCTAGTGTTTGCAAGTAGTGGGTAGAGTTGATGTTGACACCAGGTTTTTTAAAGTCGGCCAACAATAGCCCTTCATGGTAAAAAAAATGTGCTCAGCATAACCTTACCAGCGGAAACCTGTAACTGGAATTTTTTGGCTTTTGGTGATCTAGCATGCTTCCTTTGCATGCTATCTCTTTTGCTGCTCGACTCAAAGTGGTGACACCATGATTCATCGCCTGCCACTATGTGGAAGAGAAATGCATCACCCTCCACTCTGTAACGCAGCAAGTGGTTCAAACACCATCCCATGCATTTCTCTTTTTGGTGGTCGGTGAACATCCATGGCCCACTGTGAACACACCTTCCGATATTGCAGTTTCTTATGAACAACCTTTTGAATTGTTCCAATTGACACATCAAATTCTTTCACTAGCGAACATATGCTTCGACAACGGTTCATTTGTACTACTGCATCAATTTTGGTGATGGTTTTTTCTGTTGCAACAATATGCGACTGACCCGACCCTCGAAGATCTGTCGTGAACTGATGTCCTTTCTGAAACATTCATGCCCAGTCTGTCACTGTTGTCTTCAACACACATTTGTTACCTTGCTCTGCCTGCATTCTTCGATGAACCTCCACTGGTCGACATCCTTCAAATGAAAGAAACTGAATCACCGCTCTTTGAGCTTCTTTGGATGGATTTTGGATCAACACGGCCATTTTCTCAATGGTCAGAAACAGAACCTATGCATCATGGGACGATAAGCACATGCTCTTGTATTCATTGGTCAGTACTTATCACATGACTATGACATGATCATGTTCAATGTATGCAATTACGCGGGGTACGGCACGAACGGATTTCAAATGAATGCCCCTTATACAAATGGGAAAAAGCATACTTGCACAACAGAAGAGCCCGAGTACAGTTAGACAGACTCAAGAGCAAGAAAGTACTACAGCGTCACGGTGTTCCCCAGGATGGAGTCTTGTCCCCGACACTTTTTCTAATCTTCATCAATGATCTTGTTGCTAATCTACCAAATGGAATTAAAGTAGCAATGTACACTGATAACCTGGTTCTATGGAGCACAAATGAACATGCATCAGTGGCCACCAGATCTCTACAAAGAACTGTAGATGCATTTGTTGCATGGGCAAATGGATGATGTGTCAGCATGAACACTGACATTGCACCACCACTCTATTTATCCTCTCTCCAAAACAAAAGGCAGGGATCATCCAGATAAATGGAATACCCCTAAGAGAAGATAAAGAACCAACATACCTTGGAGTAACATTTGATGACAGGCTGACATGGAGAAAGCACATCAACAAAGCAGTAGCAAAAGCCAGAAGGAAAATAGCCATACTGAGAAAACTAAGTGGAACCAGTGGGAAAATACTTAGCAAAGTTTATCAACAGAGCATACGACCACACCTGGAATACGTGTCAACTGTGTGGTGTTCAGCATCAAAGACTACACTACAAGAGCTGGACAAGGTGCAAAATCAAGCACTTAATGTTACCACCGGAGGGATGAGATATAGTGGACATAGAGAAGTTGGGGAGGACACAAGCACTGAGAGAGCGCAGAGATACAAAAACGCTAATACAAGCAGAAAAGTTCCTGAGCTTGCTAGGCCAGCCTATGAAGAACAGATCTGAAAACCTAACTATGGGGTGGTTGAAAAGAAGCAGTTTTATCCACCAGGTCAAACATCTCTGCAAAGAAACCACTGATCTGCCCACAGTTGGTATCCCCCTGAAAACTATTCCAGAATAAACTCCATGGAAAGAGGAACATAGACTATCACTGCAAATCTAGACAAAAGTGAGAGAGATATTTGACAAGGAAGAACTGAACAGTGTACAGCGTAGAACAGCCACTCTCAGCTTTCTTGATGAAGAATACCCACAGGACCTCTGGATCCGAGTCTACACAGATGGGTCAGCACATAATGTTGTTCGAAATAGAGGAGCGGGAGTGTACATAGAATATCCAAATAATACTAGGGACTGGCCAGAGTACCAACAGGAAAGTACTGCCATAACTATGATATTGAAATTGAGGCAATCAAGATAGCAACAGAGAAACTACTAAATACCAGCCATGGTACACAACCTGTGGTGCAAAATCAGTACTCGAGGCGCTCCTGTCTGAGAAAATGCCAGTACTAAGGACACTACTTTCTGAACTTAGTAGTCAGCATAAGGTCACCATACAGTGGATACCATCCCACTGTGGAGTACCCGGAAACGACAAAGCTGATCGATTGGCTAAGGAAGGAGCAAAAGAAGAACAGCCTGATGTGCCCGTTACATATTACCAAAAGAAAAGAATGATCAAATCAGTCAGAAAGCCACCAAAACCTGCTCAAAACGACTACCACGTTATGAACAGACCAGAACAAGTCATTATTCTGCGCCTCAGAACAGGACACAATAGATTACGCAACCACATGTATACAAAATTCAAGACTGGTGAATCAGCTATGTGCACATGTGGATTGGTGTCGCAGACAGCAGAGCACATACTCCAAGACTGCCCAGAATACAACCTATCTAGGCAAACCATCTAGCCTAGAGAGACGACAGTGGAAGGTAAACTGTATGGACCGCTGAGTGAACTAAAAAAGACAGTTAAATTCATATAAGAGACAACATTGCAGTTATAGACATATTTCAAGCAAACAAACGAAGAAGAACTGACATATGGTGATTTTGGCCTGTTGGAAAAACAGTGGGTGTATGAATTGCTTTCTTTTCTTGCCACTTTAGGTAAATCTCTTATACCTAATAATTCCTTATTCAGATGGGGGTTGGGTAAAGCAGGGGTTTCTAGTCACTGAAAGGTAACTGCAGAGAGTTTGTGGCTGCTACTGCATTGTATTGAACATTTAAACTTATCCTTGGAATCTGTGCAAATTGATATGTTGCCTGTAAATAATAAAGCTCTTCAAAATACTTTATAATTCAATTTCTAGTGTTTAGTTGGAGAGATCCTTATACCTCTGGTGAAGATGAAATGAGGTACCGTTTTTCATTTTAACCTGGTTTGTCACTGTGTTTTGGGGTTTGACATGCATGGGATTCTGAGATATGCATAACTTATTCCTCAAACCAGTAACTGTTCTTCTCATCTCTTTTTATAGAACAAATGTTGTTTAGTCTTCATGCTCTTTGCTGTTAGTCCTGCCAGTATTTTGTACTTCTACCAGACAGTGTGTCTGTTTGGATTGTGCCATCCAATCTCCATGATGATCTTTGATGTAATGCCAGTGATGGTAGTTGCTGGTGTTGCATTCTAACGACATGGTCAAACCACTTGATCTTCTGTCTGTTAATAAATGTAGCACAAGGTGTTGATCCCACAGTCTGTCTGATAATAGCATTTCTTACTCGGTCTCGAATTGTTAAGTTGGCAGCTCTCCTCAGGCATCTCATTTCGCAGGTGTTGATTTTGCAAAGGTGTAATGTGGATAAGTCCAGGTTTGAGATTGGTAGCATAGGGTTGGTGTGAATATGCTGTTTATTATCTGTCGTTTTGCAGACATTGATATATTTGGATGTTTCAGTAAGGGTAATAGTTGATATGTAAGTGCACTAGCTTTTTGACATCTGATTTCGATTTGTCTGTCCAATCTGCCATCTTCTGTGATCATACTTCCAAGATATTTGAATTCTTTAACTTTTTTCAGAGTTGTGTTATTTATCTGTATACTTAGTGGGCCCGGCGATCTGCTAACTTGCATTACTTCGGTTTTGGCTGTGTTTATACTCATATTGTACATGCTGCATGTTGAACTCAGATTGTTAATATGATTTTGCAGTCTGCCTTCGTCGCTATAAAACAGGCACTGATCATCTGCAAATAGAAGTTTATTTATTTCCTGTGGATCAGTTGTTTCATCTGGAGTAAAGAGTTCTAAATTTTCTGAATCTGTTCTGTCAAGACTTACTTCTTTGGATATTCTGTCCATGTAGATATTAAATAGCAGGGGAGAGAGCACACATCCCTGCCTCATTCCTGTATTGACTGTGATTGATTGATTGATTGATTGATCTAGGAACCGACATCACAGCATTCGGGACATTCTGCAGGTATGAAATTTGGTTCTTGCTGTCCCTGGTTTTTAGGCACAAAAGTGAGGTTTTCTATGTTATGTGTGGGGTTAAGTAGTTCTTGAAAGTATTCTGCCCACCTTGCTAGTCTTTGTTGTGGTATACCTCTTTTGCTGTTTATGACGGTGGTTGGGTTGTGGCATGCATCTCTGTTTCTCATTGTGTTGACACGTTTATAAAATTCTCTTGGGTAGTCCTTGCTAAGGGTCACCATCTGTCCACCGTATATTCTCCAGGATTCATCTTTAGATGCTCTAATTGTTCGTTTGGCATTATGTCGTGCTATTCTATAAGTAACATAGTCTTGTTTAGATTTAGTTGTGATCCAATTTTTGAATGCTACCTTCTTTTTGAATCGATCAATCAATCAATCATGTGCCATGACGGAAAGCGTGGGCGGTCATGACTCGCCATTTCACTCGATCACCAGTGTTGTGGATCAGCTCAGTGTTCCTGTCTCGTCCATGCCATGTGGCCAAGCCATCCAGGTATTTTCCTCTCGGTCTTCCTCTTGGTCTGTTCCCCTCGATCTTGCCAGTTGTCACTAAGTTCTCCAATCCATTTCTTCTCATATGTCCAAAAAATTTTGACTGTCTACGTCTAATTTCTCTAAACAGTTTACGATGTTCATTTGTCTCCTGTAGTACTTGGTCATTGGTTTTTCTGTCTGTCCATGGTATTCTTTGCATTTTCCTCAGAAACCACATTTCTGCAGCCATATTCTTTTTGAATATGCTATCTTTAACTTCGTTGTTCTTAATCTTTTGTCCTGTCCTACTTTCTTTGTTCCACATTTATTTTCCAGTGTGTCGAGCATGGCAGCCTTGAAACATGTCCATTCCTTATCTATGTTTGAGTGGTCATATGGGATGTTCTTATGTAGGTTTTTGATTTCTTGATTGAATTTGTCTTTAACCGTATTTTCCTGAAGCCTCCTATAATTGATGACATGTGTTGTTACCTTTTTGTTTCTTATTTTCCTGTAGGTTGAAATCTTTTTGATATGTACTTCCCTAGTCTGAGAACCAGCTGAGAATAGTATTAAGTGCTGACCCCAACACTCCAAAGAGCAGAATCTTAAGCATTCAAGTATTTGAGACAAGTTTCTCGATTGTGTCAGTGATACAAAGAACAAAAATTATCCCCACCTGCGACGTTCCTTGGGGAAAAGTGACATTATGGTGCAATTATCTATTCACTTTAATTGGAACTCTACAACACATGAGGAAGTCTTGCCTCATTCTGTTCACCATGCCTTTGACTTTATGGTTGGGTAACTTGAGGAGTAAATGTTTATTGAAAGTTTATCTGATGGGTAGAATATTTAACTGGAAACGGAACAGAAAGAAAGTAACTGACATGGTTCTCAAGTGATATCTCTCTGTAAATAAGAGAGGGAACTAAGGAGGCATTTTCATAGCCTGGTAGGTAAAAGTAGTCCCTTGGTTGATTCCACATAGGACATGACTTTTACTAAACAAAAGCTAAATGAGCTAATAATGTGATAAAGGTGATATTCTTCAGTGTTCATTTTCAAATCTCATGAATGTTGTCAATGAGCATCACAATTCAATGCAAGTCCTCTGGACTGCCAAAAACAAATTTCTTGACATGCTGATGTTATCTAAATGCATTTTCATTGGTACTGGTGCATAAGGACAGTCCTACAATGTGGTTAGCTGTTATGTTGTTGTATAACATGGGCATTCATTAATAGTACCAATTAAAAAATAACTGAAAAGTGAGTGAAAGGTGGTTATCTATTCTTGATTAATCCAATAATCATGTTTTAAAAATGACAGTATTCATATAATCATTTAATAAAACATTTTTTTAAAATACACTCGTTTCAGACAATAAAAAGGAATGAGGGCATGGATGAAGAACCAGGGGAGAGAAATGAGCTTCTAATGCATAGCTCACAAGTTGAAGAAGGTAAGTACAACTGGGATTTATTTTATTCGACCTAATTTTTCTGCTGAGCTTGTCTTTTCTGTTTTTATCTTTCATTTGATGACACTTTCATGTGAGTTAAATTATCATCATCAAATGCTTTGCTGACTGCGATCATCTTGTGATCTCCACATCTTGCGATCTTCAACAGCATGCATTAATTTGTGCAATGACACAGGCATGTTAAGAATGTTCTCTTACTGTTTTCCTCTCTCTCTTTCCGCAAATCTTTCAAGTTGTCACATTATGTTTTAGTTTTTGTCTTGTCATAATATATTTCCAAAATGATGACTGCCTCTTTCTGATGTTTGTGGTAAGTTTTTTTTTTCCCCGCCTATTTCAAAATGTTTAGATTACCTATTACGGACTACCTATTATATATTACCTATACGGCCTTTGGCAGACTGTACAAGAATGTATGGGACAGAAATAGAATAAGCCTGCAAACAAAGCTGAAAGTCTACAAAGCAGTTGTATTATCCACACTGCTATATGCTTGTGAAACCTGGACTGTTTATCAGCGACATGCTAGGAAATTAAACAACTTCCACACAGTCTGCCTTAGGAAGTTACTGAAGATTAAATGGCAAGACAAGATCCCAGACACTGAAGTCCTAGAAAGAGCGTCCATGCCCAGTATCCACACTCTACTAATGAAGAATCAGATTCGCTGGGCTGGTCACTTGACTCACATGCCAGAGCACAGGCTCCCTAAACAAATTTTTTACAGCGAGTTGCGTTGTGGTAAACTCTCCCAAGGCGGCCAGAGGAAACACTTTAAAGACACTCTGAAAATCTCACTGAATGCTTTTGGAATTCATCATGACACCTGGGAGACTGCAGCCAGAGACTGAAATTTGTGGCGTGCATCCAGGACTGCAAGAGCTGTGAAGAAAAGACAGAACAGAAAAACCACTGCAGAAAATCCTCCTCCAGAAACATCAAGCATTCTTTGTCCACATTGTCAAAGAAAATTTCGAGCCAAAATAGGCCTTATCAGCCATCTTAAAACTCATGGCTCCATACTTTCAACCCCACTGGATGAAATGAATGGTCATCATCATTCTTGATGGACAAACAACAACAGATTACCTATTATGACTGTCAAAGAATGTTGCACAATTTTTCTGCAAAACTACATGTATAAAGCTTTTAGAGATTTTCTTGTTTTCTGATTGTCCAGGATTCACAGAAATATGTTAAAACTGGTTCTATATAACATGCAATAATTCTCTTTTAGCCTCAAGTGACAATAATTTATCGCATAAAATGTTCTTCATTTGATTATATGCAGGTTTTATTTATTTATTTATTTATTTATTTATTTATTTATCCTGTTTTGTACTCTGTCTAGTGATGCTTCTTCCATCTGATGTTATCTATATATTTGAATGTCTTCTCTTGCCTCAAAATAACACCATGTACCTTAATTGTACATTTAGGCATTATCTATTTCTTTGATATTACTATTACGCTTGTCTTATTAGTAAAGATAAGGCTCATCATTTCACTTCATGCAATCACTGTATCTATCATCCCAAAGAAATCTGGAGCCGTGGAATGTGATCAACATTGAACAGTTAGTATAATGAGCCACATCACAAAGATTTTGCTAAGATTATTGTGCAAAAACCTAGGATGAAAATACAACTTGAAATAGTAGAAGAACAATGTAGGTTTGTAGAAGGCAAAAGTACAGTTAATGCTGTATATATGCTGAGAACATTAATTGAATATTCTATTGCCATGAGATGGATACACAGCAAGTGTGTCAATCGTAGAAACTAGAGAGACGTCATTGACACACAGTTTAAAAACGCAAGCGAACGCCGGTAACATTAGTGGGAGGAGCTAATGGGTCACGTGACTGCGCCCAGGCGAGGACCGGAAAAGAAGGGTCGGTCAGTAGGCGCTGGGACGTGAAGAAGAGAAGGTCGATTTGCAGAATTGTGAAAGTGTTTCAGTGTTCGAAAGTATTCCAAGGAATGGTAAACATCTGAGATGCAGTTGAGTGAAGACTGTTTCTAGTGCGAACGACGGCAATGATGGAGCAACACACCAAAGCTGTCGCTTGATGAACACAAACGTGATGGCTTGACAGCTGGCCCTGGTGTGACAACACTTCAACAATAATGGCAGGCAGAGGCACGCCGTGACCAGAGCTGGTGGTTACCACAGTATGTGTGAGTAGTAATGTGTTAACTGGTAAATCATGGAACAGATAAAATGTATTCTCGTCAGATAGTCGTCATACGATTAGATGAGCAAGACATTATATATTGATGGCAGGCGGTGTGCTGGGCATAAGCAGAACGCGAAACGGTAGGAGCCGGCGGTCTATGCCAGACCCGTGTAGTACTGCGGCGCAATAAATATGCTTTTGTTTAAGGACGCGTCTGACTTTTCTGTTGTGTGCATCTGAGAGCTGAGAGTGATAAAGGTTTTGTACGAGCCCATTATAAACATTCAATCTAGACAAATACCAAGATGTCGGACATTGGGCATTGCTGTAGACACGTGGCCCAACTGTGTCTGAATTAGTCATACATCATAACAGACACGAATCCGGCACTTGGCACTATAGGAGTAAACAAAGACCTTCATCTTTTCTTTATTGACTACAGATAGGCTTTTGATGAAGTAAGACAGGTCAACATGATAAAGATGCTTGCAGATCTACAAATTGAAGGGAAAGATCTTAGACTTGTAAAAACATATATTGGAAACAACAAGCTGCCATAAAGATTGATAATGAAATAGGTCAATATCAGCCTATTAAGAGAGGTGTGAGACAGGGATGTTTAATGTCTCCGGATCTTTTTTCCCTGGACAGTGAAAATATGTTCAGAAATGTAGCAGGTATGAAAGGAATCATCATTGGGGGATGTAACATCAATAACATTAGAATGCGAATGATACACTATTGAATGCAGACAATGAGCAGGATCTGCAACATTTAGTAGATGCAGTTGTTGCACACAGTGAACAATAGGGTTAGAATTAAATTGTAAGATGACAGATTATGATTGTCACTGTGAAGTAGGAAATATCAACAAATGAGAATATTCTTAAACAAGTGAATCATTACAATTATCTTGGAACAGTCATAACATCTGATGGGAGATGCCTTGAAGAGATTAGAACAAGAATTGCCATGGTGAAGATGAAAAACATACTGACCAATAAAAAGATGTCAATTGCAATGAGAAAAAGAGTGTTGAGGTGCTACATAGAACCTGTACTTTGGTATGAGTGTGAAGCGTGGACAGTGAGCAGACAAGCTGAAAATTATCTGAGGAAAATGCAAAGTATCATGGACAGACAGTAAAACCAATGAACAAGTCCTATGAGAAACAGATGAAAATCATACACTGATTAGAGAAATTAGACGTAGACAGTCAATATGTTTTGGTCACGTTATGAGAGAAATAAATTGGAGAACTTGGTAACTGGCAAGATTGAGGGGAAGAGAACAAGAGGAAGGCGGAGAAGTAATTACCTGGATGGCTTGTGGCCACGTGGTATGCTCGAGACAAGAACACTGAGCTGATCCATGACTCTGGTGATTGAGTGAGATGGCGAATCATGACCGCCCACGCTTATTGGCATGGCACTTGAAGTGCATCAATAATATTAGAATGCGGATGATACACTATTGATTGCAGACAATGAGCAGGAATGAGCAGTTTCTGTTTATGTGATGTGGTCTACGGGAGATGGATATTTTCATCTCTTGTGTGTAATTTGTGTTCCAGGATGTAAACTAGGAGTTCCTTCTCAAGATCTTCGCCGATGCTACGGAGTTCGTGCATTGAGCGAAGCAATCCTTGAGTGAATTTTTGTAGCGTGTGTGTTTCTGTGGTGTTCGGTTTTTCAACATGGTGGAACAGCGTTTAACAAGATGACGGGGAGCAAGGCATTTTAGACTCAAATGTGTCCATCTGGGCCTCAGGAATACTCGTATTCTATATTGGAACTGTGCCAGGGTAAAAAAAAAACGATGCCCTATTCTAGAAAACCTGGTATACAGGAACAACATTGTAGCACTTCAGGAGACAAGACTGGGTGATGAATTACTCCAGATGGCTAGCTTCAAATGTTCTACAACAAGCGACAGCTGGGAATGGCAAGTCTCATTCGCGACAGTATGGTGGCTTCAGAGCTAGACATGTCCAGTTGGGACAGTGACGACATACAAATACAGGCGGTTAGAATTCAATCCGGTCTACCATTCGTGTTGGTTAATGTTTATGCCCGCAATGCGAGTGTGGATTCCCAGAAGTGGCAGTGCCTAAGTGACATATTAGGTCACGAGAGAAATGTTATTTTCTGTGGCGATTTCAACGCTTAAGACAGATCATGGGGAAACATTTCCTCCAACATACAGGGGGAGGAGCTAGAGACTGCACTTGAAACCAATGACCTGGTTTGTATCAACAGTGGCTGTGTTACCAGGACAGAAAGTCGTCCAGGTGATGAGGACAGTGTTATTGATCTGGCGCTGGTTTCTCCTTCACTCACTACAGTGTGTAGATGGGGTATCCTAGGGTACCATCGCAGTGACCACCACCCTTGCAGCATATTGGTGGAGAAAGGCAGAACCAGGCAGCACAAGTCAATGGTCAAGACTTTCCAGTATGACAGTACAGGGCAAGATGTGAGCAAAATAAGGCAAGACAAGTGCAGAAAGCCTCATGGCAGGAAAAAAAAGCTGTGAGCAGCCACCTTGGTGGAATTTTGAGGTGAAAAAGGCCTGGATGGATAAGCATAGTGCTGTAAGGAAATGGCAAAATGCCAAGAAGAACAGAGTTGCCCATCCTATTCCCTGCATGCACTTAGAAAGAAAGATGCACACAAAAATAAGCTACTTCAAAAAACTGGTTAAGGTGGTTAAAAAAGAAAATTGAGCAGAGGTGTGTCAAAGAGTAAGCACAGACAAGTCACTGAAATTGTTCTGGCGACTACATAAAAGCAAGAGTGGGGTGGGTAGTCAAGAATAAGAGTATTCCTGACTTCAAAGGTGCTGACCTCATCTGGCAGAGGACTGACGAGAAGAAGGGCAAAGCCTTCTTCAAACGCTATCTAGAGCAACCAGACAGACATGAGAGGCCGAAATCTTGCCAAGGAAGTTACCTCAGATAGGTGCAAGGCCCAGAACATTACGGATGAAGACACAGTGACAATGAAAGAAATCAAGGCTGTGCTTCGACAATAAAAAAACAGCGCTGCAGTGTCACAGGACACAACCTTGCCACCCCACTGTGGCCCAGTTGTAGTAACAAGGGCGTGCAAAAGAAACTTTCAAGACCCTCCAGAGATGTATATTGGCAAGACTTATCATCTTCTTGTACTCCACTTGCTCCCCAACAATTTTACAACCTGAATATTGAACTAGAACAGAAATCCAGCCACCTTTGATATATAGACAAGGCAAATTATTCATTTTTTGGTTTTATTGATTTATTTTTGTTCTTCCTGGGGGTTCTTTCATTATACATTGTTGACGATACAATATTACAGTTCAGCTCAATCAATACAAAAAGTAGTTTACAAAATCCATGTTGATTGGGGTTGCCTGAAGCTTTCGATTCAAAATATGTCTTCAAAGCATCTGGAATTGCCATACTTGCCATTTCCATTACTTTTTTCCATAATTAACTTCCTTGGGCACCTCTTTCATTCTTTCATTAATACTCTAGCCCTATGAAAAACCTTATTTCTCTCTGATGTTATCAACGCATCTTGTCCGGTTGGAACTCAGACCGCAATTGTGTTTCTAGCTTATTGTGGTTTACCAACCTACGTTTTACTCAGCCTTTTCTCTACGCCAGGGTTGTGCCCTTTGGTGCGTTCTATGTGACCTCTTTTATGGAAAACCCAATTTAATAATCTACTTTCGTTATCCTGCCTCCCTGCCTGAATTCTGGCATATCGTCTTATAACAGTGATACTGTTATACCAGGGCCAGATGGCATAAGATATGACGACATCAATATGTGTACCGACAATGAACTAGAGAAACTAGCAGACATGTACAACAACAGTATAGGGAGTGCTAGCATCGAGGAGGAGTGGTTACACAGCTATCTGATTCCCTTGCCGAAACCTGGCAAAGACCACACAAAATTTCAGGGATATTGAGTAATAACCATGCAGAACACAATAGGCAAGCTGCTGGAGAAGTTAATTGCCAGAAAAATGTCAAGCCAGCTGGAAAGGCAAGGTGTATCCCACCTACCCTGGGTGGGTACCGTCCAAAAAGAGAAACCTGGACCAATGCAGCAGTTTTTGCCCATGATGTCTATGAAGGTTTCCACTCTGGCATTGAAACATTTGCTGTAGCGATTGATCTTGAGGACATGTACAACAGAGTACCAGTGGATATCTTAATGCTTCAGCTTCTTGAACTCAAGATAAGTCCTTTCTTCCTTAGCTGGATCACTGCTGACCTCTTCCAACGGAAAGTAGTCTTTAGATGTGGCAGTTAGACTTCAGAACCAACAACAATATATCCTGGCCTACTATAGGGATCACCATTATCTCAAGTGCCGTCAACGCCTACACTGTGAGAATCACCAGCGAGCAAATCATAGGACTGGGGAGGACATTGTCCTGTGCAGACGATGTTTTAGTGTATCGTCAGGGTAAGGACAGAGATCAGGTTGTTGTAGAACTATAAACCAAAATCAATCGCATAAGCACTTGGTGTGTTGAAGCTGGGGCAATGGTCAACCCAACAAAGGCAACAGTGACATGGTTCTCTTTAAATAACCGCATTGTCAACACTTCTCAACATAATTTCCACCAACATTGATGCACTTATCCCATCATTTTATCAGTCCTTTCAAACCGGCTGCATAGACCTGCGTGCTCTGTTTTCTAAACCACGGTTTTCACTTCACATTCAACTTCGGCGTTATTCGCGAAATGTCTCCCACCAAGGTGGGTTGTCAGTGTTTATGCTGACAAATATTTATCCCATAAAGCGGTGCATGGCTGGGTAGAAAAGTTACGAGGGCGAGTCAATAAGTAAGTCACACAATTCTGTGGAATGGCTGGTAAATGAAAACAAAGCACGTAGTTCTATGTAGCCGGTTTGGGAGGACTGATAAAATGATGGGATAAGTGCACCAATGCTGGTGGAAATTATGTTGAGAAACAAAGGGACAATGTATGTATAAAAATAAACTGGTTTCAAGTTGTTATCATATTTAGTTATATTTCTACAGCCATTTGTGACTTACTTATTAACTTACCCTCGTCGTAGCAGATAAAAAAAATGGTGCTGATAAAATATGTTGCTGAAATTATGCTTTATTTGTTTTTAAGTGAAGAACCTTATTGTGTTCCTGAGAGATCGGACAGGGATACACTTTAATTTGCAAGATGCTGCTGTTACACAATGCTGTGGCCTTTTACAGCTTATCATGCAAGAACAGAATCTGCCAGAAGAAGCCTGCAATATTTTTTGTTTATGGCTTACTTCTCCCATCCTTGGTATGTATGTAATTATGTACACTGTTTACACTAGAAACTGAACTGATGTCAATGCACATGAGTACCTTAAAAGTGCTTTACTTGACCATGCTAAACAGAAATGTGTGAAAGCAGTTGCCACTAAAATATGCATATTAATTTTAAATGTATCAATTTTTGCAAGTGTCTTGCAATTTTGTCACAGCTTTTAATTGTCATTGTGTATATGTTTCAACATTGACTTTCAATTACTGTTAACATTCATTGTATAAATCTGGTGCTGTTGCATTTATTTTGTTGAATAAGTAAACAGACATCCATTTTTGCTCATAGGAGAAAAAACGGTTGATATACTACACAACAGAAAGCTATGCCACACCATAAATTCAACCGCCCAGTCAATCTGGACATTCCCCACACATGCTCCATCTCCCTCTTTTACAACCACCGAAGAGTTTTCATGCTGATTATTCTAGTGGCAGTTTTATGAAAATTCTGTCTGACTTGTCATGTATGCTTTAAGTACCATCAACACCTTCTACTGACTCCCATCTGAGCCAGTCTTTCCACGATATTGATAATTTGTCTGTTCAGTTGCACTCTCCACTCGATCCCAGATAACTTTTAATACATCACCTTTATCATAATAGAGGGGCAGCAGCAACTAGTCTATCAGCCTTGCAATGAAGGGGAATTAGTGTTGGATTGTCTTTTAACATAGTTATATATACATAATAACTATGTTAAGACAATCCAACATTAACTCCCCTTCACTGCAACCACATACACCGCCAGACAAATAATGTATTTTATTGAGGCTGACAATGCAGCAAAAACATAATACAATAAATGACTGCAGTCAGCAGGTAATCTTAACTGCTTGCACCATGGTCAGAGAACCAGGGCCCACCAAGGGCTTACTCTACCTGTTCATGAAAACAAGCTGCATCACTGCCATGTGGCTGACAAAGTCACAACCTGAGATGGAAAGCAAATCTGGCCTATAAGAAAAATCTATAGTGACTTTGGAAAGGTGTAAATATTGTAGCTTTATTATTAAACAGACACTGCATAGCTGGGGGAAGAAATACAAACAGGAAAGAAGAAATTACTTCTTATTTGTCATTTTGTATTTTGTGTAGCTGCTGTTTAGGTAAATGCAGTTGTTACAATGAAAAGGGAGAAATTACACAATGTATCCTTTTATTAACTGCAGAATTACGTCTCAAGAAACACCATAATCCTTTCCAAGTGGTGCAGAAATGGGATGAACTTTGTGCTCTCTACTCAGATGCAACTCCTGAAGAAATACACCAAAGTATATATTTTTTTGTTCTTGAATGAAATTGAGATTAGAGCATAATTAAGTTGACTGATTGGCAAAGGGGATGGTATTAAACTTTATTCATCACATTGACACACCATCTTACAGCTCATGGAGAAAATTTGACAAAAACCAATGAACCAAGAGGTGAAGTCGCTGGCGTAGGATAGGTCATACATTGAGAAAACCTGAGCAACCGTAGTCTAGAACTCACTAGGCAACAGAAAAAAAAGGAAGCCCCAAAAACTCATGGAGAGGAGAAGTAGAAACAGAAATGAATAATATGAGAAGGACATGGCCAGAGCTGCATGATTAAAGTTAGCAGTTGGTTGAAGGCCTATGCCTCAATGGGGATAGAGGGCAAAATAAGAAGATATTTACACGCTCAAGTATGTGTGTATGCATGGGTGTTTAACAACTGAAAACTCTTAATGTGATTCAGATGAAGAAAGAATTTAAATGACTTACTTGGCAACAATTGTACCATCCTAAGTTAAGTTGTCCATTACTCCGGTGTTGTCATGTTTCACTGAAGTATCAAGGGGCTAGAGTGGGAGGTGAACTTGCAAGCAATATTGTGAAGATCCTAGGAATTTCCAGAATAAAAGACATTTTACATGTAATGACAAAGATACCATGTAATTTGTCATAACCACCCCACTGTCACTGCTTGGCACATTTTATTCTTTCCATGCATGGTTAAGAATAAATCATCATCATCTTCCACTTTTGCTGTCAAGCGTCGTGGGGAGGTATAATTGGCGCTCCAGCGCCCGAAATGTGGCATTGGATAGTGTCATTCCATGTGATTGTACAATGTCTTTGATATCGACAATCCATTTTCTTCTTGGGCGTCCTCGTGGTCTCGTCGCAGATGATCTCTGATGTAGGGCCAGTGATGGTAGTTGATGGTGTTGCATTCTAACGAGATGGCAAAACATCTTGATCTTCTGCCTTTCGATAAATGTGGCACAAGGCCACTGTCTGTCTAATAACATTTCTTACTCGGTCTCAGATTGTTAAGTTGGCAGCTCTCCTCAGGCATCTCATCTCACAGGTGTTGATTTTGCGAAAGTGTGATTTGGATAATGCCAAAGTTTGAGATTGGTAGCATAGGGTTGGTGTGAGTATGCTGTTTATTTGTCGTTTTGCGTACATGGGTATGTTTGGATGTTTTAGTATGGGTAATAGTTGACTTGCTTGACGTGCACTTGCTTTTTGACATCTGGTTTTGATTTCTCTGTCCAATCTGCCATCTTTTGTGATCATACTTCCAAGATATTTGAATTCTTTAACTTGTGGACCAGATGATCAGATGATCAGATCTGCTAACTTGCATAACTTCGGTTTTGGCTGTATTTATACTCATATTGTATCTGCTGCATGTTGAACTCAGATTATTAATATGGTTTTGCAGTCTGCCCTCGTCACTATAAAACAGGCACTGATCATCTGCAAATAGAAGTTCGTTTATTGCATGTGGATCTGTTGTTTCATCTGAAGTAAAGTGTTCACAATTTTCTGAATCTGTTCTGTCAAGGCTGGCTTGCTTTGGATATTCTGTCCATGTAGATATTAAATAGCAGAGGAGAGAGCACACATCCCTGTCTCACTCCTGTATTGACTGCGAACATATCTTGTGTTTTTACTGCACTTCGGCTCGAGTGGTACATGGCTATGATGTTTTCTAGCAGTTGTCCTTGCATCCCATAGTCTTCAAGGTTAGTTCATAATTTGTATCTGTCTACTCTATCGAAAGCCTTTTGCTGATCTACAAACACAATATTCTGCTGGTCACTATATTCGATGGTTTTTTCACATATTTGTCTAAGTTTGAATAGTGCATCAGTGCAACTTTTACCTTTCTGGAAGCCAAATTGTACTTTGTTTAACTGTTGTTCAACTATGGGTCTAGCTCTTTGTTCCAATAGTTTTGTGCACATAATCCCCATATGGCTCAAGAAATAAATAAGTATATAAGTTATATAAGAGTTTTGCACTCTCTCATATTGCCTTTCTTTTTTTATATTGGTGATATTATTGCCTGTTGTCAATTGCCTGGGACTTATCTTTCTTTCCATGCTATATTAAAATGTCTTGTCAGCCATTTAACTCCTGTTTTCCCATAGGCCTGAATAGCTTCTGCGGCTATTCCATCTGGACCCGGTGATTTGTTTTTATTACTTTTCTATTTAACTGATTTGACTTCTGCAGAGATGAAGTTTGGTTCTTGTTGTCAATAGCTTTTAGACACAAAAGTGAGGTTTTCTATGTTATTAAGTAGTTCTTGAAAGTATTCTGCCCACCTTGCTAGTCTTTGTTGTGGATTAAATAATGGTATATTTAAATAAGAATATTTAAATATTGAGCACAACCCACTACTGGCAACGCTGATCGTATTCTGGTATGAACCTAAGGCCTATCCACGTCAATATGGAAGCACTATACTCGAGTTTCGCTCTCGTTTGAGCTCGTCAGTAGTGCATATCCCTGACTGGATCCGGAAACAAGCCCCGGATCACTGGCGTGTGAAGTGGGTGTGTAACCACGCGGCACACGCTGGACACGCCAAATTATCATAACAGAACATCACAACGCTACCCATCATAGGCTATGCTCAAGGATAGGCCTTAGGTTCATACCAGAATACGATCAGCGTTGCCAGTAGTGGGTTGTGCTCAATATTTAAATTTCAAATCCCGAAACAACCAAATAATCAATTAAGTAAAAATAAATAATGATATATAAAAACAAAAAAGTGTCATTGTAAATTGTTGCTTTTGAAGTCTGGTATTTATGATATGTTCAGTACGATTGTCACATTTTTCATTCAGCTGTATATACACCAGGAAAAGAAACATTTATGAAATTTGTAAGAATGCTTTGAAAAGAATTTTGAAATATTTCAGGTATAGATAATTTTTTTTAGTGATTCTTCTGTTCAGTATTGTGCTTTTAATTTACAATGGAACAGTGATATTAAAAAAAAAAAGTAGTAATAGTATATAAATAGTTACTTTGGCAAGAACTTTTATCTGTGAGCTGCAGCTGTTTTCTTTTGTCTTTCAGTATAAAATTATAATGTAATAAAGTCGATTAATGATGTCTCTTCTTTGAGTGCCTCACTGCTTGATCATTTGTAAATGTTTTAGGTTTAGTAATTATTGTTAGTACCGGCTCCATGGCTAAAGGCTTGCGAACGCGGTTCATGAGCCGGGTACCAGGCGTTCAAAGCTCAGCTGCGACTGATTTGTGCAGCAGACCATGTCGCGTTGTGTTATAACGTGCTGGTATGGGAGCCGGTCGTTCAGAAAGCAGTGGCAAACTACTGAACGTAACACTTGCCTAGTATATCAACAGCAGCTGAAAAATGCTGGTGTTGACTGCAACGTCCCGTAAGGGATACGCAACCATAAAAAATACTATTGTTAGAGGATAAAGGAACATATTATATTTTATAGACAGCAACTTGTTATTTTATTTTAGATGAGCCTGTTCTCATGATGCAGAGAGATGTGTTTCTTAGCAAAGAGCAGGAACAACAGGTGATACAACCTCTGTATTGTTTTAATTTTCTTATAAATGTGTGATGTTGGTTACATGTTGGATTTTTTAACACCAGCAGAATGTTACTAGCTGGATTGCCATGGTTCTCGTAGGAGGTCAAGCAGTAGGGATAGCAACTTTGGGGATGCAGCAGAAATTCATTGGAATGAAAATATCTAACAGTATGTGAGTGACAAAGAATTAGAATTTAATTCTTTCTGTGTGTCAGCTTCTTTCAACAGACAGCATGGTGTAAAATAAAAGGTAAACTGTCTATGATGAGGTCAGCAATAATTGTATCATTGTGTATATCATATTGTAGAAATGTTGATGCACAATGTAAATCAGGACTTATAAATCATATAGCAGTGAATAAGTGTGTGAACCAGAAGAAGTTGCAAAACAATTGGTAACATAAATATTTCTTTGCTGTGGCTGAGTATAAAAAGCCAAAATATTTATCAAAAGTCATCAATCTTTGCTTGTATTAAAGTTCATTACAGACATCAAATACATTTCACAGAGATCTGTTCATGAATTAGTCATTTATTGCTGTTTATTTAGTTCAAGGACCTGTGTGTCGTAACTCAGGAAAAGTAATATCTAGTGCAAATCTATGATCTAATGTCATAGTTAACTTAAAGTAACATTTGTTGCTGTTTATCTAATGTGAAATGTATGAAAATTGTTTTGTTGTTGCACAAAAAATTTGAAATGATTTATTTATTGTTTGGTTACTATCTGTCTGATATTCTGATTTGTTGTTGTTTTTGTTTTAAATCAATTTGAGTTATGATGTTATTCAACACATGCATCATCAGTCACTTACTGATGTTACACTTACATGTTACCATGTCATGTTTCATGTTTTCTAAACATGACATGGTAACAGTTACCAACTAACAGTATACCACAACAAGCAATGATGTACAGACCAGAGGAAGAGGCCGACCACGTAAACAATGGACGCAGGGAATACCAGAGTCCATGGGAATATCGATACATGAAGCCCATAAGCGGGCACTCTCTCGCTGTTTATACTTCACCTCGACACCGCAAGGTACAAGAGGAACATAATGAGACGAGATGAGATGAGATGGTTTTTTTTGTTGCATATCCTATTTACAGAACATCGCGGTCAACACCAGCATTTTACTGCTGTTGTTGATTTCTTGGCAAATATTACGCTCTACTGTTATCCATGTCGTAAGTACTAGACTTTCTGTCTTCTTTTGCCCTCTGCCCCCGTGAATTTCTGTACTTACTCCAAATTAACACCGCTGACAAAATGTATATTCAGTCATGATGTGTTTCTTTGATATTACCGTTAATTTTGTCTTCTTAATATTCAAGCTTACTCAATGTTCAGCTATACAGAAAGAGCTAAATTGGTCACAATGACAAGTGTTCATGTAACTTCTAAATTGCCATTGCTTTCTGAGCGACCGGCTCACATACCCCCATAAGTAAGTAATGCGACGCGATCCCCTACCAAATCTCGTGCAGCTGTGTTACCTTATGTGGATATACGGGATTATGGAGAAAGACCTTAAACCCTTAGCCAGGGAGATACATTAAAATAATTAATTTTGACTTTATGATATAAACAAATGATATTGGTTGTAGATGCTAAAACCCAGATAGTTTCAGTAAACAATTCCTGCAATTATTCATGAAGACACCTACAATTACCAAATTGCAAATGTTTACCATAGATGCACTGTCTTATTTTTAAAACAACAATTTATAATACGTACCATTTTTTACCCGGTTAGCGGGGTAGGGGTATCCCCTATCAAAGATGTAAGACGCCTCCTTTCCTCCGTTAGTCTACGGGACACCCTTGGGCAAGGTGGAGTACCCGTTTAGCCCCCCGATCAGGGTTACGTGAAGCCATGGAAGCAGGTGGTGGATGGAGTGTGAGAGCAGCCGACAGATTTTTGTTGGTTATGGTCTGCACTCTGGGGCGATAGGCAGATGATCTCATCAATAGAGACAATGGCTATGGCCACCGACTAGAACAGTCACTGCCTAGAAGGAAAGCAATTTTTTACAATGTGAAACAGCAAAGCAACAAAAGATAAAACACTAGCCCACAGAGAGGTGAGATGAAGTGAATAGAACTAATATTTCTGGCATACATTTCCATTCTACTGTTATCCATGTCGTAATTACTAGACTTTCTGTCTTCTTTTGCCCTCTGCCCCCGTGAATTTCTGTACTTACTCCAAATTAACACAGCTGACAAAATGTATATTCAGTCATGATGTGTTTCTTTGATATTACCATTAATTTTGTCTTCTTAATATTCAAGCTTACTCAATGTTCAGCTATACAGAAAGAGCTAAATTGATCACAATGACAAGTGTTCATGTTAACTTCTAAATGATTCATACATCACAAGATAGAAGCAAGCATTAAGCACCTGGGTATTCATAAATAACTCCTCATGGCACATTCAGCAGAAATATGTTGGGATGGCTTCAGCATCGGAGGACTTTTGGAGCAAATTATGTGTAGAGGTCCTTGGCAAAAGCTAACAATCTGAGATCTGGACTAATACAGTTTTCTCAGCATAGTGCCATACTTCTTCTAGAAGAGCCTCCTTTCCTCTTGGTCATCTTGGTTATTCTTTTTTCCTTTATTATTAGACTTGTTCATAGTTGGTTGGATTTTGCAGCTGTTTTTCTATGGAATGGGGAAGCCAATCCCTAACCTTATCTTTGCATAGTGCAATCCAAATGCTGCTTTGTCGTGCTGATCAAAATGGGATATGCTGCTATGTAATATACAAGAATTGTTATTCTAATTACCAATGACGGGGAATTACTACATAAGCTGTTTCTAATTTTATCATGTGCAGTTTTTGCTTGTCCTATTATGTTCTTTATTTCTGGGTTGCATCTCCATTCTACTGCTATCCATATATCTAAATACTAGAATTTCTATACTTGCCCAAAATTAACACTGCTGGTAAAGTGTTCATTTAATGATGATCTGTTTCTTTGATATTACCAATAATTCTGTCTTCTTAATATTCAAGCTTAGATCCTTTACTTCAACCACTGTATGGATAATTTTCTATAGTTTATTCTGGCTTACTGTTAGCAAGATAGTATGATCAGCATAAAGTAAGTGGCCATTTGCAATCACTAGACCATTTCTAGAGATATCATTTCATGCTCATTGAATATCTAAAATAAATCAGAAGATAATACACATCCTTGTCTGACACCCTTTATACACTGAAATGTCCCCCAATGTGTGTGATACTACACAAATAAAATGATTGTGTAATTCACTCACATTCAGAGAACAGAGTACATTTATTTACTTATTCTTTTTGTTTTTATGCTTGTTTTCATTCATGTGTATCTGTACTTTCCTATTCACCTGCTCTAAACCTAATGGTTTATTTTCTATATTTCATTTTTGCTCAATAGATTAAGAATGAACAAGTCCTGAGTTTGTTATATCATGAGGCTGTGCACAAAGTCGTTGAAGGTCGCTATATTCTTCATGAAGAAGACTATCATTACTTGGCTGGCATTCAGGCTGTAATTCAACTTGGTCTCTTTAACTCAGCTCGATCCACTCTTGCTGAATATAGGTATGTAAAATTTTTAATCATTAACATGAAATATCAGTCAATTTTCTCATAACTTTGCTGAAATGTTTGGTCAAACACAGTCTTCTTCCTCTTTTTTCTACTCCTGTTATGCCTTTTATCATCAGTTTAGAAAGAGCTTTCTGGACAAAACTCTTCTGTGGGCAGTGTACATGTGTTCATTACTTCTGTTATGCTAATCCATTGCATGCAGAGTCTTCTTCTTCTTCCTCTTCTTTTATTTTCTTGAAATAGGTTGTCTATTTGCAATGTTCCATCTTATATAATTCTCACTGTCTTGTTTAGTTTACTTAGGTCTGTTAAGTTTAATATCCACTGTTGTTTCTCTAGACAAGAAAGTTTGCCTTGATATGTCACATTCAGGTTAGTCTTTGAGTATGTGATCTGCTGTCTGGGGCACTGATCCATGTGTGTGTAACAAGACCCCCGAGGCTTGGACAGGTATGTTACTATAGTTAATATCCCCAGCCTTTGCTCCGACCACCCCAATAGGACTTTACATCTACTAGGCCTCACACAAGCCGGTACAGCTGAACCTCCCCTCCCCTCTTATGGATTCCTACCCACAGGGGGCTCGGACAAGACAACAGTCATACTAATACACAAAGCCATAGCTAACAAAGCAAAATTTAATTTCTAAATATGTCAATTGTAACTTAGAGAAAAATGGCTGAAAGCCTGGATAGAAGACAATATGTACACGAGAAGATCTCCTGGTGATCCGTCTTCATCACAGAGCATGTGACTTAAGTTCGTGAGGGTCGGACATGCAACATAACGGTCGGTCTGACAGGCCTAATAACCAGTCGGTTGGCTAGACATACGCATGATTGGACACGCATGGTCACTCGGGCGGATGGGCATGTAAACAAACAGTGACATCAGGCAACATAAATACTTTCTATCAACCGCTATCCAGTAAATATAAAACATTTCTGCCTATGAGGAATAGCACTGGCATCTTCACACAGCAAATACTTACCTGCACATCCCAATGAAATAACACCACCTTGTTTCCCGGAATAATAACCACCCCTGATATAAGACATAAATTACCCTACTATTCTAGCCAAGCAAATGACACATCAATAATAATAACGAGCAATAGTACTAACATCGGATTTACTCAATTATCAGATGGAACACGCCTATACAGGCCTACTGTATATACACGCTTGTAGCTATCAGACATCTGACCTCAATACTCTTAGCCGATTGATAGCGGCTTATTATTAATGCAGATAGGCAGAGCTTCAATTTATGCGCTCTGAGGAGATAATTATTTCGGCCGGCGATTAATCGTCTTTATACTGCGGGCGGTATATTTACGGACAACAACTAATACTTAAAGTAATTCAACATTACCTTGTGATCGTAGAGTCACAATCTTTCACTGCAGACGTCTACCTTGGCTGAGATAAACGAAATCTCTTCCCACAGTGAATTTCTGTGACCGCTCTAGACGATGTCCGACTGACGACTGATCTTGGATAGCTAAGTGTGCTGTCCCAAGGACTTCTTGGGCCCCAAAAGTCCCATGGATCAGGGAGAACTCCAAAACCTCGTGAGTCCCGAGCAATTGTGAGTGCCACGTGCCAACAAACCACGTACGCACTGGGCCGGGGACATTCTAGCATATTCTAGAAGTCACCAGAATTGTGACATCACAGACTATTTACCGGGGAATTCCCTAGTTATGGTCACCATATCAAGGGAGACTAACCCGGCGTATTTCAACCAAAGGGAAATAATCCAGAGGACAGACTGTATCTAGTCCCGTTTCGTCACATAGGCCCCCCCCTCTTAAGAATTTTGACCCGGTCGAACTTACTAGACTAAGAACTGTCTGGACTCTGAACCTACACTCTACAGAGACTGGATTTACAGGAAAGGACGTTCCATAACGTTCACTTTCCCCGGGGATATCTACCGGAATGGTAGGGACGCTGGTTCACCAACCACCAGCTCAGACGTACGTTACCTCCAGCAATTAGGCCCAAAACGTAACGGCCTGGTGATCGGCTTACCCTCTAAACTGGATCGTTCCGCATCCACCTGGCGTAGGCCATCAGTTACTTTACTGAAGGGTCGTCCGGCCCTTCTGACAACAGGGTTTTCCCTTTCCCGACTCGGCCTCACACTTATAGACTGCTCGCGAATGTCGACCGAAGTGAATGGTCACTTACTCCAGGTTCGTCTGGAGTACCCTTGCTCCTGCCTCCTCTCCCGCGAGTAAGGACAGTGAGCCTGTCGGCGTATTGAGTCACCCGACGGTTCCGTCGTGCTAGATGTGACTTCGCCTGTCCGACTTCGATTCCCAGTGTGCTTAACACCATGGGCCTCTTCCCGATGGAGCATGTTTGCCCTACCCCCGGTTGAACACTTAGGAGACCGCAGACCCTGCCCACAGGATTTACTGCGTAGGGCTGAGTCTACCTCGCCCTCGTCTGGGCCCAGAACCGAATCTAGCGCGATGGTAGTCGCACTACGTTGTGGAGAAACTACCCCAGACCTCTCCAAATTCTGAAGGAGAGTACAATGGAACTTTCGCAATTCCCCGCGGACCTTCACCTCATATGTGGATCAGGACATTATCCATTCCACAGGAAAAGGGCCCTGCTATCCGAGTTTGAACTCCGCCCCCTCGATTGGGAGAAGCGCGAGAACCCTATCTCCAATCTGCAGAGATAATCCGTTTCTGATCCTGTGCTTTGCTGCCACCAGACGACACTCTAAGCATGACCTGATGTATCCCCGCATGTCGCCTGTCATTCCAGGCCAGTGGTAGTGGCTGGAAAGACACTGGACCGTTGTCCCCACATCCCTATGTCCGGTTAAGGATAAGGTATGCACTCTATGTATCAAGCGGGATCTGTAGTCAGTAGGGACTACCATCTGACCATACTGACTATCCCCTTGCCCGGCTCTACGATAAAGCAACCGGTTTTCTACATAGAACTGACCCAGAGTTACGGGTCGGAACTTTTGGACAACTCCAGTAAGTAAGGATGCAAGGTCGTGTCCCTACTTTGAGCACTGCTCACTAACCTCACAAGAGAATGGTCAATTCCTCTACCACACTGCACATCTTCATCCTTAGCCCTGGCCTGCCTAGTGCTCACTAGGCCATGTTTCATGGGGTATCTCAAGAATACATGTGGATGACTGAGGATCAAAGGGTAAATAGGATCAGGCAGCACAGCCGCCTTGATGCTACCCATAACATACTTGCACCGAATGTCAATTCGAGCAATCGGTAAGTTCATAGCTACGGAGCTTTTCATGGCCGGCTGGAATTCTCTTGTCTCGCCGGTGAGCTGCCCTGGGCTCACAAGGTGGGATGAGATTACAGCCTCAAACTGCAATCCTGTATCGTAGAGACATTCCACCTGCTGCCTATTGACTTCTATCGTCTCGACCACAGGTGATCTCTTTGACTCTGGTTTCTCTTTACCTGCTTCTTTGGTCTCGCTAGGTCTACCTGTATTTGAGGCGAGACAAGCAAAGTGCAAGTCCTTCGGCTTCCTCTGACAGTCTACTGTATTATGGGAAGGTGACTTACAGTACTTACACCACCTCTTACTCCACTTCCGTTTTGGGGAGGTGGGAGGGCTTTGCTTCTCGGATTTCTTACCAGAGTTATCTACCAAGGTATCTGTTATATTGGATGATTCTTTGGGACCTTTGGTCTTGGGCTTCTTATCATGCTCCTTCTGCCTTACTTTTGGATCAGTCTGTCTGGAATCCCCAGTCTCACCATAGACTTCCACATACCTTTCCGCTAACTTATTTACTAAGTCTAGCCTCTCCGCCCCATTTTCCCCTAAGAAATTTCTCAAAGGCTTGGACATCTGCATTTTCATCTGATCCACCACCATCAGCTCTCTCAAACTCTCATAATCCTCTTTGAAACCGGCCAATGCCATCCATTTCAAAAGGTATGAGTTCAACCTCACACTATAGGCCGAGAACATCTCACCTGGTTCTCGCTTGGAAGTTCTGAACCTCCGCCTGTAAGCATGGGCAGTCATTTCGAATCTCTTCAAAAGAGCCGATTTCAGGGTTGGATAATCATTTTTTATCCCTGGTGGAAGACGCGCATACACTTTGTACGCGGTGCCACGGAGTCCTTGTGAAAGCTTCAAATTCCAACGCTCAGGCTCTAAGCCCATAGCTTTACACATAGCCTCGAACTTCTCTAAGAACTGATCAATCTTCTCTTTGTCAGGTTTGAATGGTGGGAAAGGCCATTTCATAGTATGGTAAGCTGGTCTGCTGGCTGCTGATGAGTTAGGTAAAGCTTTTCCACCTACTGCTCCCTCAGTTTCACCAACAGATTTAGCCTCTACCTCAAGTTGCTTCATTCGGAACTCATGTTCCAATTCCAATTTCCTAGCTTATAATTTCTTAGATTCTAGTTCAGCTGCCAGTTTCTGTGACTGTTGATCTGCAGCCAACTTCTGCTCTTCAAGTGCTAGCTTTCGAGCTTCAAGCTCAGCTTCTGACTTTCTTCGCTCCCTCTCTTCTGCTCTGAAGTCTTGTTCTACTTCAAGTACATAAGCTGTGAATGCAGCACCTTCTAATCCCATCTCTGTTGCAGATGCCCGCACCTTAGACAAATCTAAAGTCCGAGTAGCCATGCTTAGTGTAACTAAGTCTTAAGTATAGATATGCAATGCAAACAATATGCTAATATCAAATAACAATGCTAACTACCAAGGTAACCAACAAGGTAACTTACAATGTATACTAACTTAACTAAAGTCTGTCCACGTCGAAGAGAAAGGTATCAGTAGCCCTACTCGTCAAGTAGACAATAGGTATAGGACAGATGACACTATAACCTATCCCTACGAGATGTCAGAACAAAGAGAAGATCCCAGACAAACCCCCACTCTATAGCTGTAACAAGATCCCCGAGGCTTGGACAGGTATGTTACTATAGTTAATATCCCCAGCCTTTGCTCCGACCACCCCAATAGGACTTTACATCTACTAGGCCTCACACAAGCCGATACAGCTGAACCTCCCCTCCCCTCTTAAGGATTCCTACCCACAGGGGGCTCGGACAAGACAACAGTCATACTAATACACAAAGCCATAGCTAACAAAGCAAAATTTAATTTCTAAATACGTCAACTGTAACTTAGAGAAGAATGGCTGAAAGCCTGGATAGAAGACAATATGTACACGAGAAGATCTCCTGATGATCCGTCTTCATCACAGAGCATGTGACTTAAGTTCGTGAGGCTGTCCCGTCGTAGTTAACGACTCACCCGAGAAGCCTCCAGTGTAAAGGACCTCCAAGGCATAGACCCTTCCAAAGTCTTCTCCTCCCACTGTGAACAAGATCTCGGGCTGGTCAGGCGTAGGACTAATGCCTGACAGACACTTCACCAACAATTGAAGATCATCCCTCGATGACTTACTTAATCACAAGTTCCACTCCGCTGATGATGTCTGGGTCGACTCTAGAATCCTAGCTGTCCCCAACTGAAGAAAGGTCCTATAGCACAATACACTAGTATATACAAGAGCCTGGTTGCTCTTCTGACTCACAAGTTCCTGGGAAACACTTATCAGCAACCTATAACTGGAGCACTGGCTTCATAGTGTCACAATGTCACAATTGCCTGACTCAACAAGTGAATGTTAGAACTGAACATATTCCCATGTAGTTATCTTACACAGTTTGGTAGGTATGAACTACCTTAACAGTTCACCAAGTCTGTCCATCAACTCAGTTCGGTAGGTATCAACTACCTGTACAGTTCACCAGAATGTCAAATCTCTGCTGCCGGTCATATGACCCGGTTAATGGCTTCAAAAAGGATCACAACTGTTGATTCACCCTTGCGGTTCCGTGAACTTTAGACAATGTGTCCCATGACGACCCAGCCGGGCCGGAAGCTTAATAAACTGGCCATTGTCATGACTGGTAAACATTCGTTTCAACACCTGAACTTCATTGCCTGGAAAATCCCAAGGTTATCATTGATTGAGACATGTACCAGTACCTCGCTGGCTGGAACCAATAGACGCTTTAGTTTCTGACTCTATCTGGATCGATTGACTAACTTCGTTGGACTCTTGGCGGTGGTCTGAGCCTAGACTTACCGGGCTAATCTCAACTCAATTGACTCTCCAGTATTGACGTAGGCAGATTCAGATGACTGCTCCCAGTAACGCCTCAAACCTCATCTAGATTGGCACTGGAACGAGCAAGTCCTGTGGAGCTTATGGTTGAGCTCCTGAATCTCCATCGGCTATACTATAACCTATAACAGATCCTGAAACATGGAGGGGTTGGTGTGAGTACTCAACTACAACAAGGACTACACTGCATCTCCACATTAATACATGCCTCTCAGTAATATATATAATACAATATATATAAGTGATCATCAACATCATGGATCTACTCGTAATTACAATGTATAGGCATGAGGCTGCAAGAGAACGCAATAATACACAAGTATATAGTCAAGTAACTCGTCTGGGCAACAGATAGCCCGATAGCACCAGAGTAGACTGTATGACTCAGTCAAAGTATCCTTCGCCTGGTGCTAATCCACTCCTGTTTCTTCACCATCCAACAACCAGAAAATACACCTACTTCTCTTTCAGTGTAGTGGTTACATTATCTAGGAGGTGCCCAGCTGGACATATCCTCCTTCTACCTGGCTCAACAATTAATCAATCCCTTCACCCATGGATCAACTAATTAACCTAACTCATTAATGACTATACAACATTAATAAATTATCTTCCTAACAATTCATTAACGTAGCATTAATAAATTATAAACTCGGAATTGTTAAACTTAATTAACAAACTCATAACACAGCAACAGCTTCTGTTCTGGGATCTCCGTCCCAGAACAACGTTTGACCTTTATTAATTGACCTTCATCCATGACGGTCAAGTCTGTGCCGGTCGGTCTAGCACAGATATGGTGGCCCTCCACCGAAAACACTTTCCCACAGCTACTGTAGGTCCAGCGCATCTTGGGCCGTGGCGAATTAGGCCACGTCATCCTTTTTAGAGAGGCTTCCAGCCCCTCTCTCCTAATCTCCAGTTCCCCTTATCCGGATCAATTACCACAGAGGATACTACTACTTTCTCACTGCAGTGAATCAGTTACTCCATTATCAGAGTCAGGTTTCTTGAAGAGGAGAATAATAGAGACAGACCAGGTTCTGTACATAGTTAGGATCTACATAGACGCAACGGCCTCGATTACAGAGCGCTGCATCGCTCTCGGTCGGGTATGTTAATTCCACCTTCGGTTAAGCACGATCGCTTAGGGTCGGACATGCAACATAACGGTCGGTCTGACAGGCCTAATAACCAGTCGGTTGGCTAGACATACGCACGATTGGACATGCATGGTCACTCGGGTGGATGGGCATGTAAACAAACAGTGACATCAGGCAACATAAATACTTTCTATCAACTGCTATCCAGTAAATATAAAACATTTCTGCCTATGAGGAATAGCACTGGCATCTTCACACAGCAAATACTTACCTGCACATCCCAATGAAATAACACTACCTTGTTTCCCGGAATAATAACCACCCCTGATATAAGACATAAATTACCCTCCTATTCTAGCCAAGCAAATGACACATCAATAATAATAACAAGCAATAACTTATCACTATTAAATGATTCTAGCATCACAATGTAACGAATGTCAAACTTCCTGATAGCCCTGAGTATGTAATCACTAAACCAGATAGGTAACACATCTGCTACACAGTTGGTAAATTACCCGAACCTACTTACACATAGCAGTGATAATAACATACATATCCCTAACAATGCATATAATTTGTACTCTAACAGTAAATACATTCTATCAGATGTACTAACATTGGATTTACTCAATTATCAGATGGAACACACCTATACAGGCCTACTGTATATACACGCTTGTAGCTATTAGACATCTGACTTCAATACTCTTAGCCGATCGACAGCGGCTAATTATTAATGCAGATAGGCGGAGCTTCAATTTATGCGCTCTGAGGAGATAATTATTTCGGCCGGCGATTAACCGTCTTTATACTGCGGGCGGTATATTTACTGACAACAGCTAATACTTAAAGTAATTCAACATTACCTTGTGATCGTAGAGTCACAATCTTTCACTGCAGATGTCTACCTTGGCTGAGATAAACGACATCTCTTCCCACAGTAAATTTCTGTGGCCGCTCTAGATGATGTCCGACTGACGACTGATCTTGGATAGCTAAGTGCGCTGTCCCAAGGACTTCTTGGGCCTCGAAAGTCCCATGGATCAGGGAGAACTCCAAAACCTCATGAGTCCCGAGCAATTGTGATTACCACGCGCCAACAAACCACTTACGCACTGGGCCGGGGACATTCTAGCATATTCTAGAAGTCACCAGAATTGTGACGTCACAGACTATTTACCGGGGAATTCCCTAGTTATGGTCACCATATCAAGGGAGACTAACCCGGTGTATTCCAACCAAAGGGAAATAATCCAGAGGACAGACTGTATCTAGTCCCGTTTCGTCACAGTGTGCATAAAGATGATTTGTCAATCTTAAATTGTGTGTCTTGTGAGTGTGTAATCAATTGTGTTTTCTTATGCGGTGTAGGATAATTATTTGTTCTGCCCTGTCCATAATATGGTTATTGTCTTGTGCTGGTGTTGGAGCCTTTCTGATTTATATGATGGTTTTTTTCATTGTGATGGTATGTAACTGGTAAATCCATTTGTTCTTCTGTTGCTCCTTCTGTAGCTAGCTGATCAGCTCTCTCATTTGCAGGCACTCCACAGTGAGATGGTGTCCACTTATGGTGACCTTATGCTGGCTGCTTAGTTTAGACAGTAGTATCAGTAGTACTGACAATTTTGCAGACTGGAGTGCCTCAAGTACTGATTTTGCATCAGTTAGTAACACCACACGCTATGTACCATGATTGGTAGGCAATAATTTCACTGTTACTGTCTTCATTGCCTGGATTTTTGCATCATAGAAGTGACGACGGTACTTGCCTTTAGGTAATGTTGCTGCACTCGTGGTGTTATTTGAGTTTTCTATGTACACTCCAGCTTCTCCATTTCCACCAGCATTTTGTGCTCACCCATGTTTGTAGACTCAGACCCAGAGGTCTTGTGGCATTGATCATCAAGAAAACTGAAGGTGGCTGTTCTTCATTGTACACAATGCTATAAGAAAACAAATAATAGCTTAACAAGTTCACAGAATGTGTTTGTATAAAAATAATATGATCATTTACACTACATTTCCTTCTAAATAGTCCCCTTTGGCAACTACATACTTTTGTCAGCATTCATACAGCTGTTGTAAATATTACTGGATGCCATTCTTTGAAGCCTTGCTAGAGCGACTTAATGCAGAAGATATGTTTTATTGTCTGGTTACTCTGAATGTAAAAAGATAGTTCCATGGTAGGTACTGCCATTGGGGTGTGAAGTGTTAGGTTTTCACATATTTTAAGCAGCGGCATAGTGGGGTGGTGTCAGAATCTCCTGGGGTGAGCACCCACTTTGTCATAAGTCATATTTTCTCACACTCGTGTTTAGTTCTTGGTGCAGGTTCAGATCCCTCACACTCCATATCCCAGAGAGAAAACTGGACAAATGTTTCTTGCATGCTGATTGAAGAAACAGTCCCTGGATACTCAGGAAAACAGCAAAGAATTTGCTTGTTGAAAAGATAGATGTAGCTGCTCTTGGTATCCCCAGGAGAGAAATTAAGATATGCAGGATAAGCTTGTTGCTTTATTGTTGCATAGGAAAGTTATCTCCCTGACTTATCCCCTCCTGGAAATATATAATTGTACCCCCACTAACTGTGACATAAAGAAGTGTACACACACTTAGCTACACAATCATTTACTTACAGTTAGAAATATGAAAGAACTATGAGTTTAAAATACTACCACTGTGTTTATTAACTTTTCAGAACGTTAATATAATGATGATGATTATTCAAGTTGTTTTTCTATGCTGGTAGTATGTGATGAGAGAATGAGGTATTATCGAATGACATGTCCATGTAGGAAATATTTACTGAACTTTCAAGGATCCATTGATGAATGAACATATGACACCAGGCTCCATGTGAGGCATGTTGCACATTCAGCTTGAAGGATTCTCAATGGGTCTTTTCACAAGGATCAGCCGCTCCGTTATGTGAGTGGATTGCTGATTGTCCGTGGCTACTAAGAGAGCTGTAATAAAACAAACGAAGATCTATCGTCTACACATCTCATAACATATATATATATATATATATATATATATATATATATATATATATATATATATATATATATATATATATATATATATATATATATATATATTCACGTGTACATATATAATTCATTTTTCCCCCGCATGTCGTTTACAGTACATTGCAGTCAACATCAGCATTTTTCAACTGCTGTCGATGTCTTGGCAGTTTTACGTTCAGTAGTTTGCCATTGCTTTCTGAACGACCGGCTCACATACCCTCCGCAAGTAACCAACGTGATGCGATTCGCTGCCGAATCTCGCACAGATGTGTTTCGTAAGAGAATACGTGATTTATGAACAATGTCCTTAACGGCAGGGAGATATAATTCATAACCCACACACACACATTGCACATACACACACACACACACACACAGGCACACACAGACACACAGGCACAGACAGACACATACACACAGACACACACACAGATGCACACACACACAGACACATACACAGACCCACAGACACACACATGCAGATGTACACACACAGACGCACATACAGATGCACATACACAGGTGCACACACACACAGACGCACACACAGACACACACACACAGACAAACACACACACACACACACACACAGATAATCACCTACATCTAAATAGATGAGTGGTTCTTCTCTAAGTTCACCTCATTTACTCTCTCTCTCTCTCTCTCTCTCTCTCTCTCTCTCTCTCTCTCTCTCTCTCTCTCTCTCTCTCTCTCACACACACACACACACACACTGTCTGTCGGAAAAACTTTAGTCGAACATTCCTCTTTCGAACATCAAAGGTCTTCCCTGCACCTGTCGTTATGAATGCATCCTAAGTCCTCTGTCTGTCCTCATGAAGGACAAATCTAAATATCTACCCTGTACATGAATAGGCCAAGCACTCCCGTGCTTGAATAATGAATAATGTTGGATTTCTTCAAATAATTACACACAAGCTTCACAGTGAAACAATAAAGACAAAACCTGAAACAAGAAGTAACAAAGAAAATCCACAAGCTGGAAGTTTGAAAGAGTACACCAAAACAGAAACCTAAAGCACGCACTCAGAACAGAAGACAAATGATTAAAAAATACGGTGGTATTACCTGAGTTTATAGCTAGGAAATTCTGCCACTGAAGTCAGACAAAATGGGATGCTAATATCTCACAAGAATGCTTCCTTGGTATGCTATTTGTACTTGCGTCTGAGTTAGGTTGCCATTGCCCATAAGTTAAATATTCTGTTTGTCCATGACATGATTTTCATCTTCTCTCCTCCCCTTTTACTTTGAATGATTACCTGAATGTATTAAGTTCAGTATTCTTTAACTCCACTCCTACTTTCGCTATGGACTGTAGTTTCACCTGTCAATCAATGTAATAGATGCTACGCCAAATGTCTAAGCATGCTTTGTTCCACTTCTCGGAGATGTGATTGACGTTACGTCATACATTCTAATCTGCTGTTAACACAAGCCTGGTTGCCATCATTCGAACATTCTTTATCTCCGTGTTGCAACTAGATGCATGTGATCATGTGGTCTCCTATGACCGCCGTTTGGTAAATTCACACATCCGACTGAAATTCTTAACTCTGCCTGGACATAGTTGTTAACCAGTGGGTTTCAGTATTTTATCAAGCAGGAATGTCACACCTCTCCGTTCCCTTTCTTCTGCTGTAATGGTGGTCATGAATTGAGATTTTCCCACCGTTTCTATTAAGCAGACTTGGCTTTGTGCTATGGTGCATAATTTTGCATAATAAAATTGTAAACTTGCTGTGAAGTTTATTTTTCTCTGCTCATTCCTCTTTCGTTTTTATTCCTTTGTTGTGGAATGAGTGATAAATCCTGATATTGCTGAGGCAGTTCATCACAGGTGGGATGGTCAGTTCCCAGATCATTCTTACAACTGTCTGAAACCCATTTTATGAGGCTAGCTTATCCCTGAGTTGTACTGGCCAGAACAAAAATAATTCTCCCATTGCTGGGGATTGAAACTAGGCCACATTTTTGGAGGGCAAGTGCACTAATCACTATCTACCATCGCTTCTCTGAAAGTAAGGATTTATTGGCCAACTTCTGCTATAATTTCTTTTCATTTTTATTGCACAGACATCATCATCATCATGCTGATAAGCATGTTTTGCCATCTTACATGATCACCAAAGTCATCGATCAGCTCTATGATCTTGTCTCGACTATGCCATGTGGTCAAGCCATCCAGACATTTACTTTTCTGCCTTCCCCTTGTTATTTTCCCCTCAATCTTGCCAGTTGTTACCAAGTTCTCTAGTTTATTTCTTCTCATAATGTGCCCAAAATGTTTATCTAATTTCTCCAATCACTTTACGGTTTTCATTAATGTTTCTTGTGGGACTTGCTCATTGGTTTTTCTGTTTGTCCATGGTATTCTTTGTATTTCTGCCATTAGATGTTTTTCAGCTAGCCTGCTCATTGACCATGTTTCACATCCATACACAATTATAGGTTCTGTGTAACACTTCAACACTTTTTTGCTCGTTGCAATTGACATATTTTTAATGGTTAGTATATTTTCCATCTTGCATAAGGCTACCTTTACCATAGTAATTCTTGTTCTAATCTCTTCAAGGCACCTCCCATCAGATGTTGTGATTGATCCTAGATAGTTGTATCGATTCACTTGTTTAGGAATATTCCTAATTACCTGTATATTACATTGTGGTATTTCTTTCTTTCTAGTGACAATTATTACCTGTGTCTTCTTACAATTTAATTCTAACCCCAGTTGTTCACTGTGTACAATAATCACATCTACTAAATGTTGCAGATTTTGTTCACTGTCAATTAATATTGTATCATCCGCATTTCTAATGTTATTGATGTAATATTCCCCAATGGTGATCCCTCTTATATCTTCTAAATTTCTAAATATATTTTTCTGTATAGGGAAAAAAAATCTGGAGACATTACACATCCCTATCACACCTCTCTTGATAGGCTTATATTGATCTACTTCATTATCTACTTCATTATCAATGAGCGACTGAGAAGAGGGAAATCATGGATGGCTCTGGCGGAGGATACGATCAGACAGGTGTGCATCTTGGAGAACATTAGGCGAGGAGAGGAGTGGGTTAGAGTGCCACCGGAGCAGTCAGACTTGTGCAGAGTTATAATCACATTGAGCCCGAGTTCAGGGAGTGGCCAGCAGGGCCACGGAAGTGGAAATCCAGCAACTAATTCAGTATAATGCTCGCCCGGGTGATGTGATTATCTACACAGAGTTTGGTGTTGAGAGGTAGTAGAAGTGCCTGGGGGTTCTTGGCAAAGGCTAATGGTCGATGTTTGGTGCAGGAGAGCCTGGCATATGATACCACAACATCTAGCTTAAGAATGGAGGTGGAGGCAGTCAGTGCAGCTTTCTGCTGGATGGAGAATATGATACTCACACACATCGTGATTGTAACTGACTCAGAAAGCATGCTGAGTTGGGTGAGGACAGGGAAGCTTCGTGCAGAGTGGCTTGCTTCGCTTCGGAAGTCACGGGTGGCAAGCATCGTCTGGATCTTTTCTCTGAGGCATGCTGGTGTGCTGGGGAATGAACAGGCGGACAGATTGGCTGGCTCTGCAAAACTTGGTGGAGTATTGATGCATGATAAGGCAGACGTGGTTGCGGCCTTGTGGGAGCACGTGTACACCTCGGAGGAGCAAATGGATCACCATGGTCTGGCAAGAATGCGACAGCGAGGAGTGACGAGGGGATCTGGCCGATGCTCGACGCTTAGAGGAAAGGCGAGACGCACACATAATCAGATTGCTACTGGTACTATTGGGGTTGGAACTCTTCGCTGGCTTCTGAGGATGGGGACGGAGCGCTTATGGGAATGACCCGAATGCTGTGATGTCGGTTCTTAAGTCAATCAATCATTATCAATCTTTATGGCAGCTTGCTTTTTCCAATATATGTTTTTTACAAGTCGGAGGTCTTTCCCATCAATTTCCAGATTGGCAAGCACCTTCATCATGTCGACATGTCTAACTTTATTGAAAGCCTTTGTGTAGTCAATGAAGCAAAGATGTAGGTCTTTGTTTACCTATTGCTTAATTAATGTTCTCAGCAAATACACAGCATTTACTGTTCCCTTGCCTTCTACGAACCTACATTGTTCTTCTATTTCAGGTTGTATTTTCTTCCTAACTCTTTGCCTGTTGATTCTTAGCGAAATCTTTGTGATGTGGCTAATCATGCTAATTGTTTGATGTTGATCACATTCAAAGGCTCATGATTTCTTCTGAATTTCAATAAATACAGATTTACATAATTCAGGAGCTTTCATATATTGTGTTCAGTAGTCTGGTGACCTGGTCTGTTCCATATTTTCAAAATTGACAATTTCTGTTGTGATTTTGTCTGAACCCGAGTTCTTGCCAGTTGTTATATATAGACATAATCGATGTAGTGAATTTGAAAGAATTCATGAATGGATAGAAAAAGATATTTATTGGAACTGTATATGTTGGCTCAAAGAAAATAAGCACATTTAGAAACATAATGGAACATTTGTTTTAACATTCACCTTCAAAACACAAAATTGTTGGTACTAAAATGAAATAAATAATTTTAAAGATAGTAATGAATGTTTTTCTGTTTGCAAATGTGCTGAAGAAAGTCACTTCTGACATAATTTTGATTTAAATATTGAGCACAACCCACTACTGGCAACGCCGATCGCATTCTGGTATGAACCTAAGGCCCATCCACGTCAATATGGAAGCACTATACTCGAGTTTCGCCCTCATTTGAGCTCGTCAGTAGTGCATATCCCTGACCAGATCCGGAAACAGTCCCGGACCACGCGTGTGAAGCGGGTGTGTAACCACGCGGCACACACTGGACACACCAATACATATTCAGGGATATGCACTACTGACGAGCTCAAATGAGGGCGAAACTCGAGTATAGTGCTTCCATATTGACGTGGATAGGCCTTAGGTTCATACCAGAATGCGATCTGCGTTGCCAGTAGTGGGTTGTGCTCAATATTTAAATTTCAAATCCCGAAACAACCACATAGTCAATAATTTTGATTGTAACATTTAAAATGAGGTAAACAGTCACTCATGCTCCATGTGGGCTCAGATATAGCCTGCCGGTTGGCAGAATTGAGTCCCACTATGACAGTTGAAATCAGATAATGTGGCTGACTTAGATAATTGATTGTACTGTAATCTTCAGACATAAAACAAGATACAGATAATACTTAAGACACTACACAATGTTTTTAGTGTCATTGCCAGAGAAAATGGATGAAGCCAGAAAGAACAATCATTTGCTTACAGTCTGGAGCAGGCTCCATGGCGAAGGAGATATGGACGCAGTTCGTAATACTGCATACCCGCATTCGAAACAGCTGCAGGCGATTTGGCAGCAAACCGCCTTGCATTGGTTTTTTTTTTCTACGAAATGGGTGCTGGTTAATCATCAGAAAGCAATGGCAGACTACAAAACGTAAACTTGCTAAGAGATCACAGCAGCAAAATATGCTGGCATTGACTGCAACCTCCTGTAAAGTATATGCAACTAACTTTAACAGTTTGGGACCCTTGTTAGTCGTGACATCCAGACAGGTTTAAACAATTTTGCAGGTTTATTATTTCGGCTTTTTCTGGTACACAACGATTTTTTAATGCAGGTCAAATCTTGTCAAGTTCTACCCAGATCACATGTATGCCCAGAGTCGCTTCAGATTTCTGAAACATAGCAGCTTAAATCAAATATCATGTGAGGAGTCATTTATGGAAGCACATAAACGATGCAGTGAAGAATTTGGTCATAACACAGCTAAAGATCTGTTCCGAAAGTATTTGACGGTGCTGTGGACATATCCATTCTATGGGTAAGAGTTTATTTTTTTCTATTTTATCTTTCTATGATGGATTTTACTCCCTGTTATTGTTTTCTGTTTCAGTTTTCTATGACACATTGTTATATCTTTTGCTAGTTTTTCATGCGCATGAGTCTTGTAATTGAGGCAACGCCTAAGCCTGTATGGAAAGTATTCATTGAATAGATATTGGATTGATTGATTGATTTAGGAACCGACATCACAGCACTCGGGGCATTCCCATACGCGCTCCGTCCCCATCCTCAGCAGCCAGCGAAGAGTTCCAACACTAATAGTACCAGTAGCAATCTGATTATATGTCTGTCTCACCTTTCCTCTGAGCGCCGATTGTCGGCCAGATCCCCTCGTCACTCCACGCTGTCGCATTCTTGCCAGACCATGGTGATCCATTTGCTCCTCTGAGGTGCACACGTGCTCCCACAAGGCCGCAACCACGTCTGCCTTATCATGCATCAATACTCCACCAAGTTTTGCAGAGCCAGCCAATCTGTCTGCCTGTTCATTCCCCAGCACACCAGCATGCCCCGGAGAAAAGATCCAGATGATGCTTGTTACCCGTGACCTCCGAAGCGAAGCAAGCCACTGTGCATGAAACTTACCTATCCTCACCCTACTCAGCATGCTTTCTGAGTCAGTTACAATCACGATGTGTGTGTGTGTCGTATTCTCCATCCAGCGGAAAGCTGCACTGACCGCCTCCACCTCCATTCTTAAGCTAGATGTTGTGGTAACATATGCCAGGCTCTCCAGCACCAAATATCGACCATTAGCTTTTGCTAAGAACCCCCAGGCACTTCTCCTGCCTCTCAACACCAAACCATCTGTGTAGATAATCACATCACCCGGGCGAGCATTATCCTGAATTAGTTGCTGGATTTCCACTTCCGTAGCCCCTGCTAGCCACTCCCTGCACTCCCGGCTCAATGTGATTATAACTCTTCACAAGTCTGACTGCTCCGCTGGCACTCTGACCCACTCCTCTCTTCGCCTAATGTTCTCCAAGATGCACAACTGTCTGATCATATCCTCTGCCTGCGCCATCCATGATTTCTCTCTTATCAGCCGCTGGCCCTTAACTGCGTCCAGCGCCTCATGCAAAGGGTGATCTGTGTCTGCAGCTACTCTGAAGTATGCCTTCGCCTGCATCACCTTGAGCCTACCAGCAACAGTCGGCAAACCAAGGATGTAACACATACACACTACTGGGGTGTCTCTGGTGCATCCCAGAATGACCTGCATAGCTTCGTTCTGTATGCGCTCTAATTTCACCAACTGACACTTTGAGACAGTGAGCAGTCCTAGTCCATAATCAATCACTGAGAGGATCAAGTGTTGGTATAGTGTGAAGAGCATTCTCTGCTCTGTGTCCATTGCAGCCATAGTTTTAAGTGCATTGAGTCCCTTTTGAGATCTTGTCACAACTGTCTCCACATGGTCCTTGAAGGACAGGCTCCTGTCAAATGTGATTCCCAGATACTTCAGTTTGTTCTCTCTGTTGACGCTTCTACCATCCATCGTGAGGCTTGGATCATCAGTTCTCACAATCCTGTTGTCCAGAGAGCACCACAAAACAGCTGCCTTTTCTGGGTGGATGACAGCACTCATTTCAGTGCACCAGTCAATCACTTTGTCTACTGTCGCCTGTAGCTCCTGGGCTATTTTCTCCCTATCTCTCCCCTGCCTATATGCAAGAATATCATCTGCAAATGTTAGTATCCTTCCAATCCCTGGTGCTTCTAGGTTTGCAATTTTGCTCGTATACACGTTAAAGAGCACCGGTGAGATTGCGGATCCCTGTGGCAGTCCCGGGGTTAAAATATGTGGCTCTGAGGTCCATGCACCCAGACGGAGAGCAACCCGATGAGAATGCAGGACGGCTGCTATCCAGTTCACCAACCAGGGATTGACCCCCTTCTCCATCAGTGCGGTCATCAAAATATCATATCGAACTCTATTGTACGCATCCTCGAGATCAAGCGCTGCCGCCATCGTTTCTTGTCTACTCTGGAACCCCTCATAAACGCCAAAGGCAAAAGTGGCTGCATTTGACCAGGTATCTTTTCCTGGCCTGTAGCTCCCCAGGCCTCTTTGGAAGAAGCTTCCCCCTTTCCAAAAACTCTTGCAGCTTGACAGCGACTATCTTCTCTAAAACCTTCCCAAATGTATTTTGAAGGGTGATGATCCTAAAGCCGCTAAGATTTGAATGATCCTTGAATGGTTTTGGGAGAGGGATGAGATAACTGTGTACCTAATCTTGTGGTACTGATGCTGTCCTAATGCTCTGGTTAAAGCAGTCAGCCATTTCCTTCAGGTCTAAATCGCTCTAAGCCTTCATGTGGCCATACTTGACCCCATCAGGTCCTGGTGCCGTGTCTTTTGCCTTTTTCAAAATATGTTTAACATCTTCAACCCGTATGATTTCTTCATAATGCATATTCTTTATGGTGCCAGATAACTCCTCTCTAACTGCATCCCTGGTGTCCGCATCATCATGATTGGTCTGCTCTAAAAATCTCTGGAGAAACACCTCCCCTTTCTCTTAGTCTGTTGTCACGCGCACACCATCATCTCTATAAATTGTTCCCACTTCATAGACCGATCTGTTTAAACTGCATTTGTCTGTGCAGTTTCCAGAATTTTCGCAGTGTTTTATCACCTCTAATCTCCTTCATGAAACATTCCCATTTTGCCTTTTTGACCTCTGCAGCACAGCGCTTGAAAACCTCCACCTTGTCTTTCTTGACATTTTCCGCTGTGTCCACTTCCTCTCGTGAGCTTTGAGGTGTCTGTTGCACTTTCTTTAGCTGCTTCACTGCAGCCCTCTTTGATTTCCAAGCATGATCTACTTCTGGGGTCCACCATGGGGGCTGCAAAAAAGGGGTTTTAACAGTCCTGTTACATGCCCCCTGTCTGAGGCATCCAAGAAGGCTGTAGGTCCACTCATACCAGAAGGTCTTGCGCGCTCTCCCAGCCTTAACCTTCCAGGATTTAGAGATCAGGACTGCACATGGCATGTGATCACTCCCATGGTCATTCAAAACATTCACCAGTAGACAAGGCAAGCTTCGTGCCGAGTGGCTTTGCTTCGCTTCAGAAGTCACGGGTGGCAAGCATCGCCTGGATCTTTTCTCCGGGGCATGCTGGTTTGCTGGGGAATGAACAGGCAGACAGATTGGCTGGCTCTGCAAAAATTGGTGGAGTATTGATGCATGATAAGGCAGACTTGGTTGCGGCCTTGTGGGAGCACGTGTACACCTCAGAGGAGCAAATGGATCACCATGGTCTGGCAAGAATGCGACAGCGTGGAGTGACAAGGGGATCTGGCCGATGCTCGACGCTTAGAGGAAAAGCAAGACGCACATGCTACTGGTACTATTGGGGTTGGAACTCTGGGCTCTTGGCTGCTGAGGATGGGGACGGAGCGCTTATGGGAATGCCCCGAATGCTGTGATGTCGGTTCCTAAATCAGTCAATAAATCAATCAATCAATCAATAAAATCAGTCCACTTTACATTAAAGACACATGACTGGGAGACAAGTGCCAAATCAATAGCTGTGTCTGCATCTCCAGGCCTCATTGCCATTCTAGTCGGCCTACCATCATTTATGCAGACCACATCGGAGTTCACCATGGCCTCCACAAGGCCGATTCCCTGTTGGTTTTCTCCACTACTGTCCCAATCTCTGTTCCTCACATTGAAGTCCCCACATATGAGTAGCCTATCACCCGGTAATTCCTTAAGCCAGTTCCTTTCTGACAAAACAGTCCACTGTGGCATATACATTTATGATGTTCCAACTTAAGCCATCAATCTCCATTTGTATACCCTGGACCTCTCTTGCACTGTGATTCCACTGGCTCAAGTCAAGTACCACATGCTTCATTCCTTCCTTCACCAGCAGACCTTGCCCATGTCTCTTCTGCCCAGTAGGGCTTATATAAGTGGCATACCCAAGGCAATGGTATTTGTCTGTATTTAGCTCCTGAAGCATGAGGACATCAAAATCATATATTAACCGCTCGAGTACAGGACCTCTCTGCCCGGTACTACGACAGTTCCAGTATCCCACTCTTACATGGTTGAGATCTAGTCTCTCCACTTTTCGTCTTGTTCTCTTGGCGCCTGCCCTCCTATTTCTATGCCTTCTTCTCACACCATTTCCTCGTCTTCTCCTCCTCACTCTCTCTTTGCTAGCCTCTGAAGGATGTGTCAAGCGCAGAGCATGTGCTCCGCAGCTCCGGCGACGATTCCCATATTTAATTGATTTCATAAGCAAAGTTTGGATATTGCAGAAAATAATTGGTCCCCCTAGTAGAGCCTGCCTGCTAGGGAAGGGGCAGGGGATGTGCCTCAGGAGTCCATACGCCTGACGCCGCCCCACCTGCATACCAGACGTTCCACGTTAAAGACCAACTCACCCAAGGCCATTCAGTCTTCAGCACGTCAGTCCACCTTAAACTTGGGGGTTTATAATCGGAGTTTTCCATCTCCTAGATTGGCTGCTGTAATAGCTAACGGGCCCAATCCACCCGGGGCAAGAGGTTCCAGCGCTTATTTATGGCAAACACCGTAGATACATATGTACGGGAAACAAAACCAATGTCATAGATATTGGATTTGTGCCCCAGGCATCTTCATCTCAAAGGGCACAGTGGGAGTGTCTTTAATCATCATCTGCTCTGCAGAAAGAGACTGAGTATATGGTGCAATAAAGTTGATCTCTTTTACTTTAAACCGCCTTTTTCATAATCATCATTGTATTCAGCTGAAAATAAATGCACTAGGTTTGAAGCTGTGAGTCATTCTATAGTAATATTGTGTAAGTTAAATCTGACTACACATCACACTACTCATTGTGAAAGTACTTTTACTAGAGGAGTTATCCATTAATGAAATCATAACAAGTGGCTATCAAAAGACGTAGCTAGATCCCCTCACAGGTCATGACTTCACAAGCTAACTGAAGTTGTTAAGCTGGGACCTGATCTGTTTAATTTTTACAGCGAAATAATAATGAAATGTATACAGGATAAGCCAAGGGCAGGACGCAGAGGTGTTTCCAAGGCACCAGAGCCAGGTTCTATACTTGCCAAGCCCTACTAACAAATTCTAGTCATGCATCCTGGGCAATAGGTCTCTTCAGTGTCCTGGCTAACGTAGTAGGATCGCTGATTCTTTCAAAGTCGGAGAGTATCTGCCTGCATAGCAAGGAACCACCAGTCTGCACACCAATAAGTCAGACATGGGACAACGGATACTCATGCAAACCTCAGTCCGGTATGACATCACACTGATGTTGGACAACAGGATGTCTTCATCCGACATACAGGACTTCACGCTGGAGTTCACAGCCAGCGAACGCAAGCAATTAAGCAAGCCAGCATGCCAAGGGCATAATGTGAACACTCTATGAGAGAGAGAGACACACACACACACACACACACACACATGCATGCACGTATATGTGTGCTCACACACACACACACACACAGATGTATAGATAGAGAGAGTAATGTCAAAGTAAAGACCTTACTCCCAAGCATCTGTTGTTTTTTGTATACCAAGAAATTCATGATGTATTATATCTTTGCCATGAACTGATTGACATTATCCCTTTCGATGCTGCACAGGCTTGTTTAATCACTGTTCTTGTTCAGTCGCTGGCATAATTGACTCATTCATCTAGGTTAATCATATAACGTCCACATTCTCACATCGGCGACAGCTCACGCTACTGGCTGTCAAACGTATGTAAATATACCAACTGGTCAACACTTGAAGTGCTTATAAAATAACGCCGGACAAGTGTGTCCTAACTCGATCTAATCTTTGTTATAGGGACAGTGTCACAACGATTCACACAAACATGCTGGCAATTCACTAATTAACCATGTTCGCATCTACATTGTGTCCTTTCGTTCTGTCTCTCTCAACCAGATATGGAATTATCGTCAGGCCTGCCATTGCACTATTTCACACTCACTTGTAGTCAACACTTATGTTGTATATACATATACATCTTACTTGTATATATATATATATATATACATATCTTACTCACGCTACAGCTGCTTGTCAGACTATTCTCTAGGTATCTTCTCAATGGTCGGTTAACTTTGACAACGGCCAGTTAGTCCTGCTTGTGCTTCATGTCCAATTCCTCCACTATTAAACCGTGTATCGTGCCCTATATCCTTTCCGTTTGTTCTTGGTAAATATATTTGCATGTTCCTTCATCGTATACTTGAACTGTTTCTTCCCGATGTTGACGATTAAGAATTAGCCTCTCAGAACTCTGCCGTGATGATCTTCCTTCTTGCCGTCCTTTCTTGATCTCGTCTCCGTTTTTTACGTCATCGTTTCTAAGTAAGTGCTAGTGCGTTCAGTGTGCACGCTATACTTTTTCTTTTAACTTCCCGATAATCTATATTTATACGTGCACTTGCTGCATTCTCTATCCTGCGACACATGGCAATCTTGTACCTTGGTTTGAACATGTTAATGAAATCTGACTAATTATTTTAATTTGCAATATAGTATATGCCTTTGTAGTTAATACACAAATGCATTTTCTATTGTGAATTTTGAAGCAGCTTAGTGAGTTCAGATATCTTAATTCCTTGATAATAGCTGATGAAAGATATATAAGGGGCATTCATTTGAAATCCATTCGTGCCGCACCGTTCTTGCCGCACCGCGTGTAATTGCGTACGTTGAACATGATCATGTCATAGTCATGTGATAAGTACTGACCAATGAATAAAAGAGCATGTGCTTATCGTCCCACCATGCATAGGTTCTGTTTCTGACCATTGAGAAAATGGCCGGGTTGATCCAAAATCCATCCAAAGAATCTCAAAGAGCGGTTTTCAGGTTCTTTTATTTGAAGGATGTCGACCAGTGGACATTCATTGAAGAATGAAGGCAGCGTATGGTAACAAATGTGTGTCAAAGACAACAGTGACAGACTGGGCACGAATGTTTCGGAAAGGACATCAGTTCACGACAGATCTTCAACGGCCGGATCAAGCGCATATTGTTGCAACAGAAAAAACCATCACTAAAATTGATGCAGCAGTACAAATTAACCGTTGTCGAAGCATATGTTCGCTAGCAAAAGAATTTGATGTGTCAGTTGGGACAATTCAAAAGATCGTTCGTAAGAAACTGCAATATCAGAAGGTGTGTTCACAGTGGGTACCATGGATGTTGACCGACCACCAAAAAGAGGAACGCATGGGATGGTGTTTGAACCACTTGCTGCGTTACAGAGTGAAGGGTGATGTATTTCTCTTCTGCATAGCGGCAGGCGATGAATCATGGTGTCACCATTTTGAGCCAAGCAGCAAAAGAGAGAGCATGCAATGGAAGCATGCTGGATCACCAAAAACAAAAAAATTCAAGTTACAGGTTTCCGCTGGTATGGTTATGCTGAGCATAAAGCATAATTTTACCATGAAGGGCTATTGGTGGCCGACTTGAAAGAACCTGGTGCCAACATCAACTCTACCCACTACTTGCAAACACTTGACTAGCTGCAAAAAGTCATCAAGAATAAACAACCCAGCATGCTTTGTTGCACGATAATGCTCGTCCGCATGTCGCAAAGATTGTGCAGGAAGCATTAGCAAGGAAGAAGTTGGAAATTCTGCAACATCCAGCCTATAGTCCTGATTTGTCAGCATGTGATTTTCATTTGTTTGGAACTCTTAAAAAAAGCAGACAGATGCAGACGTAATGAACGCGGTAAACACTTGGTTCAGTCAGTAACCACAATCCATTTTTGCGGATGGCATTCGCCGCCTACCTAAGCAATGTGTACGCTTGCCTGAATGCCTATGGCGACTTCTTCTGACCAACCCATGGTGCATAATTCATTCATTAATGTTTAATTCTACCACACTGATTAGTCATATCGGAAATAAACTACATTCTTTGGACATGTCATGAGACTGGAAAATGTTGTGACAACACACAAGTTAGAGGGGAAGCTAGACTGAGGAAGATCTGGAGAGTTGATGCAGCACAGCTTGGTATCATGGCATGGAGAAACACTATATTGGAAATAATCGGTAACATGCATGACAGAAGGCTGTTGACAAACATGATGACCGACAACATACAGCATAGACTGTAGGAAGAAGATTTACCCTAACTGCACTTTGGAGTTTAGAGGAAGGCATAAGTTTAAAAGCAGATTAGCGTTCAGGTGGTACATAATGTCAGTCTTTAAAGTGGAAAGCAAATGCTTTACATGGCATGTGAAGTGAGCTAAGACTGTATTCTGAATTTTAAATATACACAAAAATAAGAATGATATTCCATAATTTGTTGGTATTGTTATCATCAATATTTTAACTCTAGGGAATTAGGAAAGTTACACTTTAACTGTGGATACTTACAGAATGTTCAGCAATGGCAAAACAGAAATCTATGAAGGAATTGAAGATAAAGAGTAAGCTCAGCTGGTAGTTTGTCTGTTACAATAACATTGTATGTCTTGGCTGAAATGTCGAAACATCCATCAGTTGCAATACTTTCATGAGCTGTCTTGACAAAGGCAATGAATGAATGACTAGAAAACGAGAAGTAAATTGTGAGCATTACTAAAACATGATTACAAGATTTAAAAAAACAGCCTGACACAACACACCAGAATTGTGGGTAATTTGCTAATGCATCCAGTATACTTATGGATCATTACAATCATTACAATACACCTGAAAGATATTCCAGAACATTGCGTATATTCATGAACGATGTCTACTTAATACTAAATGATTACAGAACAGCAGCAGTGAAGCTGTACAGTCATTCTGAGTCACATAATAGGTTGCATAGTGTGAACTTACTTCATTCTCAAGTGTGTCAACAAGCTACATCTTGTAATGGTTACTTGTGCTAACAGAAAGATCTTTGTGCTGGTTGATATGGCACAATAAGTAGGGAATTTGGAGATGGTCAGACCACTCAGTCTTATGCAGAATTTTCAAAACAGAATACATGGTTTGCCACAGTAAACAGTATTGCTTGTATGTATAATGTTAATGCTTATTGCTCAGGCATCCAGGAGAACAGATTTTATGGGCTGGGTGGCCTACTGATGGATTACACAAAGCCTGAGGCTTGGCTGCTGGCCAAGGGGTTATGTGTATGAATCCCCACTAGTGCAGAGATGTTATAAAATAGACTTGAGCTTCTAGGTCACCATAGCCTAAATTGGGTACCTGGAAATATTCAGGAAAGTAAAGACAGCAGGTTTGATATTGGCCACATCGCCCATCGAGTAGCAGTTGGTCTATAAAACTATGAGGGTAGCACCATGTACACAACATGCCTCAAGGTGCGTGAGGCTGCATTATCTTAGAATAGCTCAAACAATCATAGAAAAAACAATATGCTTCTCAAACAGGATCTGCTAACTCGGCCATACACAGTTCTTACATAATAATTACAACCAAAAAAAAGGGGGCTGAGTGTTCTCGAGGTATGGTGTCCGCCTCGAGTGCTGGAGGTCCCAGGTTCAGGCCCCGGTAAGGACCGGGATTTATTTAAAAAATCCACCTGGACTTCCAGTAATAAAATTTCCCCTGGTCTCTGGGTAGTGAGATCGGACGCCCGTGTGTATTGTTGCGCACGTAAAAAATCCCTTGGCAGTTTGAAATCGAAAAATAGTAGCCTAACGGCGCTGCCCAGGCAAAGTTTCAAGTTAAAAATCTACCCAAAGTATTTCAGGATCCTCGCCGATGCAACGGAGTTCGTGCATTGAGCTGAGTTTCTCCAGACTCAGGTTTGAGTTAAGAGGAAAACGGAGCACTTATGGGTTAAACCGTGTGCCGTGACGTTGATCCAACGACTAAACGACTTACATAATAATAATAAATAATTGGTAAATAACAACTTACTTTATATTTCAGTGGTGCCTTCTTTTTTGGTCGTGTCGAAGCAAAAATGACTGGAATCCGTAGATTTATTCATCCAAAATCTGATATGCGAGTCAATATATGCATCACCACTGAAGGAGTCTCTGTCTTCAATGCAGAGAAAGATGTAAGATAACTTTGAAAAAAAAAAATTTCTGCTAAACTTTTCATTAGAATACATTGACTATTTCATTTTTAAAGCTAATATTGGTTTGGTATTTAATTTTATTTTTGATTGGTTTGTTAGTTTGTGCTTGCATTTATTTAACGTTAGGATTGTTTTCCATTTGAGGATTTCACATACTAGATCAGATATGATGAGGTCGGGCAACCAGCTCCCTTCCTTGTGGCCCGTGCATATATTTTTGTCTTTGTTTTTGCTGGCTTTGAACCCCAGCATAGTCCACATACGTGCTGCTACTTCTAGTGCACTGGACTGATAGATAGCATTCCCTAGTACCAGTGTCCCTTGCCATCAGGCGAACCCACTCTGACTTCAGAGGTAGCCTATATATATATGATTTGGGTAACTGAGATCAGATAAACTCTGTCCATCAGGTTGCTTGATTCGTCATCGTCATGTGCCCTATCAAATGGGTAGGCGTTCATGTCTCTCTGCAGATCTCTGGTGTTCTGGGTCAACTTTGCTGCTGATAATCCTCCATGCCACCATCTCAGTCCATCCAAATTATTTCTGGTGGTCTGCTTCTGCCTCTCCTCCCACTGATCCTTCCATTCGCAATGTTTTCCACTGCCTTTTTATTCATTATGTGATCAAAAGCACTGTTTGTGTGTGTGATTTTCTTTCTAGTTGTATATAATATTCTACTTTCATTAACCTTTTCCTGACAATCGTTGTTAGTTACTTAAAAAAATGTTTTGCATATCCTTTACAGGACATCACTGTCAACATCAGCATCTTTCAGCTGTATGTTGATTTCTTGGCAAGATTACGCTCAGTAGTTTGCCATTGCTTTCTGAGCGACCGGCTGCATAATCTCATAAGTTACTAGCGTGACTCGAACCACTTCTAATTCTCGTCCGCTCACGTTGACTACGAGAGTATTCGGGATTAACAGAGAAAGCTGCTAACCCCTCGGCCAGGCAGCCGGCGTTAGTTACTTAGGTGGTCCAAAATATTTGCACCATTTATGTCAGGAACCATATTTCCTTTTCTTCCAAGCTTTTCCTAATTTGTTCATTTACAGTCCATGATTCACTGCCATACAACAAAACAGGTTACCTGGGGATACGATTTGATCGAAGCCTTGCTTATACTGAGCACATAGACCAGGTGATAACAAAGGCTGCTGTGGAGGTGGAAGTACAGGCTTTGATTTTCAAGAATTCTTTAGAGGGTGATGCTGTCATTTACACAGATGGGTCGGTCGCTCAACAAGTGAGAAGTTCATGGCCTTTACGGCTCAGGCTGGAGGGAGAATTGTGGAGGAAGATTCTGGTGATTTTGCTTTGACCACAAGTAGCCTGACTGTAACGGGATCGTCGTGGTTTCCCAGCCGACTGATCACTGTTACTGTGTATCCTGACCCCTGGGGCTAGACAGGTAGATACACTTGCTCCTTCCACCTTTACTGACCACCTCACACGTAATATAAGTTGTTTCAGTCTACAGGACCCCAATAGATTCCAGACTCCCGCTATCCTATCCCCCTATACCTAAGGATCTTTAACCCTAGGGCTCATCCAAGACATCACACATATACCTCAGTAAAGACATATTAACCAAACAAGAAGTTTATTGTACACTAGCGTCGAAACAGGATGGTGAAGACACTGATAGAAAGGATGTCTATTATTATTTATATAGAATTAGATGACAGAGTAAAGTAAGAGTAGGAGATGATCCCTTGATCATCATCGGGCACTGGAAGATCTGTTGTGTGTATCCGTCTAGTCGGTCTTGGTGACTCACCGGGCTCTCTCCAGGCAATGTTGTCTGGACACTTGTGGACTCTCCCGGCCGCGAACAAGTACCCGGTGATACAAAATGCGATTAGCCAAATGTACACTTTGACTTGACCGGAATCTCACCACAGATGATAATGTAAATGGCACTTAATGGTGTCAGCACTATGACTTCTATTTTCAGCAGTCTGGTTGGGGCGACCCTCTAACCTGAGGTGTCCCCTGTTGATCATCACCAAGTGAAACCTTCATCCTTGAACCTACAAGATTAATGTTTGTTCAGATGCTGTTGGAACCCCTGGCTGGGTTTCTAGAGCTTCATACAAAGGCATTGTCTTTAACCTAGCAATGTCAGAAAACCCCATTCTCGGGTGAAGAAGTTCACACCAATCATATTGTAATGTAGCAGATCAATGTCCTAACACTACCGACTGGAATACCAAAAGTCAAACCAGTCCTTCTAAATGGTAGCAGGGAAATTGTCACAACACTTCTGACTGGAATACACCAAATTCACCAGTCATTGTGGCTGTAGCAGTCGTCGACTGTAGCAGCTTCATACCTGTAAGTTGACGAGTAATATGCATGACATGACTCTACCTGAGTCCGGTAACAGAGAATGTTCTTCATGAGGTCGATACAGCTTCTTAAGCTCTGTTGTCTCATTAGACGACTGCTCTGTTTGATTAAAGTGTGATCTAGTAGAATCATCATTGTCGGACATCACCACAATGGGTGATCAACCATGGTCTCTCCTGGATTACCTGTATGCTATAGGGAATGTTTACCTTCCACGAATTGGATGATGTTGACTTGCTCCCAGTACCTTGACATCACCCAAGCCTGGGCTGTGTCCCTGGAATGAGCCTGTAGTCAAACCGCTCCATCTATCTATCAGCTTCGTGGTTACTACTTCAAAAGGTAAACCCTGCACAAAGAGAGAGGTACGTGAGAGCACTCGGCACCAACACTGACTTCCTTACACGACATAAACTTGCTATGCCATCAGTAATAGCACTGACTTCCTTACACGACATAAACTTGCTATGCCATCAGTAATAGCACTGACTTCCTTACACGACATAAACTTGCTATGCCATCAGTAATAACACTGACTTCCTTACATGACATAAACTTGCTATGCCATCAGTAATAACACTGACTTCCTTACACGACATAAACTTGCTATGCCATCAGTAATAACACTGACTTCCTTACACGACATAAACTTGCTATGCCATCAGTAATAACACTTGACTTCCTTACACGACATAAACTTGCTATGCCATCAGTAATAACACTGACTTCCTTACACGACATAAACTTGCTATGCCATCAGTAATAACACTGACTTCCTTACACGACATAAACTTGCTATGCCATCAGTAATAACACTGACTTCCTTACACGACATAAACTTGCTATGATATCAGTAATAACACTGACTTCCTTACACGACATAAACTTGCTATGATATCAGTAATAACACTGACTTCCTTACACGACATAAACTTGCTATGATATCAGTAATAACACTGACTTCCTTACACGACATAAACTTGCTATGATATCAGTAATAACACTGACTTCCTTACACGACATAAACTTGCTATGCCATCAGTAATAACACTGACTTCCTTACACGACATAAGCTTGCTATGCCATCAGTAATAACACTTGACTTCCTTACACGACATAAACTTGCTATGCCATCAGTAATAACACTGACTTCCTTACACGACATAAACTTGCTATGCCATCAGTAATAACACTGACTTCCTTACACGACATAAACTTGCTATGCCATCAGTAATAACACTGACTTCCTTACACGACATAAACTTGCTATGATATCAGTAATAACACTGACTTCCTTACACGACATAAACTTGCTATGATATCAGTAATAACACTGACTTCCTTACACGACATAAACTTGCTATGATATCAGTAATAACACTGACTTCCTTACACGACATAAACTTGCTATGCCATCAGTAATAACACTGACTTCCTTACACGACATAAACTTGCTATGCCATCAGTATTAATAACCATTCTAAAAAAGTTTACAGGATCTTCTCCATCAGGAAGATGAGCAGGCAAGTATGTGAATCCGCTGTCAGTGTGCGCCTTCAGTTGCCCGTCTGAGAGGTGTGGTGCCAAGAAGTACTGGTCCAGTCATGAAGCACTTCCGCCCCCTCATCCTAGTACCTATATCTCTATTTCTCCTAGTAATTCTCTACGTACATTGTCTAAAGCTAATAGGCAATATATACAAGTAGAACATATGTCTCCGGTAGAGATGTCTGTCTGGACAACTCCCCATCATTGTCATCATAAACATCATTATTAACTCATTAATTAATCAATTAAGTTATTAACAAGGTAAATAATAAATAGATCCATCCATTGGTTTCTCTTCTGGGAGCTCTGCCCCATGTCATGTAGAAACCTTCCTTGTGAAACCCTCTGCTCCACAGGCAAGAAGTCTCAGCTGCAAACGCTGTTTTCCACCCCATGTTGAAAGTGTAAATCCAACCTCCTGTTCCTATGCCACCTAGGTTAGCCGTTGGCAAAGTTAGAACAGTCCAGCCTGATGGGCCAGTCCAATCAACTGTGTACTTGCAACAGGTATTATATCCCATATTTCCCATTGTCCCTCTGAGTAGCCCAGCACCCTTCCTTTTATCAGCCAAACTCTAGTATAGGTGTTCCCAGACTGTAAAGAAAGTGCATAGGAAAGTGTAGAGTATTTTCCCCACTGGTTTCCCAATTCACCAATCGGTTCCCCAAACATCCTCCTTCGGTTCCTCACACATCGTGAAGCGGTTCCCAACCAAACATTGCGACGGCAATGCACAGGTATACCGCATCGACACACGTCGTCCCATGACACATCGGTCAAGTTGCATGGCATGGCATCACAAAATAGATACACTACACGAGCACCATATATATTCCACCACAACAATATTACTAAACTATTTAGCAACACTTGTTCCTGGAATGATACCACTATTTCATAGTAACTAACATAGCCGCATCAAATGCCACAGCCTAGCACTACAATCACAGCACTAAATATCTTTAACACATCTGTGAAAGAATTCCACCTTACTTCAGCTAGCTATTTAATCTAGAAACACCAGTAACCTTGTAAATGCTAAACTAACACTTAGTCTGTCCTGGAAAAGGTACATTCGTGAACAGCAGGAAACACTTCCCTACCATAGTAACATTCTGTTAAATCACTGAGTTCCTACTCTACACAAATATACTATGGGTCTCACAGCAATTGCTGATGCAAAAGATTTGTTTACATACCTTCCCTTCACAGAAAACCTGTTACACAGCCTGACTACACAAACACACGCCGCGACAGTTTCCGCTCAGGTATTGATCGCCGAGCTCATAAATATTAATTATTCAGACGCTCTGCGCGGAGTTTACAATCGCAAAATTTGCTGTATCAATACATGAAAAGAAGAAATTAAATCTTTGCCTTCGACCAGAAGACATGACCACATTCAGCTGTAGTTACTGTCGGTCATTGGACGGCCCTTTTCGACAATAGCATCTGGATTCAAGAGCATCCGCTCTATTCGGTGACTGAAGTAACACTGAGTCAAAACAGGGCTAGCGTTGAGTTGAGTGCAAAACTCTAATTCACGCTGGAGTCACGTATCACGCAATAGTTACTATTCTCTGTGAAGCATGGATTACATTCACGTGTGGATCTTTCAAGTTCGGTTCATCGGGTGGTTGAGTACACGATGCGACCTCGAACTTCCTACTTCGTGCGATTTCTCGAACAATCTGGACCGGTCAGTTAGCTGACTTCCCCCACGTTAATTTTAACCTGGCGACCTAATTCTCTGGTGGATATCTCCCAACGAGGATTCCCCTAGCAAATGCCAGCTGCCAGGGCAGTTTTGTGACACTGACTTTGGAAGTCCTGGCAGTAAGTAAAGCAATAGCATGGCTCGAGACACAGGACTCGGGCATGTTTCCTTAGTGACTCAATGAGTATGCTCAAGAAGATAGAGATAGGGTGGGTCCAAAGAGAGTGGTTGCTGTCTCTGGAGCAGTCTCAACTGGCAAAGATTAGTTTCATTTTGTTGCCAGACCATGTAGGTGTACAAAGGAATGAGCAGGCTGACAGACTTGCAGGTAAGGCTACTGTGAAAGGCGGATGAGCCTTGGGCCAGGCAGATATTATGAATGCTCTAGGAGAAGTAAGTTGTTTGTGAAAACCAAGTGTTGACTGTGAATCTACAATCGTGGTCAGGCTGCGAGAACAGCAAGATAAAAGAGGTGTGGCCAAACAAGAACACAATGCAGAAAACCATAGAAGATTAATAAACCAAAACAGAACTGGTGTCGTCAGCCACAACATGCTTCAGGATTTACCGAGGATGGGATCCAAACACATAAGGACTGAATGGTTCGATGTACAATGAGGATGATCTGTCGATTAACTAACTAACTAACTAAAACAGGTTCTATATAACATTTCAGTCCTCTTTTTTTTTACATTCAGTGATGGTGACTTATTTCATAATATACTTTTCATTATCTTAAATTAAGTGCAGCTTTTGTTTGACCTATTAATCTCTGTTATACATCTTTCATCTGATGTTATAATTGCCTCTAGGTATTTATATTTAACAACTTGGTTAAACATTTTCCCTTTTAGTGTTATATCACATTTTGATGTTATCTTTTTCTTTGATATAACCATTGTATCTGTTTTCTTGATATTCCAAGAAAGTCCTTTTTTTCTATTACTACAATGTCAACAAGTTTAAATCTTTTGCAATATTTTGTCATCTGCCTAACATAGATTGTTTATATTATAACCCTCAGCTCACATTCCTGGCCACTGTTTGATCTCTCTCATTATTACTTTGCTGTAGAGAGAGAGAAAGTTGGTTGACTAATTGATTACCTTGAATAATTGCATTTTAGACACACTCATATGTGTTGTCTCTTTCAGCCGATGTCAGTGTAAGGTTGTGATCATAGCTGCTACTGCCATAATTGAAGACATGAACAAATTCTCCCAGATACCAAACAAATATTATGTGTCGATAATCATACATGGGATTAAAACTCATGACTTGCAAGATAATAGATCATGAAGAAACCATTGTAGCAATAAAAGTGTGTTGTAATACACATCAAAGAAGTCACAAATGATAATGAGATGATGTTGTTCTGTGTGGTTCAAATATGATTAAGATTATCTAAAAATATTGCTATTTTAGTAATGTGATTTTAAATTATTTATGGTGGAAAAAAGCTGAGACACACTGCAAACGTTATAAGAGAGATAGATGTGATTATATGAGAGGAAAGGAAGAAGATTTGTGGCATACTGCATTAATTAATTATGATTCTAACGATATTACATTACTGTCTTCTTTTGTTTTCCCATTAAAGGAGTTTCTTCTGTATGTGCCATACGCTCAGTTGTCATGGATGTATCAAGATTTAGTGTGGGATGGGGATAATGACCCACCACCAACACTCATGTTGCAGTTTATTTGTGATGAAAAACATGAGCAATCACAAGATGAACCAGTTACAAAACTTCTGCAAATTTATTCAAGACAGGTAAGAAACACATCATGATGAAATGATTGACTGCTTGATATGGATATCAGGTGAGTCTGGAGTGTGAGTATTGCTCACAGTGAAGTTGATGTGAAAATGTCCTGTGTCTAATGTGATGAAGTGTGCATATAGAAACAGAAGTTAGTTGTTGCATGTCTGGAGTGAAGTTGATGTGAAAATGTCCTGTTTCTAATGTGATGAAGTGTGCATATAGAAACAGAAGTTAGTTGTTGCATGTCTGGAGTGTGAGTATTGCTCACAGTGAAGTTGATGTGAAAATGTCCTGTTTCTAATGTGATGAAGTGTGCATATAGAAACAGAAGTTAATTGTTGCATGTCTGGAGTGTGAGTATTGCTCACAGTGAAGTTGATGTGAAAATGTCCCGTTTCTAATGTGATGAAGTGTGCATATAGAAACAGAAGTTAGTTGTTGCATGTCCTTTTATATGACCTCACAGTCGACCCCTACAAATGTATTGGTCGTTCGTAATTTTCTAGGAAGTATTACTTCACTAGTTACATATTGGATAAATGAACTTTATCATCATGAAGTGCCATGCAGATAAGAGTTGTGGATCTGGTCTGTGTTCTTGTGTCAATTAGCCCATGTGGCTGAACCATCCAAATATTTATCTCTTTGCCTTCTCTTTTATAAAACTGGAAAAGCTTTAATGGGATATAACCCAGTTAGTGATAGAATCCTCACTATTAGACTTAAAGGCCATCCAAAAAACACAATTCTCATACAGATATATGAACCTACTTCAACAGCTGAGGAGGACGAAATTGAAGAATTTTACAACACACTGCAAGACACATTAAATAAAAATAATTAATAGCCTCAACCCAATTGAATAGTGAAAATCACAACTTATATCTTAACATAGCAAAAACAAAGAAAATGCATACAGATAAAACTATTGTGGAGAAAGAAATATATGTTAATGAGGAAAAATTGGAGGTGGTGGAAAATTTTGAATATCTTGGGTCATTGATTACCAACAAAGGTGACACAATGAAAGAAATTAAACGACAACTATCAGTTGCTCTTCAAAGACTAAAACAACTGAATCAATTATGGAGTGAACAGACAGAACTACAAAAATTATATTTTTAAGAGCATGCATCTTTCCCATTGCAACATACACCTGTGAGACCTGGACACTTACTAGACAAGCTGAACAGCGCATAAATGCCTTTGAATATAAATGTTAAAGACGAGTTCTAAAAATATCTTGGGTAAAGAAAAGAACAAATGCATCCATACTTCAAGAGCTGGATATTGAAGAAGATTGGCTATTTAAGATGATAAAACAAAGAAAATTGAAATATTTTGGTCACTTAAAACGTCACAAAAGTTTGGAGAGAACAATAATCGAGGGGTGTATGCCTTGGAAGAGAGGAAGTGGAAGGCCAAAGAGAAGATGGGTGCAGGATGTGGTGGATCGGACGCTGGACATCTTGCTTATGATCGAGAGGTTTTCCAGGATGTTATGGGAGCGAGGTTCTGCAAAGGACATGCTACTGAATGACTGAATGCCTTATCTTTGCTTTCTTCCCATCAATCTTGCCAACAGTCTTGTCACTGAATTTTCCAGTTCATTTCTCTTCATAACGTGCCCAAAATATCTTGACTGTCTATGCCTGATATCTTGAATCAATTTATATAAACATATAATCTTATATAAGCAAACAGGAATCGCAAAAAAGAGAGAGAGAAAGCATTATGAGGGACTGCTATTGCATCTAACTGACCTTCAAGACTTAGCAGTCCAGCTGAGTGAATACTGTGCTTGATGTCTACAACCATGACATTTATGAGACATTGATTGTGGGGTGGGGATGGTCAATTAAACATTGCATACATGTGTAGATTCCTATCAACATTCTGAATGTTATTATAATTAATTACTCAAGTACTCCACAACCACTGCTTTGGAGTGTTCTTGCCTGATGGTGTTGAGGTTGTAACATTAAGCCATCACCCCTGTGCATATGTGGACAGGTAGAACAGACTGCCATTTACTTTGTATGTTGTGGAGTCACACTGGCCCACAGAGGTAAAAAGTCACACAAAACTATTTGAAAGTCTCTGAGTTCCCAAATACAGCAGCATACATCCCAAAAAAGGAGATGGAGTGGAAGAGTCCTTGTGTAGAATAATGAATGAGAAGAAAAAGAAGAGGAAGTAGCAGCCTTTTATCTCTCTGAAACTGTGAATCATTCCCAAGATAGAAAGAAAACCCAATGACAACTGGACAACATGTTAATGCCTTGTCTTATGGTAATGAGATAGCATTTGCCATTTCATGGTCAGTAAAACTCTTTCCCTGCCATGTCATGTTTAGACTCTGTCAGAGTGGAAGTGAAGCCATTTACATCAGCATCATATGTTTCTATCCAGTATAGTATTCTTTTGATACTATTATACAAATTCATTTCTGTTCAGTGCACTTTACATGTTAAAAATCACACACTTAAGCAGATGACTTGGCTGAAAAATTGTGAAAATTGAGATACAGAAAACTGGTGACACATTTTTTTCTGTAAGATTCCACTGGGTGTGATATGCAGAAGATAGTATAAAAAAATTTTTTTCGCGTTTCCATCCTGTTTCAGGATATTGCGGTCAATATCAGCATCTTTCAGCTTTATATTGATTCCTAGGCTAGATTACGCTCATCAGCACGCCACGACTTTCTGAGCGACCGGCTCCATACTCTCATAAGTAACTGGCGCGACTCGAACGGCTTCCAATTCTTGTGCGCTCACGTCAACCACGAGAGTATTTGGGGTTACGAAGAAAGCTGCTAACCTCTCGGCCAGGGAGATCGGCATAATATAATATAATATAATATAATATAATATAATATAATATAATATAATATAATATAATATAATATAATATATAAGGATACCCCATCTACACACTGTAGTGAGTGAAGGTGAAACCAGCGCCAGATCAATAGCACTGTCCTCATCGCCTGGACGGCTTGCTGTCCTGGTGACACAGCCACTGTTGATACAAACCAGGTCAATGGTTTCAAGTGCAGTCTCGAGCCCCTCCCCCTGTGTATTGGAGGAAATGTTTCCCCATGATCTGCCTTTAGCGTTGAAGTCGCCACAGAAAATAACATTTCTCTCGTGACCTAATATGCCACTTAAGCACTGCCACTTCTGGGCGTCCATACTCGCATTGCGGGCATAAACATTAACCAACACGAATGGTATAGTGGAATGAACTCTCAACGCCTGTATTTGTATATCGGGGTATCCTAGGACACCACGGCAGCGACCACCACCCTTGCAGCATATTGGTGGAGAAAGGCAGAACCAGGCAGCACAAGCTAACGGTCAAGACTTTGCAGTATGACAGTACAGGGCAAGATGTGGTGAGTAAAATAAGACGTGACAAGCGCAGAAAGCTTATAGGGCAGGAAAAATAGCTGGGAGCAGCCACCTTGGTGGAATTTCGAGGTGGAGAAGGCTTGGGTGGATAAGCGTAGTGCTGTAAGGAGATGTCAAAATGCCAAGAAGAACAGAGCTGGTCATCCTAGTCCCTGCATGCACTTAGAAAGAGAAATGCACACAAAAGTAAGCCATTAAAAAAAAATGGGCAGAGGTGGTTAAAAGCGAAAAATGGGCAGAGGTGTGTCAAAGAGTAAGCACAGACAAGTCACTGGAATTGTTCTGGCGGCTACATAAAAGCATGAGTGGTGTAGTCAAGAATAAGAGCATTTCTGACTTCCAAGGTGCTGACCTCATCTGGCAGAGGACTGACGAGGACAAGGGCAAAGCCCTCTTTGAACGCTATCTAGAGCAGAGCAACCAGACAGACATGGGAGGCCAAAATCTGGCCAAGGAGGTCACCTCAGACAGGTGCAAGGCCCAGAACACTTCGGATGAAGACACAGTGACAGTGAAAGAAATCAAGGCTGTAATTCGACGATCAAAAAACAGCGCTCCAGGGCCTGATGGCATAAGATACGACGACATCAATAGGTGTACCGACAATGAGCTAGAGAAACTAGCAGACATGTACAACAACAGTATAGGGAGTGCTAGCATCAAGGAGGAGTGGTTACACAGCTATCTGATTCCCTTGCCGAAGCCTGACAAAGACCACAAAAAAATTCAGGGATATCGAATTATAACCATGCAGAATACAATAGGCAAGCTGCTGGAGTAGGTAATTGCCAGGAAAATATCAAGCCAGCTAGAGAGGCAAGGTGTTTTCCCACCTACCCTGGGTTGGTACCGTCCAAAAAGAGAAACCTGGACCAATGCAGCAGTCTTTGCCCATGATGTCTATGAAGGTTTCCACTCAGGCATTGAAACCTTTGCTGCAGCGATTGATCTTGAGGACGCATACAACAGAGTACCATTGGATTTTTTAATGCTTCAGCTTCTTGAACTAAAAGTAAGTCCATTCCTCCTTATTTGGATCGCTGCAGCCCTCTTCCAACGGAAAGTAGTTTTTAGATGTGGCAGTTGGACTTCGGAACCAACAACAATATATCCTGGCCTACCACAGGTATCACCATTATCTCCGGTACTGTTCAACGCCTACACAGTGAGTGAGCAGATCACTGGACCTGGCAGGACATTGTCATATGCCAATGATGTTTTAGTGTATTGTCAGGGTAAGGATAGAGAGCAGGTTGCTGTGGAACTACAAACCGAACTCAAACGCATAAGTACTTGGTGTGATGAAGCTGGGGCAAAGGTCAACCCAACAAAGGCAACAGTGACTTGGTTCTCGTTGAATAATCATATTGTCAACACTCCAACACCAACTGTAATGCTGTGTTCAGAGACGGTGGAAAGAACGCAGGCAATGAATTACCTGGGGATACGGTTTGATCGAAGCCTTGCTTATAATGAGCACATAGACCAGGTGATAACAAAGGCCAAGCGGGGTTTGGCTGCGATGCGGGTGATGGCGGCAGCAAACTGTGAGCAGCGCCATCTATGTCTTCTGTACGAGGGGCTGGTCATGTCTGTTTTGGAGTATGCAATGGCAATCCTGACTCTCAGCCGTAAGCAGATAGAAAGGATGGAAAGGATACAGAATGAAGCTATGCGCATTATTCTTGGATGTACAAGAGATACAGCATGCAGGGCGATGCGCTACCTTCTTGATTTTCCAACCATTGAATAGAGAATACAAGTTTGCAGGGCACGCGACTACCTCAGAATTAACGCAAACACACAACATTCACTGCATAGTGAAATTAGGAAGGTGAAGGGCAGCAGGTTAAAAAGAGGACGGTCGTGGATGGATCAAGCCGAGGACATTCTTCAACAGGTGTGTTCACTTGAGGACTTAGAACCTGGTGAGGAGTGGGTGCAAGTGCCAACAGATTTCTGCACATCCTTTTCAGTTTGCATCCAACTAGATAGAAAATGCAGACAAGAAAATACGGCTGCTGTGGAGGCTGAAGTACAAGCGTTGATTTTCGAGAATTCGCTAGACGGTGATGCGGTCATCTACACAGATGGGTCGGTCGTCCGACATGTGAGAAGCTCATGGGCCTTTACAGCTCGGGCCGGAGGGAGAATTATGAAGGAGGACTCTGGTGCTTTCACTGAAACCACAAGTAGCCTGACTATGGAAGTCATGGCGGTAAGTAAAGCAATAACATGGCTCGAGACACAGACATTCACTAGGGCATGTTTCCTTAGCGACTCAATGAACATGATCAAGAGGATAGAGGAGGGGTCGATCCGAAGAGAATGGTTGCTGCCTCTGGAGCGGTCTCGGATGACAAAGATTAGTTTCATCTTCGTGCCAGGGCATGCGGGAGTACAAGGAAATGAGCGGGCTGACAAGCTCGCAGGTGAGGCTACTGTGGAGGGCGGACGCGCCATGGACCAGGCTGACATGCTGAATGCTCTACGAGAAGTAAGACTCTTGCGTGAACCAAGTGATGACTGTGAATCTACAACCATGGCCAGACTGCGAGAACAGCAAATTAAAAGAGGGGTGGCCAAACAAGAACACTACGCAGGAAGCCAAAGAAGATTGATAAACCAACACAGAACTGGCGTCGTTAGCCGCTACACGCTGCAGGATTTGCTGAGGAGGGGATCTGAGCACTTATGGACTGAATGGTTCGATGTGCAATGAGGATGATCTGTCGACTAACTAACATAATATATAAGGGGCGTTCATTTGAAATCCGTTCGTGCTGCACCACGCGTAATTGCACACATTGAACATGATCATGTCATAATCATGTGATAAGTACTAACCAATGAATAAAAGAGCACATGCTTATCGTCCCATGATGCAGGTTCTGTTTCTGATCGTTGAGAAAATGGCAGGGTTGATCCAAAATCCATCCAAAGAAGTTCAAAGAGCGGTGATTCAGTTTCTTTCATTTGAAGGATGTTGACCAGTGGAGGGTGATGCATTTCTCTTCCGCATAGTGGCAGGCAATGAATCATGGTGTCACCACTTTGAGCCGAGCAGCAAAAGAGAGAGCATGCAATGGAAGCATGCTGGATCACCAAAAGCCAAAAAAACTCAAGTTACAGGTTTCCACTGGTAAGGTTATGCTGAGCCCATTATTTGACCATGAAGGGCTATTGTTGGCCAACTTGAAAGAACGTGGTGCCAACATCAACTCTACCCACTACTTTCAAAGACTAGGCAAGCTGCAAAAAGCCATCAAGAATAAACGACCCGGCATGCTTTCTCGCGGTGTGATTTTGTTGCACGATAATGCTCGTCCGCAAGTCGCAAAGATTGTGCAGGAAGCATTAGCAAGGAAGAAGTGGGAAATTCTGCAACATCTAGCCTATAGTTCTGATTTGTCACCATGTGATTTTCACTTGTTCAGACCTGTAAAAAAAGCTCTCAAGGGGCAACAATTTCACACATATGCAGACGTAATGAACGTGGTAAATACTTGGTTCAGTGAGCAACCACAATCCTTTTTTGCGGATGGCATTCGTCGCTTACCTAAGCAATGGGATTCTTGCCTGAATGCCTAAAGCGACTTCTTCTGACCAATCCATGGCGCATAATTCATTCAAAATGAATGCTTTGTTTAATTCTACCACTCCTGTTAATGTTTCTTTCGTGCTTTTGTAATAAAGCCATTGGAACGGGTTTCAAATGAACGTCCCTAATAATACAGTCGAGTCCACTTAAGTCGGACTCGGATAAGTAGAATTTTGCTTAAGTCGACGTTACTGGCTTAGTCCCGGCCATTATCCTTCTTTATCATTGTATAAAGTCCTAATAAGTCAAATTCGGTTAACTCGAATTTTCGGATTAGTCGAACATAAAAATGAATACTGACTATATAAGTGTTCATGTTTAAGTTGAACTGTTTATTTCACACCACACAAAAAAAAAATATTTTGCAAAAGAATTATTTTTAGTCAGCCCAGAGAACAACAATCTCACACTTACGATATCTCACTACATGTCAACAATGGCAGCTAGTGGACGAAAGCTTACTACTTTAACTTTAAACAGAAAGATTGAGCGATAATTGTTAAAAACTTCTACGGAGTTATGTTATACTTGGAGTTTTGTAGATGTGTCGTCACACTAATTGGTAATGTAGTTAATATAACATTGTAGCTTATACTACGTATACCAATACTCAATCTGTTTAACGACCAGTTATGCATTAATTCTGGACAGCGTGAGGAGTCATCGTTCCAACACAACTATCTGGGTCCTGACTGATAGCATTGTAACAGTCTAACAAGCCACTTGATTAATCAACCCAGGCCACCGACACTCAATAAGCGATTTGGCAACTCTGCTGAGCCATTCAGGACAATATCTTGTGTTCAGCCAACATGAGGACACAGTGTTAAAATACTGTGTCAACATGAACACTGTTATACTACTATGGCCCAGCTCAACTAGTGGGTCATGTCAACTATAATAACAAAGCTATCAACAGGACCCACCTATCCTGAGTTATGTCATATATGACTGTACTGATTTGACATTAGAGTTCTACAAATTAGCCAGTAGCAGTTTCTTTTAGAGATATCATGAAGTTATGTGGCAGGGTAATCTCATCTTATTATAGTGTAATCTAGTGTATGTAAAGGCCTAACACTTTATAATCCCGTTATGGAGTTACCATTATCTGTATTTAGTCATACATAACAAGACTGGAAAATCTACAAAACCATATTTAAGGAAGTGATCTGAATGTCTACGTCCATGAGAAGGTAAGCAGCAACAGACCGGGTACAGTAGCAATCTGTACTTCTTCTATCTCTTCTATTGCCTATACAATATTGAGGGAAAGTATGATAGTCTTTTGAGAGCTGTATTGTTTGCTTTATACCTTTATCTTTAAAATGGACTACTTTACCCTCACTATAACTTTATGTAATATAGAATATAGTTTTTTCCCTGCTATTTTCCTTAATGTAAGACAAGATACTTCTCCCTGAAATTTCCCATAAAATAGAATATTGTGCTTCTCCCTGCATTGTTTCATGGCATATCAAAGAGTTCATTTTCTGTTACTTTTTATGAAACAGAATTGAATTCATCTGCCAACTAATCTTCTGCTGCGTTTTGTTTTTTAAAAAAAAAAACACTTATCTTTATTTATCTCTCAATGAATGTCATTGTGAGATAAAAGACAGGCGAATAGCTGGTCAATGAAATCAGCAGCTTAAGCAAGACTTGGAGTATCTTGAACTGATTTAACTGCCATGGGTTAATGAATCGTCATATTTGAACTTCCTGTAACTGCCTTGAGCTTATAAATTAGACTACAGTTAAAATATCAATGCAGTAGTTGTTTAAACTATAGTTAAAATATCAATACAGAAATGTTCCTTATGCAACTACCTTTAATTAGATATAATACAATATGTCTGCTACCATATTAACAACTTTGACATCACAACTGTGACACACCCCCTACTTCCCATTTTCCATCATTCATGTTTGTTTGGTCCAAACCTTTTTGTTTGACACTGAACCTGTTAATGCCATTTATTGATGTCAGTTCATGTTTATTTATTGCTCTCAGGCTAAACTTATGGATGCCCTCATAGAAACCTGTGTTGATCAAAAACTGGAAATACAGAGATGTCCTGGAGCAGATTTTGTTGATGGTAGAATTACAGGTATAAATTTGAAAAGTTTCATTCACAAGTTGTGGTTCTGTAGCAAAATAATCCAAAGATAGGACAAAATGGCATATTTATAACATTGATAAGTATATTCTGTTCCCCATATTTTTTATCTGTTTGTTTACAGATTATAAGTATCCTACTTTAGACAAAAATATTGTGAGAAAATGATTGTATAAAATCGGTAATATATGTTTGGCAGTCAGTATTTTGTCCTCATGCAGTTCGAACAGTAAATAATCATAGAACTATAATTTTACTATTTTAGTCTGTGTGTGCAATGTATGAACCAATGACAGCAGAGACAGAATTTGAATCCTCATTAGATGAAATTGTATGGGCAATAAACAACCTGAAGACCTGGACGTGATGAGATACCAGCTAAACTAATTAAAGCGAGAAGAGAAGAAAGCATACAAATCTATCACACATTATGTAAAATGATGTGGTATGTGGCAAAATAATTTGAAGAGCGCTATCTTCATTCCAATACCAGTCATTATTATGGGAAGCCTGAGAAAATGGAAGAAGAAATTAACGTGGTTCAAGCTGGATACAATTCATAAAAATGCTCTATCTAGCAGCTATTTAAACATTTGGCAAGACATCAGATTGGTTTGACGTCATGTAAGGAGTCAATCAGGGCTGTGTGCTGTCCCCCTATTTGTTTAACCTGTACGCCAAAAATATAATGAGAAATGTCAGAGATGATATAGCCAGAGAGCAATATGATGCCCTAAATGGGATGTGTTCAACGACCCTGTTGTTTAACTGCTGTTCTGTTCTGCCAATGTAGGTAGACTGGCACCTGCATACGAATTTGTAAATGCAATTAGATTTGGTGTACAGAGGGACAGATACTGCTGGGGTGGGAATCGTTGTAGTTCTGTACCTAAAAACTGGAGTTGCTGTACAGAATGTTCAGCCAACTGCTGTAATGAGCTGGTCCTGTAGACGTTGCATTATGTCATTCCCCTCGAAAGCTAGATGTTTGACCATACTAGAAAGATATGCACCCTGACAGAGATAAAAGCTAAAAGAGGAAACCATATTCCCTTGACAATCGGAACTTGGAATGTATGCACCCTACTTGATAGAGACGGTGCGTCGGGCCCAGAGAGATGAACAGCACTGATTGGGAGAGAGCTGGGCAGGTACAACGTCGACATTGCAGCCTTGAGCGAGACACGACTTGCAGAAGAAGGTCAAATCTGTGAAGTAGGTGCCGGCTACACATTCTTCTGGAGTGGAAGGAAAAGCAAGGAAAGGCGTCAATCTGGTGTGGGATTTGCCATTAAGTCGGCCCTGGTTGGCAAACTAGCTGAATTTCCGAAGGCTTATGACCATCAAGTTACCCCTGCTGAAAGGAAAGAAGCATGCAACCATCATGAGTGTCTACGCACCAACCATTACCAATGAAGATGATGTTAAAAACAAGTTCTATGAGGACCTGCACAACGTATTAAAATCTGTTCCCAAAGGAGACAAACCTATACTCCTTGGGGACTTCAATGCCAGAGAGGCAAGGACACCGCCTCTTGAAGTGGCATCATTGGAAAGTACGGAGTCGGAAATTGTAACAGCAATGGACTCCTCCTCCTTCAGACCTGTGCCGAACATGATCTCCTGATCACCAACACAACTTTTCGTCTTCCCACGAGAAATAGGACATCGTGGATGCACCCTCGCGCTAAACACTGGCACCTCATTGATTATGTCATCATCAGGAGAAGTGACAGACAAGACATTCGGGTGACAAAATCCATGTGTCATGCCGATTGTTGGACAGACATCTCAAAAATAAACATATTCATCAAATCACCACAGCGTCCTCAAGGGGTAAAATTGCAACCAAAAAAAAAAAAAAACAAACAAATGTCACCCACCTTAACAGCAAAAAAATGCAGCTGTCATTTGAAAATATGCTGGAAGACCACCTCAAGCCCAATGCTGCAGCTAAACAGGATGTGGAAACAGAGTGGGGAGCCCTAAAGGACATAATTTACAACACTGCTATGAAAACCCTGGGTCCAGCCCTCCGAAAGAATAAAGACTGGTTTGAGGGAAATTCTGAAGACATCAACCAATTGCTAGCCGAGAAACATCTTCTCCTCAAGGCATATGACCTGAAGTCAACATCAAAAAAAGATGTCTTCAATAACATTCAGAGAGTAGTGCAGCAGAAACTTCGGCACATGCGGGACTCCTGGCTGAGCAACAAAGCTGATGAAATTCAAGGCTTTGCTGACAGACATGATATGAAAAACTTCTACGACTCGCTGAACATCACCAGGCATAGTTCAGATGGGAGAACATTGGTCACCGATAAGAAAGAAATCCTTCAATGCTGGGCAGAGCATTTCAGCAACATCTTAAATGCAACTTCTTTCTTCGATGAGAAACCATCAACTGCCTTCCTCAAGTTCCCACTAATGATACACTTGATGACTTGCCAACCATAGTGGAAGTGAGCAAAGCCATCCAGCACTTTCCAGCTGCAAGGCGCCTGGTCCTGACTCCATCCCAGCAGAGATGTACAAAGCAGTTTCACCAAGTCTTTACAAACATATGGGTGAACGAGACCATGCCACAAGATTTCAAGGGCGTGCCAATAGTCCACATTTACAAACGTAAAGGAAACCATCAATCCTGTGACAACCACCGAGGCATCTCCTTGCTCTCAATTGCTGGGAAGATACTCACCAGAATTCTTCTCAATCGCCTCACAGCCCATCTCGATCAAGGTCTTCTTCCTGAGAGTCAATGTGGCTTCAGAAAAGAATGAGGAACTGTTGACATGATTTTTGCTGCAAGGCAGCTGCAAGAGAAATGTCAGGAACAGAACTCTGAAGTGTTCTCCACTTTCATTGACCTTACCAAGGATTTTGATACAGTCAGCAGAGATGGACTGTCGAAGATCATGGCGAAATATGGCTGTCCACGAAAGTTTATCCAAATAGTGCAGCTATTTCATGATGGTATACAGGCAAGAGTACAGGAAAATGGTGAACTGTCTGAGCCCTTTCCTGTCCCCAATGAAGTGAAGCAAGGATGTGTCCTGGCACCAACACTGTTTAGCCTCATGTTTTCAGCTATGTTGATGAATGCCTTCAAGAACAACGACATTGGAATAGACATCAACTACAGCATGGATGGAAAGTTGTTCAATCTCAGAAGGCTGAAAGCTAAAACCAAAACTAACAGCGACACCATCAGAGAGCTCCTGTTTGCTGATGATTGCACTGTTTATGCAATTCAAAGGCAGACATGCAACACAATGTTTCAGCTTTCTCATATGCCTGTGCCAACTTTGGGATCAATATCAACTTGGAGAAGACTGTAGTTATGTACCAGCCAGCAAAAGGGATTCCGAATATCAAAGTGAATGGTCATAGACTAAGTGTTGTTGACACATCACCTATCTTGGCAGCACTGTGTCACAAGCTGCCACAATTAATGACAAAGTGAATGCAAGAATCTCCAAGGCCAGCGCGACCTTTGGCAAACTGTACAAGAACATATGGGACAGAAATGGAATAAGCCTGCAAACAAAGCTGAAAATCTACAAACCAGTTGTATTCAATCAATCAATCAGGTGCCGTCTCTCTAATGGAGGTTGGCTGCAATGGATCTCCAACATTGTCTGTCTCTCGCCTTGACTGTACATTCTGTCAGGCTGATGTTCGTCCATCTCTTGATGTTATCCTCCCACTTGTGTCATTGACTACCTCTTACTCGCTTGCCCTCAACCTTGCCTTCCAGTATGGTTTTTATAAGAGTATCATGTCTTTTAATGTGGCCAAAATATTTCACTTGTCTCCCCTTTATTTCTTTATTTAGTCAGTTGTATTATCCACACTGCAATATGCTTGTGAAACAGCAAGACAAGATCCCAGACACTGAAGTTCTAGAAAGAGCGTCCATGCCCAGTATCCACACTCTACTAATGAAGAATCAGATTCACTGGGCTGGTTACTTAACTCGCGTGCCAGATCACAGGCTCCCTAAATAAATTATTTTATGGCGAGCTGCGTTGTGGTAATCGCTCCCAAGCCGGCCAGAGGAAACGCTTTAAAGACGCTCTGAAAATCTCACTGAAAGCTTTTGGAATTCATCTTGACACCTTGGAGACTGCTGTCAAAGACCAAAATTTGTGGTGTACATCATTACGCAAGGGTGCAGTCACTTGTGAAGCAACCAGGACTGCATGAGCTGTGAAGAAAAGGCTGGACAGAAAAACCACTGCAGGAGATCCTCCTCATGGAACATCAAGCATTCTTTGCCCACATTGTCAAAGAACATTTCGAGCCAAAATAGGCTTTATCAGCCATCTTCGAACTCACGGCTCCATACTTTCAACCCCTCACTGGATGAAATGAACGGTCATCATCAGTCTTGATGGACAAACAACAACATGACATTTGCATTAGTACCTCTTTTGTATACAAAATCAGTTTTTCTCATAGTAATTTAAGAATTAAAGCAATTATATAATTGTTCTTACAGAAATTTCTGAAAAGAAAATGTTGAACAAGTTAGGTAGACTTTCTCTGGAAACTTACACACAAGATGGTGAGTTCTATTTTTTTATTTTTTTATTTAATAAACCTCTCATTGATCACACATCCTTATTGCTGCTTTGTTTAGGAATCATTTTTGTTTGTTTAAGTTTAGAGTTAGTGGGGTAGAGGTATCCCCTATCAAAGGAGATGTAAGACGGCTTCTTTCCTCTGTTAGTCTGCGGGACACCCTTGGACAAGGTGGAGTACCCGTTCAGCCCCCCAATCAGGGTTACATGAAGCCATGGAAGCAGGTGGTGGATGGAGTGTGAGAGCAGCCGACAAATTGTTGTTGGTTATGGTCTGCACTCTGCGGCAATAGGCAGATGATCTCATCAGTAGAGACAATGGCTATGGCCACCGACTAGTACAATCACTGCCCAGAAGGAAAGCAATGGCAAACTACCTTCTGCAAAACTTGCCAAGAAACTATAACAACCATGAAAGAAAACATAATAAGAAAGAGATCTGGTGGCGAGACCCCCTAGGCCAGGCAGATCAGATAACACTGGGGAAGAGTGTGACACAGGGGCCATTATTAGTAATCATGATGATGGAGTTAACCCCGACTGTGTTACCAAGGAAATACCTGCTGTCAGACTAAAAAGAAAAGTGAGAATAGGAATGTGGAATGTGAGAAGTCTTTATGAGGGAAAGCTTAAAATAGTATGTGATGAGATTGAGAGGTTAAATATTCAAATTCTAAGAATTATTGAACATCGCTGGAGAGGCAAGGGACATTTTACAAATGAAAATGGAAGTCTTTTCATATATTCTGGTAGAGACGTCGGAGACCAGAGCGGAGTGGCATTTTGTTTAGATAAACCAACTGCAAAAGCTTTAATGGGATATAACCAAGTTAGTGACAGAATCTTCACCATCAGACTTAAAGGACATCCAAACATCACAACTCTCATACAGATATATGCACTTACTTCAACAGCAGAGGAGGACGAAATTGAAGATTTTTACAGCACACTGCAAGACACATTAAATAAGATTGGTCATAATTATATACCAATAATGGGAGATTTTAATGCTAAAGTAGGTACAGGAAGAGTTGAAAATGAGAGACACCTTTTAGGAAACTTTGGATTGGGAAATAGAAATGATGCAGGTGACAAATTAATTGAATTTTGCACAGAAAATGAGTTAACGATAACCAACACACTTTTTAAACAACGCCCAAGAAAACTCTTCACATGGAAGTCCCCGGACAGTATTACCAAAAATCAGATACAAAGAAGATAGAGATCAAGCATAACATCTGCAAAAACCCTACGAAGTGCTGACTGCTATACAGATCATCAGTTATTAGAAGCAGATCTGAAATTAAAACTCAAAACGCTTACCCGAGGACCAAGGCCACTTTTTTTTCCTCTAAAAAAATACCAGATGCATACAACGTAGAAGTGAGGAATCGTTTTGGGGTCTTGATGTCTGTACAAGAGGAAATGACACATGATGAACTGGCAGTACAAGCTAGAGATATCTTGATAACAGCAGCCAAAGATTTAATTCCGACCAGGACTAAGCAACATAAGCCATGGATTACACCATGCACGTTAGAATTAATAAAACAACGAAGGGAACTGAACAACAAAGGAGAAACTGATAACAGTAGGATGAGGTATAAATCTTTTAACACGAGAAATAAGAAAGAACACAAGAAAGGACAAAAACCAGTATATACAAGATTGTTGTTTTAAAACAGAGCAATATTATAAGAATGGAAGAGATTACGAAATGTTCAGAGAAATGAAGTTATTGACAAGAAATGTTCAACCTCAATTAAATATTATCTGTGACAAGTTGGGAAATACAGAATCTAGACAAATTCTAGAAAGATGGCAGGAATACTGCAGTGGAATGTATGATATGAATGACTGTGAGGATTTGAATGATATACATGAACCAATGACAGCAGAGACAGAACCTGAACCCTCATTAGATGAAATTGCATGGGCAATAAAGAATCTGAAGAAACCTAATTAAAGTGGGAGGAGAAGAAAGCATACATCAGTATCACACATTATGTAAAAAGATATGGAAATATTGTATATGGCCAAAAGATTGGAAGAGAACTATCTTCATTCCAATACCAAAAAGGGGCAATCTGAAATTATGCACCAGCTATAGAACTTTTGCCCTAACCAGTCATCCAAGTAAAATTCTACTAAAAAATCATAATGGGAAGACTTCGTAAGAAAATGGAAGAAGAGATTCATGTGGTGTAAGCTGGATTTAGACAAGGAAGAGGAACGAGATCACATACTCAACATGCGTTTAATAATAGAGAACTACAGAGAATTTAACGTAAACCTATTCTCATGTTTTGTGGATTATTCAAAGGCATTTCACTGTGTACAACATCAGAAACTTTGAGAAATCATGAGGAATATGGGCTTTCCATCATATGTAGTACAACTCATAAAAATACTCTAGACCAACAAGCAGCGGTTAGAATAGATGGCGAGATATCAGATTGGTTTGACATCAAACAAGGAGTCCATCAGGGCTGTATGTTGTCACCCAATTTGTTTAACATGTACGTCAAAAATATAATCAGAAATGTCAGAGATGATATAACCAGAGAGCAATATGATGCCCTAAATTTCGGTGGTCATGAAATACCAGAGATTCGATATGCTGATGATACAGTATTACTATCCACGTCACAGATTGGTATAGAAAACTTAACAATCTCAACCCAAAGAAATAGTGGAAATCACAACCTTTATCTTAACATAGCAAAAACAAAGATAAGATAATGCATACCGATAAAACTACTATGGAGAAAGAAATATATGTTAATGAGGAAAGACTGGAGGTGGTGGAAAATTTTGAATATCATGGGTCATTGATTACCAACAATGGTGACACAATGAAAGAAATTTAATGAAGACTATCAGTTGCTCTTCAAAGACTAAATCAACTTAATAAATTATGGAGTGGGACAAATAGAACTACAAAAATTTGATTTTTAAGAGCATACATCTTTCCGATTGCAACATACGCCTGTGAGACCTGGACACTTACTAGACAAGCTGAACAGCACATAAATGCCTTTGAATATAAATGTTAAAGGCGAGTTCTAAAAATATCTTGGGTAAAGAAAAAAACAAATGCATCCATACTTCAAGAGCTGAATATTGAAGAGGATTGTCTATTAAAGACGATAAAACTAAGAAAATTGATATATTTTGGTCACTTGAAACGTCATGAAAGTTTGGAGAGAACAATAATGGAGGTGTATATGCCTGGGAAGAGAGGAAGAGGAAGGCCAAAGAGAAGATGGGTGCAGGATGTGGCGGATGATCTCCAGAAGGGTGTATCGGATGCGAGACATCTTGCTTGTGATCGAGAAGTTTTCCGGAAGGTTGTTATGGGAGCGAGGTTCTGCAAAGGACATGCTACTGAATGAATGAATGTTTAAGTTTCTTTTTCTGTACATCACAGAGAATATCCACAGGGCTGTCCACAACTCACTATATGTAGATGACACTTGGCATCCGGATGTTACTGGGGCCCTTAAGAGAAGCAAAGAATAGCAACACCGTAACCTAGCATGAAAGGAGGTGCTTTCCCTAGGAGAGGTATGACGTGATACAGAAACAGATGTCAGGAGTCTGGCTTGCCAACTTCCTCCTGACAACTAGAAAAGAGTCTAGAATTGTCTTCTGGAATGTTAGAACTATTTATGAATTGGGAAAGAGTGGAGCTCAGGGAGTGAACTAAACAAATCCCAGAGAATCAAGAGGTGAGGACAGGATTCTGGCACTTGATAAGATGCAAAAGCATCTTAATAGTATAACCTGAAAGTCCTTCTTCTGGAACCAACAGGGCAAAACAAATTGAGGGATTCCTAAAAACACCTGGAGGAGAAAATTTGATGCAGAGACAAATAGTGTGCGGAGGACAAGGAAAGAGCTGCAAGAGATAGCTTTAGTGTGTATTGGTTGATGGCTTATGCTCCAAATGCTTTTAAACTGCTGCCAGCAATCTTCTGTACTCAGTTTGTCTACTAACTGTTGCAGGACCTGGTCCTTATAAGACATATTGACAATAAATTGTTAGCTTCTTGATTTCTGACCTTCACATAACATCTACAATGAATTAATTTCAGTGCTTATAAGATCTTTTGTATCTATTTAATTTCAGTTTTAATTATCAGCATATGATGATTAAATTTACATCTATACCTAAAAAATCTTCTATGTCATATAGCGATGAGCTAAATTTCTTGTTAATACAGATATGATCAATTTTAAATTCTGTAAAAATTCTGTTCTCTGGTGATACTCGTGTTGCTTTATATATTTTTATATTTGGAAAAACACTTTCTCCTATGACATATGATTCACTGTTCAAAAATTGGTGAATAATTTTCATTCTTTAAGATTTAAAAAAAAAAAGTCACTTAAATTTTGACAGGGTCAACTTCATTGCACTGGGTTTTATCTCATATGGCTGAGTCTCTTTCCGCAGGGCTGAAAGTGTCGCTCAAAGCACAAACTCCGTAGCTCCAGCAATGACCCTCAGGAGTTTTTTTAAAATCATGCACTCGTGAACTAAAGCACGCTGCCCTGAATCAAACCCACAACCATCGGAGCCCGAGTCAGATAACTTCGCCATAGAGACTCACACGGAGACTCATTTTAAGATAAACTAACAACTCCATTTTCGTTTATTGCCTCAAGCCTCTTTCCCTGTGACCTCTTCATAACTCATGTGATCCGATCTCAGCATTCAGGTTGCCCGTCAACATTCTGAAATTGCCATTTTTTTTTTATTACCTATAGTACTTTGAAGTTCCATGTAAACTCCTTATTGTTTGGTGGTGCAAAGCACTGGATCACAATAATGTATTTTTTCTGGCTTTAAATATTGCTGTTATTTTAGAAATTGCTGTTTCCCACTCTATTGGTATTTTCTCTGCTTCTTTAGTTAGCATTAGGTCTACTCCTTCACTGTGAGGGATATTTACCTCCTTATAGCCTGAGAACTGCACTGCTTCAGATGTGTTTGAAAGTTTTTGCCTGCTCCCTTTGACCTTGTTTCACATATTCCCAAAAAGGTAATCTTATATTTCATTCTCCCTACTACTTGTGTTGTCTTTTCAATTCATATATAGTTCTAACATTCCAGGTGCCAGTTCTGGAGATTTTCATGGCTTACTTCTTTCGCTGCATCACTTGCACTTCTTCTATCAGAAGAGCCTCCTTTCAGAGTTGTTTTTCATTTCTTTTCTTTAGACTTATTGCAACTTAAGTTTTGTGCAGATGGCACAGCCAGTCCCATGCCAACCCTCCTTACTCGCCTTTATGACATGGACCTAAGTAACACATGGGTGGTCATCATTACATTTTAAATAATTGTCCAAATTTCAAAAGTCAAACTGGCATAAAATCAGTAAGATTTGACACCTGTTTATAAAAATGCACGGTTCCAAATTGCTGTTGTATCAGTCGAGGGCGCAAAGTTGGGGTGAGAGCCCAACCTTGCAAATTACCCCTATGGCTTGTGCATTCATTACCTCTCGCAGCAAAAGTTCAGCTCTTGACCTTCACGTTGTGGAACATTTTAACTAACAGGAGAAATGGTTACGGCAAGTTTCTGGCACTGTAAAACCAAAATGCTGTAGATATGTATGTACGAAGATACATGCACAGATACATCATGTGTACGTTCATACATATGTAAACTCTAGTAAGAACACATTCTACTCTAGCAAAGGAAAGTTGCTGAAGATGGAGGAGCCAGGAGGCACACCACAGCAATCAGGATGCCACACAATCACGCCATGAAATATGTCGATTACTGCAAAAAGTTGGGGTGCTCGCCCTGCTATGGGCTCCCAGGCAGGTCCAACCACACTCTTGCTCTGAGTGACGACTATCGACCAGATCCCCTGACCACCCCTTGCTGCTGCATTCTCTCTAGACCATGATAGTCTATTTGTTTATCTGCATTATTCACATGCTCCCAGAGGACCTTCACCACATCTGTCTTATCATGCATCACATCGCCCCTTAAAGATGAAGCAGCTGCCAGTCTGCCTGCCTGTTCATTTCCAACCACACCAGAGTGTCCTGGAGAAAAGATCCAGCAAATGCTCACATTTTGCGACCTCTGAATTGATGCATACCATTCTGCACAAAGCATGCCAGTCTTCACCTTTGGCAGCATGCTTTGTGAATCAGTTACAATCACAACATGCGTATACAGTTTGTTCTCCAACCAGCGGAAAGCTGCAGTAACTGCCTCCACCTCAATTCTCAGACTTGAGGTTGTGGTATCATACGTCAACCTCTTCTTTACTAAACATTGGCCATATGCTTTTGCTGTGAATCCCCAGGCACTGTTTTTGCCTCTTAACACAGAGTCATCGAAATAGAGTAATGGGAGTGTACATGGAATACCCAAATAATACTAGGGACTAAGCCAGAGTACCAACAGGAAAGTACTGCCATAACTGCGATGCAGAAATCAGGCAATCAAAATAGCAACGGAGAAATTACTAAATACCAGCCATGGTAGAAAACCAATGGTGCTATTCTTCTTTCTTTTGTCCTTCACTGCTCTATGACGTTAGGCATCGCAGGCTTGTTTGATGATTGGTTTACGAACTAGGGTTCACTTTGTCGCTTGGTATGCTGAGATGTTGTGGGTTTTTAAGTTGTCGATGACTCTGTTGATCCATGTTTTTCGTGGTCTTCCTCTGCTATTGATGTTTCCATTTTCATGTTCTATGCTCTTGCCGCTAGTGACATTGGGTTCATTCTGACTAGGAGGTCGAACCAGTTAAGTCTTTGTCTATCAATTAATTTAACAACTGGTGTTGCTCCAAAACTATGGTGCTATTGATGGAACCAAAATCAGTACTTGAGCCGCTCCTGTCTGGAAAATTGCCAGTACTGCGGACACTACTTTTCTGAACTAAGCAGCTAGCATAAAGCCATCATACAGTGAATACCATCTCACTGTGGAGTACCCGCAAACGAGAGACTGATCGACTAGCTAAGGAAGGAGCAACAAAACAACTAATCTAATGTACCTATTACATACCACCAAAATAAAAGAATGATCAAATCTGTCAGAAAGCCACCAATACCAGCTCAAGATGATTACCACCTTATGGACAGACCAGAAAAAATCATTATTCTGTGCTTCAGAACAGGACACAATAGCTTACGCAACCACATGTATACAGAATTTAAGATTGGCAAGTCAGCCATGTGTACATATGGATAGGTGCCACAGAGGTAGATCACATACTCCAAGACTGCCCAAAATACAACTTATCTAAGCAACAATTCTGGAAGATAAACTGTATGGACCATTGAGTGAACTAAATGAGTTGAATTGAGTTGCTCTAAGAACCGACATCACTACACTCAGGACATTCCCCTTACGCGCTCCGTCCTCTTGTCAACAGCCAGCGAAGAGTCATACTACTAATCATTCCCACTGCTCTCTGATTGAAAGTTCTCCTGGTCTTCCCTCTCAGTTTTTACTCCTGCCGATCCCCCGCAATCTAATTCTTTCCGCATACTGGCTCTCAATCTGTTCCCTCCGCCTTCTCCACATAATCCCGCAGGTGCACGACCACCTCTCCCATGTCCATAGATAATCTACCACCAAGATGTGCATTCTCTGCCAGCCTATCAGCTGTTCATTCCCCCCACACTCCTGCATGGCCAGGGCAAACAAATCCTTACAATTCTCACAATCTGTGACCTTTGAAGCGAGGATAGCCATTCCACATGAAATGAATGAACTAAAAAGACAGTGAAGTTCACACAAGAGACAACATTGCAGTTATAGACAAATTTCAAGCAAACGAAAGAAGAAGAAAATACACCACATATATTTATGAGTAGCAGAAAATCTCTGTTTCATTTTAATTAGTTATCAAATAAATATGCCTCATGTTCTTCATGTGATTAGTAACTTACAAAAGAGTAACACCTGTTTATCTGTTATCTTTATTTATCATAAACAGGCCTTAATTTATTTTTTTCAGGTGATCAACTGGACACTGTGTGATTGTTCACAGTCGCTGTATTTTTTTAGCCAGTACCCAAAATATTAAGTTCATCAACAGTGAAAAGCATCAGAAAGGTTGAGACATTGATCATCTCTTGCAGTCAGGCGATGTTCAACTGAAAAGCAGCTTTCACACAAAAGTGACAGAAAGATGGGAAAAATAGCAGCAGAGACAATGTTCTACTGTGCGTACTTATGTTTATATGCAAAACTTTCTTCATACTTTTTCTGAATGCATATTTATAATGATCACAACACCACTTGTGAGGCTATTGAAAAAGCAAACTGTCTTTGTGGTAATCCTGGATCTTTAGTTCATTACTACTGTGCATTGAATAATCTTTTAAGTGTTACACCATCTGACAAGAAAAGACAAGAACATGATTCTCAGACTTTGAACACAACATCATTTAACCTGAACACACGCCAAGCACAGCTTACTCCTAGTGTTACTTTATACATATGCTTACGATGATGTCAAACATCACCTCTCTGAGTGTCCAGCTCTTGCAGATACATTTTTTTCTTGATCATGTGCCATACTGATAAGTGTGGATGATCATGGCATCTTACATGATCACTGGTCTCAGATCAGATCTGTGATCTTGTCCATGTGCCCAAGCCAAGCTCTTTTCCCGTCATGTTTGCCAGTTGTTGCTAAATTGTCAAGTTTATTTCTCCTCATAATGTTCCCAAAATTGGTTGTCTGTCAACATCTCATTGCTATAATCAATTTATAGTTTTCATTTGTTTGTTGAAGGACTGCCTTATTTGTTTTTCGGTCTGTCCGTGGCATTCCTTGCATTTTCCTCTGATGGTAAAATGCTTATTACAGACATGAACAATATCTGCAGCATCTGGGATTAGAATTTTTTTTTTTTTTTTTTCCGCATATCCTTTACAGGACATGGCTGTCAACAGCAGCATCTTTCAGCTGTCTGTTGATTTCTTGGCAAGATTACGCTCAGTCGTTTGCCATTGCTTTCTGAGCGGCTGGCTCAGTTATCCCGCAAGTCACCAGCGGGGGTCGAACCGCTTCCAGCTCTCGTCCGCTACGAGACTCTGCGTGATAAACGGGATTACGGAGAAAGTGTTGTAACCCCTCGGCCAGAGAGACCGGCATTAGAATTGTTAGGAACCATAAATTATCTCCAAGAAGAAGGAAACACCACAATTATAAATAACAAAATTCTAAAACAGGTGAGCTGATACAATTATCTTGATACACTCATAATTTCTGATGAAAGATGCACCTTGTAGAAATTAGACATGATAGGGAACATCGCTGGCCATCACGGAAAAGATTGGCTCAAATGTAATACCTCAAAGGCAGCTATGGAAATGGTGTCCACACAAAAAAAGAGACAGCTTACAAACAGGAAAAATAAGATAACAGGACCATTGTGTCAGAGGTAAAGATGGAGCAATTACAGTTCATAAAACTGATATAATAAAAAGATGGACTGAATACAAAGAAGACTTTGGACAACAGAAGTAACAAATCAAAACTGTACTCATGACTGTCCGAGCATATTAAAGGCTGAAGCTATCAAAAGGATGAAACGAGGAAAGGCTGCAGGTTCTGACAAGATAACCATGAATATTTTTCTTCTTTGTTCATTAGTTTCGAGATGTCTTTAGCTATCATTTTCCTGCAGCCTATCATCTTCAGTTTTGGGATTGTTTCTGATACCCTCTGATCATCATCAGCATGTGCCTTGTCTGTCAAAAAACCGTCATTTACTGCCAATACCTTGCAGTAGGGGTCTTTGAGCCTGAGGAATTAAGGCCGCCTGGCTAGTGCAGTCGCCGCGAACTGTGCAGGTTAGAATTTTCTTTTCGCCCCCGACAGAAAAAAATCCCACACCTTACCGAGGGATCGAACCCGGGTCTCCCGAAGGAGAGTCCAACGTTCTAGCCACTCAGCAGCCGCTTGTCATCTGGCATATTTAATATCTCTCCACATTTCTCGGTCATTGGTGCTCTGGATCAACTCTGCTATGCTACTGATATTCCTCCATGCTACTGTCTCAGTCCATCCAGCATAATTTCTCTTGGTCTGCATCTGCCTTTTTTCCCCACTGATGTTTCGAGTTGTCACAATATTCTCCAATGCTTCTCTTCTCATCACTGACCAAAGAATGCTGTTTGTCTCTTTCTTATAGTTGTATGTAATGTTCTAGTTTACTTAGCCTCTTCCAGGTAATCGTTGTTAGTTACTCTAACAGTTCAAGGTAATAACAGCAATAGTCTCAGGAACCACATTTCCAATGCTTCCAAGTTTTTCCTGTTTTCATTAACATTCCATGATTCACTGCTATACAGCAAAACAGGTTCCATATAACATTTCAGCTCTCTCTTACATTCAATGATTGTGACTTATTACATAAAATACTTTTTATCTTCTGTAATGCAGTCTCTGCCGTGCATCCTCCATCTGATGTTATGATTGCAACTGGGTATTTAAATTGTTATCACTGACAGTTTCATTGTTTTTTGACAGTTTGGTTAAGCATTTCCCCTTTTATTATTATCTGACATTTAGGGATCATCTTTTTCTATGATGTAACTATTGTTTCTGTTTTCTTGATATTCAAGGAAAGTCCTTTTATGCACTCTGTTTTACTACAATATACAAAAGTTGTTGTAAAATTTTTGCATTTTCCACCATAAATGCTGTATCATCTGCATAATAAGCACAGATTGTTTATATTATAACCTCCAGCACGTATTCCTGGCCTTTCTTTGATCTCTCTATTATTATTTCGCTATAGAGAGAGAAGAGATCTGTGACAAAACACTTCCCTGTCTTACTCTTTGCTTTATCTTTTCAGAATTGACCTTTTTATTTTTCATTTTAATTGCTGCTACTTAAGATCTTTCCCTTCATTGTTGGTATCTTGTATAACTTTTTATCATCTCCTCATTTTTCACTTTAATAGCCTTGGTATAATATTAAGCGCAAATATATGTCTTTCTGTATCTCTATTGACTTCTCTATTACTGTTCATAATGTGTATACTGCATTATTCATACCTTTTTACTTCAACAAATCCATGCTGTTCTTCACCAATCTCCATTTTTTATTTCTTTATTGTTCTTCTCATGATAATTCTGAGTAGAAACTTAATGACATTGTTTATTTGGTTGATTGTATAAAAAGCTTCACACTCCTGCTCTTTTTGGTAGAGCTTAAAATACATATTTCAGTAGTTTACATGGTAAATATCTACTACTGTAAATGTCATTCAACATTTTTAATATTTGTACTTCACATTCTTCCAATACTTTTAATTCTCACAGTACTTCTGGCCCTTCTATTTGTCCTTTCTTCACATGCGTCCGTACCGTCTTCTGTTAGAATAGGTGGGCCTTCTAAATTACTTGCTACAGCTAATTATGATCTTTCTCCATCATACAACTTTCTTATATACTCATTCCAACTATTTATTATAGCACCTTCTTCCAATAATATCTTTCCTGTTTTTGATTTCAGACATCCTGTGTTTGCTCTTATTGTTCTTCCTGTGGGCTCATTGATTTGTCTGTGCATATTTTTTGTATCTTTAATGTAATTTAATTCAGTTTTAATTTTTTTTAATGTAAACAATTTTCTTTTGCCATTACACATTTATTTCTTATTTCTTTAATTGTCTTATAATTCTTGTGTTTATCATTTTTCTTTCTTTTCTTTTGTCCATCTTCAATCATAATTTTTTTTAAAGCTTCTTGTCTTCTCTCTGGTAATATCTCTTTGCTTGTTTGATGAGTGGAGTCCCTTAGCATGAACTTCAATATTTCCCATTGATCATTAACATCTAATAATTTCCAGATCAGACAATTTATCAAGACTGTTCTTTATTTCTATTTTGAATTTGTCTTTTGTCTTCTTACTATTTTTCAGTGCACATAGATTTAATTTAATGATTTTAGTTTATATTTGTCCTTCTTTAGCTTTATATGTATTTTTTAGCCACTTTAGTAATTTTTTCTAAATTGCTTTTTAATTATATAACCTGCATAGTTGGATCGCTCTGGAAAAAAACTAATCCAACGGTACTTTATTCAAGTCTGTAGGTCAGTTTTAAGCCGAGATATTAATGTTTGTGTGTAAGTTTATCATTTAAAAGGGACATGTAGAAGAAAAACGATTTTGACCTTTCACTTTTTGTGACCCTACCTACACACTCACATAACTATCGGTTTACACTGTCGCCAAGGCAGATTAACACAGCGGCCTGTCTAACTGAAGGAAAAATAACTCTGCCAGTTTATATATATATATACACACACGCACACAAATATATACATCTCGACGTCATTGATGACATCAGATGCAGCGGGTGACTAACACGCGCGGCCTTGTCAACAACGCTAGGCCGCCGACGTAGATGCATTTTGACAAAAGAAGTCTTGTTGGAAAGATGCAAAATTATCAATGATGTGGTCCATGTAGAGTGATAAAAAAAAAAAAACATAAAATGCTATAATGGGTGTTGAATGCAAACATGCAATCATTGGCATTGCAATTACTATGAATATTCCATAACAATATTAAATGTTCATAATTGGATGACAACTGCCATGTCCCGCCATTGAAATACCACAATATACAGCATGCCATCTTTATAATTTCAGTTTGATATGGGATTGCCAACTCTAATAGTCGAAAACTACATAATCATAAGTAAAAATGGATGATAAGGTTAAAAAACATACTAGAACAATGCACACAGTCTAGTTAAAACGGAATTGACGGGTGTACTTATGTCTTATAAAGTTAGTCTGTACTTCTGTCCAGGACACGGATTTGAGAAGATGAGAGGTATAGATTCGTAGCTTGTGGGGGAAAACATAATATCCAGTAATCGGTTTCTGTTTTAGTGCGATCTTGAAATAATCGGGGAATTTAATGTCACCAGTACTCTATATATCCTTAAATCGGAGCGACAAAAACAAGAAACCGAAAATTAACGCAAACACATCTCCGGTAAAATATGGCAAAACTAAAACGTAGTGCCTGTATTTTGTATATAACCACTTACTGATCAGCAAATAATGCGGTTTTTGCAGCTTTTACAGCATTTTGAAATCTTAAGTCAAGGAAGTTGGTTTCTGATCTTATTGTTAGGTTTCTTCCAAGTCCAAGATCTTGTTAGATATCACTGATAGCAAATAATTGCAACAATCTTATCATGCTCTCTTGATGACTCTAAGAGTCTGCCTCCTTTTTCATTATGCAATTATAGTTTACATAATTACCCACTGTTCATCTGTCTTACTGTTTTCCACCTTTAGCATTAAAGACTCCCATTTTGACATTTATCTCTGAGCATTTGCACTTCAAGCATCTGGTCCCACACATTCTTAAGATGTTAATGTTCAGCCTTTTAATTTGTTGTTTTATATTTTCTGCTTTACCATTTCTGCTCATGCTGTGAACATTCCATGACCCTACTTTAGCAAAGTAAACCTTTTGCACTCAGCCACATGTTGACGGTCTGGAGTCTCCTGGTGTACAAGACTTTCCCTACCAGACAAGGCTGTTTCTATGGAGCATCCATTTGTGCCATTTATCTAAAATTGTGTGAGTTGTCGAATCATAATGTACTAGGAGTGTTGGTTTTCTCTTGCCTTCCACTGGTTTGTCTATGGTCTAACTCTGCTAGCTTTTGTGTGTTATGAACCCTGCAAGGCAGCAGAGGGGAGTTGGGGGTGGCAAGGAAAAGTTAAAAATTTCGCCTCTTATCCACCTTTAGCCATGTCACAGAGTGTTGAGGTATTTTATAGAGAGAGAGAGCTGCCTACCACCTAATTCTCTCAATGATACCACTAATTTGCCCCCTTTCAGTGACCACCGCCTGTGTTGGTCCATGGCTACTTAACACTTTGGCAGCTAATCTCTTTAAGGCACTACTTCCACCAAAGTTAGACCAAAGGAACACTATGAAACAATGCAACAGTTGATGAACACTTACTTGTATCACTACATGGTGTTGGGTTTAGGGTGGTGCATCAAGGGTGTTGGGTTAAAGGGTGGTGCTTCAGGCAGACACTATCAATGGTACACATGCAATAATAATAGAATGATGATCATATTTTAACAGCAGATGGGTAGAGCACTATTTGGAGCTTTACTCAAGTGAGACCAAACTAGCGGATGGCCCTCAACGCCATAGAGACTCTACCAACTCTTGACCACCTAGACACACTTCCCACCATAACAGAAGTTAAGCGTGCTATAAATGAACTTGCATCTGGCAAGGCTCCAGGTAAGGATGGGATTCCAATAGAGGTTATCAGGAGTGGGCAAGACACACTCACTCTACAGATCCACCAGCTAATAGAGCTATGCTGGCGAGAAGGACAAGTCCCACAAGATTTCAAAGATTCAAGCATCATAACACTGTACAAGAACAAGGGCGATCGGAGCGACTGCAACAACTATAGGGGTGTCTCACTTCTGTGTATTGAAAAAGTGTTTGCCAGAATTGTTCTGTGCAGACTTCAAGTCCTAGGAAATCTCAAGTCTACCCCGAATCACTGTGTGGCTTTCGGCAGAACCGGTCTACCATTGATATGATATTCTCACTGCGAGAAATGCAAGAAAAATGCTGTGAACAGAATCAACCACTGTTTATTGCCTTCATCGACCTCACAAAGGCATTTGATTTGGTCAGTCATGAGGGTCTGTTCAAGGCACTAAAGAAGATTGGCTGCCCACCAACTCTTCTGTCCATTGTGGAATCGTTCCACACAGGCATGAAGGGCATAATCAAGTTTGATGGTGCAACTTCTGAAGAGTTTGAAATCAAGAGTGGAGTTAAGCAAGGTTGTGTACTAGCTCCCACCCTCTTTGGAATATACTTTTCACTTCTACTGAAATATGCCTTTCGTGATCAGGATGGTGGTATATACATTCACTCACGCTCAGATGGCGGCCTCTACAATGCTCAGAGATTGAAGGCCAAGACCAAAATTAGGAGGGTACTGATCAGAGAGTTGTTTTTTGCAGATAATGCTGCAGTTATGACCCACTCTGAGGAAGAATTACAATGTCTACTATCTGCATTCTTCAATGCTTGTTCTGAATTTGGTTTAACAATTAGCAAAAAGAAGATACAGATTATGACACAAGGTGCAAATGGGATACTATCAATCTTTATTGACGATGCCGAACTAGAGATGGTAGACCATTTTACATATCTAGGATCAGTGGTAAATAGCAAATTATCCCTAGATCAGGAAATCAACATCCGGATTGGTAAGGCAGCAACAACAATGAACAGGTTAAGAAAAAGAGTCTGGGAAAACAGGAAGCTTACTGCCAAAACAAAAGTCCTTGTCTATCAAGCTTGTGTCCTTAGTACTCTTCTTTATGGCAGTGAAACCTGGACAACTTGCACACACGAAGAGAAACGTTTAAACAGCTTTCATATGCGGTGTCTGCGAAGAATTCTTGGTATTAAGTGGCAAGACAAAATCACAAATACTGAAGTATTGGCAAGATCAGGTTGTGCTCAGTCTTCGTAGAATTAGATGGATAGGACATCTTAGGAGGATGGATGATGGTAGAATACCAAAGGACATCTTTTTTGGTGAATTACAGATTGGTAAGAGATCTCAGGGTTGGCCTCTACTACAATACAAAGATGTATGTAAGCCGTACATGATTGATACAGGTATTGATAATGCACATTGGGAGCTAGTTGCCTCTGAACGTGTTGCATGGAAGGCAAACATCAGAAGTGGAATAAAGACAAAGGTGAAAATTATTGCAGATAAGTAACACACCGAGCGTGTGAAGCGTAAGATGGTGCATGATGGTGGAAATGACCATGTGTTCACATGCACCCACTGTGAACGAACATTTACAGCGCGAATTGGCCTTAACAGTCACATTCGCTAGCACCATGGGTAAAAGTTATTATGCCTTTTTGAAGCACAATCTATCGTTTGTCAAGACGGCAAGGTGCCAATGATCATATTTTAACATATATTAACATATAGAAAAACTGCAAAAGAAAATGACATTTAAAGCATTACTAGAATGTTCTCACAAAACACAAGCATCTTCAACATTATAATGGATTAGTTTTTGACAAAAGCCATCATCACATCACAGATGCAATAAACACATTTGTAAAATGCAACAGAAAGCCACCAACTGGACAAACCATTTTATAGATGCAAGTACTGCATAACCGGAAAATATTGCAGATTCAGGTTCATGTTCCAAGGAGAGTTATACTAGCTCATCAGAACAATCTGAGAACAAGATGTTTTCTCCCTCAATACATAGTCTGTTGCGGGAAACAAGGTTAATATGTATATTTTGTGCATTTAATAGACATTTGCAGATGTATATTCAGCAGATGATTTTTGCTAACTGGGACATGAACAAAAAGAAAAACACATGTTAGTTCACAGATGTAGGTGAAGTTTTATGTGTAAATATACATGTAACATGAGGATAAGTATAGGAACATCAGTGCAGTCACTGAAGTGCACAATTGTTGCCAGAAACTTTATGTTGCAGATTCTAGTGCTGTTACCAGCATTGAATGAAATATCCAACTGACAGGAGCCTATGTTTCATTAGTTTAGTTTAGTCGACGGATCAACATCATGGACACAGGTATAACCCATAAGTGCTCCGTTCTATTCCTAATTCAAGCCTGAGTCCAGAGAATCTCAGCTCAGTGCACGAACTCCGTAGCACCAGCAAGGATCCTGAAATACTTTGGGTAGATTTTTAACTCAAAATTTTGCCTGGGCAGCGCCATTATGCTACTCTTTTTTTATTTCCAACTGCCAAGGTTTTTTTTTACATGCATAACAATACACACTGGCGTCCGATCTCACTACCCAGAGACCAGTTTCATTAATATCTAACTAATACGATACCATGACAACTACCAGTCTGCAGCTTGCGTTCCACATCCATGCTATGGAATATTCAGACTGGAACACCATGTTTAGATAGACTAATGATGAAACATGACAAGTTTCACTTTGGCAATCTCTTAATCTGAATAACATTTTGGCTCCATCTCACATACAAGGCACTGACAACCAGAGGCTGCACACCAGAGACATTCAGACACAGAATAGTGTACATAAAAAATTCATCTTTTACTCATGTCTCACAGGCCATGTACAAACAAGCCTATCACTGATTAACCCAAATAACTTTTGCTCTTGTGAGCAACGGTTAAAACAACAACGATTCTCAAACTTTCACAAAACAAGGTCTCTTCACACATCAACTCATCAAGTAAAACAGAGCTATGGAGTAGTGCTTTTGTGAAGTAATATAACAGATATATATCACTAATGAGAGTTTAATTTTGAAGTAAGTGAATGGCTGCAATGTATATATGTTGGTTGGCTAAGAGATAATTTCATAGGCTTCTTTTTTATTATGATCTAGCTCTAAGTAATTTTCTCCTCTTTGAAACTATGGGACAGTACAGTAACCTTGGACAATCATTGGGTTAAGTAATCCTAATGTTCTTAATATTGTGATTTTGGAAGCAGACAGAAGTTATGCAAACAATGTTTAGTGTACACATAATAATGTTTTAAAATGAAGTGATTTCTTGGTCTTAGAATGAATTGTTTGTTTCATTTAATTTTGCAAACAGTTCTAGATCCAACTTCAAATACAAGAGCCATTTAAGATTGTTACTAATCTTTCCTATTTACATTGTTTAATTTTCTTTGTCAAGATTGAATGATAAAAAAATTGTGAAATTCTTTCTTGTTGTTAATATAGTAATTGTTGTTGTTAATGTGGTGAAGTGTTAGCTTTTTTCATCATAATGGAAAGAATAAAAAAATTAATCTGATCAAATACTTCACAAACTCAGATTTTGTTACACATAAAGGAATGCCATTTTTTGTTTACACTCATAGATTGAGTCATCCCAGTGCTGAAGGACCTTTTTATTTTATTTTGTATACACTAACCAAAAGCTTTACACAACCAGATACATCCAGACTTTTTTCATGAATTCAACAAAGATAGAAAAGATCTGAATATAATAAGGAAAATATATTGGAAACAGGAAATTGCCACCAGATATCAAGAACTTAGTGATTTCAGAGGAGTTAAACAAGGATGTGTTTTAACATCAGATCTATTTCAACATTTATAACGAGACAGTACTTAGAAACATTAAACATCTTGAGGGAGTTAAGCTGTAGGACAATACAAATATTCTGAGATATACAGATGACACAGTTTTAATAATAGTCTGAAATTAAGTCTGCAAACAGTTCTAGACAAGTAGTAAAAGAGGAGTGAGAAGAAGATGTTATTATTAAACATTAGTACGCGGGCAAGTCAATAATTAAGTCACACAGTTCTGTGGGATGGCAGGTAAATGTAGTCGGTGTTTTCTACAGGTGTCATTAGGTAACAGCAACATCGAACTTTATATTCCCGTTTGTCAGGTAGTGCTAGGTGTCTCATGCGCAGCGCATAGACAAAATGGCGACTGTACTTACAGAGTACAACCAAAGAGCAACATGCTGTTGTGCGTTTTTTGTGGGCAAAAGGACTGCCTGCAAAGGACATTCATAAGGAAATGCTTCCTGTTTATGCTGATAAATGTTTGTTCCGTAAAGCGGTGCATAGCTGGGTAGAAACATTTTCTCAAGGGCGCTCTAAAATTGTTGATGAAATCTGATCTGGTCGTCCTGTTGAGATTGCAACAGATATCATCCATGCAGCGGGTGGAGAAGATAATTAGAAGTGACAGATGAGTAATGATAGACTCTGTAGCATCTGCAATAGGGTGCTCACATGGTTCAGCATACAGCATAATGCATGATCGATTTAAATTTAAGAAAGTGTGCTCGAGGTGGGTACCCAGACAATTGAAGGCGTAACACAAAATGAACAGATTTGGCCTGTCCTTGCATCATCTCTGTCGATACGAAGATGGAGAAGACATGTTGAACAGGATTGTTACTGGGGACGAATCATGGGTGCATCACTACCAGCCTGAATCAAACAAAGCGTGTTTCAATGCAATGGAAACATCCTTCTTTGCCTTGTGTCCAAAAATTCAAGGTTCTGCCATCAGCAGGGAAGGTTATGCTGACTGTGTTCTGCGATTGTCAAGGCGTGCTTTTAACCAATTTCAAGAAGAAAGGTGACAATGTGAATTCTGAATCGTACTGTGAAGTTCTATCGATGCTTCATGATGCAATTCGAAGAAAAAGTCCAGGACAATGCCAGACCACATACGGCTCGATTAACTCAGGAGAAAATTAACCAACTAAGGTGAGAAGTTCTGGAACATCCACCTTACAGCCTTGACTTAGCCCCTAGCAATTTCCACCTTTTTGGTCCGCTGAAAACCCACCTTGGCGGGAGACATTTCGCGAATGATGCCGAAGTTGAATGTGAAGTGAAAACGTGGTTTAGACAACAGAGCACGCAGTTCTATGCAGCCAGTTTGGGAGGACTGATAAAACGATGGGATAAGTGCATCTGTGTTGGTGGAAGTTATGTTGAGAAATACAGGGACAATGTATGTATAAAAATAAACTGGTTTCAAGTTGTTATCATATTTAGTTATTTTTCTACAGCCATTTGTGACTTACTTATTGACTTCCTATCGTAAAACTGAATCCATGGTTCTTTCCAAGAAGGCACAAATTTCGATTTGCTTTTTATATATTATGATCAATCAAAAAATCAACCTTTTTTCATATCTAGGCATGACATAGACATCCAAATTAAAGATGTGACATAGAAATAAAGAACATAATTGCTATATCCAGATGTTCTTATTAGAATAAGTAACTAGGTAAGATCATAAAAATAAGAAATATCACGACAAGGACAAAAATCACTTAGGTTGTTGCCTATTCTGTATGGGTGTGAATGCTGGATATTGAGTCATGGAAAGCAGTGATGATCTAGTTTTTGCAAAGAATGCTGGACAGATGAGAAAATAAAGATGACGTTTAGACAGCTGCAAACATCGATGTTGCTGTCACATATTGCTCATCGAAACCACAAGGACAAGACAAATGAAATCTACATGGCACATCAACAGACGAGGTAGAAAAGAGAAATTAGCCTCATGTGGGAAAATACTTCACAAGGGAGGCAGAAGAAGACGGTGAATAAACAGTTGTGTAATAAATAATAATAATATAAGCAACTGTAACTTCATGAAATATCAAATGGCAGAGTTTACTGGAGAGCCATGGTCACCAAGGTCTGCTCCAGACCAGGAATTTGAGGAAAAATATGGTCAAGTACAAATTGTATTTCAAAGATTTCCAAAATATTGCAGGTGTTTATTGTATTTGTGTTTACATATTACTGCTTGAGTCATATATGATTGTAGCACCAGTGGTTTCTACATGAGTCATGGATGGTTGTAGCACGACTTTCTTATACTTAGGTCATGGATGAGTGGCTGCTACATGAATCGTAAATGGTTGTGGTATGAGTGGCTGCTACATGAGTCGTGGATGGTTGTTGCATGAGTGGCTGCTACATGAGTCATGGATGGTTGTGGTATGAGGGGCTGCTACATGAGTCATGGATGGTTGTGGTATGAGTGGCTGCTACATGAGTCATGGATGGTTGTGGTATGAGTGGCTGCTACATGAGACGTCAATGGTTGTGGCATGAGTGGCTGCTACATGAGTCATGGATGGTTGTGGTATGAGTGGCTGCTACATGAGTCATGGATGGTTGTGGTATGAGTGGCTGCTACATGAGTCATGGATGGTTGTGGTATGAGTGGCTGCTACATGAGTCATGGATGGTTGTGGTATGAGTGGCTGCTGCATGAGTTGTCAATGGTTGTGGTATGAGTGGCTGCTACATGAGTCATGGATGGTTGTGGTATGAGTGGCTGCTACATGAGACGTCAATGGTTGTGGTATGAGTGGCTGCTACATGAGTCATGGATGGTTGTGGTATGAGTGGCTGCTACATGAGACGTCAATGGTTGTGGTATGAGTGGCTGCTACATGAGTCATGGATGGTTGTGGTATGAGGGGCTGCTACATGAGTCATGGATGGTTGTGGTATGAGTGGCTGCTACATGAGTCATGGATGGTTGTGGTATGAGTGGCTGCTACATGAGTCGTCAATGGTTGTGGTATGTGGGGCTGCTACATGAGTCATGGATGGTTGTGGTATGAGTGGCTGCTACATGAGTCATGGATGGTTGTGGTATGAGTTGCTGCTACATGAGTCATGGATGATTGTGGTATGAGTGGCTGCTACATGAGTCGTCAATGGTTGTGGTATGAGGGGCTGCTACATGAGTCATGGATGGTTGTTGCATGAGTGGCTGCTACATGAGTCATGGATGATTGTGGTATGAGTGGCTGCTACATGAGTCATGGATGGTTGTGGTATGAGTGGCTGCTACATGAGACGTCAATGGTTGTGGTATGAGGGGCTGCTACATGAGTCATTAATGGTTGTGGTATGAGTGGCTGCTACATGAGTCATGGATGGTTGTTGCATGAGTGGCTGCTACATGAGTCATGGTTGATTGTGGTATGAGTGGCTGCTACATGAGTCATGGATGGTTGTGGTATGAGTGGCTGCTACATGAGACGTCAATGGTTGTGGTATGAGGGGCTGCTACATGAGTTGTCAATGGTTGTGGTATGAGTGGCTGCTACATGAGTCATGGATGGTTGTGGTATGAGTGGCTGCTACATGAGACATCAATGGTTGTGGTATGAGTGGCTGCTACATGAGTCATGGATGGTTGTGGTATGAGTGGCTGCTACATGAGTCATGGATGGTTGTGGTATGAGTGGCTGCTACATGAGTCATGGATGGTTATGGTATGAGTGGCTGCTACATGAGACGTTAATGGTTGTGACATGATTGGCTGCTACATGAGACGTCAATAGTTGTGGTATGAGTGGCTGCTACATGAGTCATGGATGGTTGTGGTATGAGGGGCTGCTACATGAGTCATGGATGGTTGTGGTATGAGTGGCTGCTACATGAGACGTCAATGGTTGTGGTATGAGTGGCTGCTACATGAGTCATGGATGGTTGTGGTATGAGTGACTGCTACATGAGTCATCAATGGTTGTGGTATGAGTGGCTGCTACATGAGTCATGGATGGTTGTTGCATGAGTGGCTGCTACATGAGTCATGGATGGTTGTTGCATGAGTGGCTGCTACATGAGTCATGGATGATTGTGGTATGAGTGGCTGCTACATGAGTCATGGATGGTTGTGGTATGAGTGGCTCCTACATGAGTCATTAATGGTTGTGGTATGAGTGGCTGCTACATGAGTCATGGATGATTGTGGTATGAGTGGCTGCTACATGAGTCAATGGTTGTGGTATGAGTGGCTGCTACATGAGTCATGGATGGTTGTGGTGTGAGTGGCTGCTACATAAGACATCAATGGTTGTGGTATGAGTGGCTGCTACATGAGTCATGGATGGTTGTGGTATGAGTGGCTGCTACATGAGCCATGGATGGTTGTGGTATGAGTGGCTGCTACATGGGTCGTCAATAGTTGTGGTATGAGTGGCTGCTACATGAGTCGTCAATGGTTGTGGCATGATTGGCTGATACATTAGGCATCAATGCTCGTGGTATGAGTGGCTGCTACATAAGTTGTCAATGGTTGTGGCATGAGTGGCTGCTACAGGAGTTGTCAATGGTTGTGGTATGAGTGGCTGCTACATGAGTCATGGATGGTTGTGGTGTGAGTGGCTGCTACATGAGATGTCAATGGTTGTGGTATGAGGGGCTGCTACATGAGTCGTCAATGGTTGTGGTATGAGTGGCTGTTACATGAGTCATAGATGGTTGTGGTATGAGTGGCTGCTACATGAGACGTCAATGGTTGTGGTATGAGTGGCTGCTACATGAGTCATGGATGGTTGTGGTATGAGTGGCTGCTACATGAGTCGTCAATGGTCGTGACATGATTGGCTGCTACATGAGACGTCAATAGTTGTGGTATGAGTGGCTGCTACATGAGTCATGGATGGTTGTGGTATGAGTGGCTGCTGCATGAGTTGTCAATGGTTGTGGTATCAGTGGCTGCTACATGAGTCATGGATGGTTGTGGTATGAGTGGCTGCTACATGAGACGTCAATGGTTGTGGTATGAGGGGCTGCTACATAAGTCGTCAATGGTTGTGATATGAGTGGCTGCTACATGAGTCATAGATGGTTGTGGTATGAGTGGCTGCTACATGAGTCGTCAATGGTTGTGACATGATTGGCTGCTACATGAGACGTCAATAGTTGTGGTATGAGTGTTTGCTACATGAGGTGTCAATGGTTGTGGCATGAGTGGCTGCTACATGAGACGTCAATAGTTGTGGTATGAGTGGCTGCTACATGAGACGTCAATGGTTGTGGTATGAGTGGCTGCTACATGAGTCATGGATGGTTGTGGTATGAGCGGCTACTACATGAGTCATAGATGGTTGTGGTATGAGTGGCTGCTACATGAGACGTCAATAGTTGTGGTATGAGGGGCTGCTACATGAGTCATGGATGGTTGTGGTATGAGTGGCTGCTACATGAGTCGTCAATAGTTGTGGTATGAGGGGCTGCTACATGAGACGTCAGTGATTGTGGTATGAGTGGCTGCTACATGAGACGTCAACGGTTGTGGTATGAGTGGCTGCTACATGAGTCATCAATAGTTGTGGTATGAGTGGCTGCTACATGAGTCATGGATGGTTGTGGTATGAGTGGCTGCTACATGAGTCATGGATGGTTGTGGTATGAGTGGCTGCTACATGAGTCATGGATGGTTGTGGTATGAGTGGCTGCTACATGAGTCATGGATGGTTGTGGTATGAGTTGCTGCTACATGAGACGCCAATAGTTGTGGTATGAGTGGCTGCTACATGAGTCATGGATGGTTGTGGTATGAGTGGCTGCTGCATGAGTTGTCAATGGTTGTGGTATGAGTGGCTGCTACATGAGTCATGGATGGTTGTGGTATGAGTGGCTGCTACATGAGACGTCAATGGTTGTGGTATGAGGGGCTGCTACATGAGTCATGGATGGTTGTTGCATGAGTGGCTGCTACATGAGTCATGGATGATTGTGGTATGAGTGGCTGCTACATGAGTCATGGATGGTTGTGGTATGAGTGGCTGCTACATGAGACGTCAATGGTTGTGGTATGAGGGGCTGCTACATGAGTTGTCAATGGTTGTGGTATGAGTGGCTGCTACATGAGTCATGGATGGTTGTGGTATGAGTGGCTGCTACATGAGTCGTCAATGGTTGTGACATGATTGGCTGCTACATGAGTCGTCAATGTTTGTGGTATGAGTGGTTGCTACATGAGTCATCAATGGTTGTGGTATTAGTGGCTGCTACATGAGTCATCAATGGTTGTGGTATGAGTGGCTGCTACATGAGTCATGGATGGTTGTGGTATGAGTGGCTGCTACATGAGACGTCAATGGTTGTAGTATGAGTGGCTGCTACATGAGACGTCAATAGTTGTGGTATGAGTGGCTGCTACATGAGGCGTCAATGGTTGTGGTATGAGTGGCTGCTACATGAGACGTCAATAGTTGTGGTATGAGTGGCTGCTACATGAGGTGTCAATGGTTGTGGTATGAGTGGCTGCTACATGAGACGTCAATGGTTGTGGTATGAGTGGCTGCTACATGAGTCATGGATGGTTGTGGTATGAGGGGCTGCTACATGAGTCATGGATGGTTGTGGTATGAGTGGCTGCTACATGAGTCATGGATGGTTATGGTATGAGTGGCTGCTACATGAGACGTTAATGGTTGTGACATGATTGGCTGCTACATGAGACGTCAATAGTTGTGGTATGAGTGGCTGCTACATGAGTCATGGATGGTTGTGGTATGAGTGGCTGCTACATGAGACGTCAATGGTTGTGACATGATTGGCTGCTACATGAGACGTCAATAGTTGTGGTATGAGTGGCTGCTACATGAGACGTCAATGGTTGTGACATGATTGGCTGCTACATGAGACGTCAATGGTTGTGGTATGAGTGGCTGCTACAAGAGTCATGGATGGTTGTGGTATGAGTGGCTGCTACATGAGTCATGGATGGTTGTGGTATGATAGGCTGCTACATGAGATGTCAATGGTTGTGGTATGAGGGGCTGCTACATGAGTCGTCAATGGTTGTGGTATGAGTGGCTGCTACATGAGTCGTCAATAGCTGTGGTATGAGTGGCTGCTACATGAGTCATGGATGGTTGTGGTATGAGTGGCTGCTACATGAGTCATGGATAGTTGTGGTATGAGTGGCTGCTACATGAGACGTCAATGGTTGTGGTATGAGTGGCTGCTACATGAGTCATGGATGGTTGTGGTATGAGTGGCTGCTACATGAGTCATGGATGGTTGTGGTGTGAGTGGCTGCTACATGAGACATCAATGGTTGTGGTATGAGTGGCTGCTACATGAGTCATGGATGGTTGTGGTATGAGTGGCTGCTAAATGAGCCATGGATGGTTGTGGTATGAGTGGCTGCTACATGGGTCGTCAATAGTTGTGGTATGAGTGGCTGCTACATGAGTCGTCAATGGTTGTGGCATGATTGGCTGATACATTAGGCATCAATGCTCGTGGTATGAGTGGCTGCTACATAAGTTGTCAATGGTTGTGGCATGAGTGGCTGCTACATGAGTTGTCAATGGTTGTGGTATGAGTGGCTGCTACATGAGTCATGGATGGTTGTGGTATGAGTGGCTGCTACATGAGTCATGGATGGTTGTGGTATGAGTGGCTGCTACATGAGTCATGGATGGTTGTGGTATGAGTGGCTGCTACATGAGTTGTCATTAGTTGTGGTATGAGTGGCTGCTACATGAGTCGTCAATGGTTGTGGTATGAGTGGCTGCTACATGAGTCGTCAATGGTTGTGGTATGAATGGCTGCTACATGAGTCATGGATGGTTGTGGTATGAGTGGCTGCTACATGAGTCGTCAATGGTTGTGACATGATTGGCTGCTACATGAGTCGTCAATGGTTGTGGTATGAGTGGTTGCTACATGAGTCGTCAATGGTTGTGGTATGAGTGGCTGCTACATGAGTCATCAATGGTTGTGGCATGAGTGGCTGCTACATGAGTCATGGATGGTTGTGGTATGAGAGGCTGCTACATGAGTCGTCAATGGTTGTGACATGAATGGCTGCTACATGAGACGTCAATAATTGTGGTATGAGTGGCTGCTACATGAGACGTCAATGGTTGTGGTATGAGTGGCTGCTATAGAGTCATAGATGGTTGTGGTATGATTGGCTGCTATATGAGTCGTCAGTGGTTGTGGTATGAGTGGCTGCTACATGAGTCATCAATGATTGTGGTATGAGTGGCTGCTACATGAGTCATGGATGGTTGTGGTATGAGTGGCTGCTACATGAGTCATGAATGGTTGTGGTATGAGTGGCTGCTACATGAGTCATCAATGGTTGTGGTATGAGTGGCTGCTACATGAGTCATGGATGGTTGTGGTATGAGTGGCTGCTACATGAGACGTCAATGGTTGTAGTATGAGTGGCTGCTACATGAGACGTCAATAGTTGTGGTATGAGTGGCTGCTACATGAGGCGTCAATGGTTGTGGTATGAGTGGCTGCAACATGAGACGTCAATAGTTGTGGTATGAGTGGCTGCTACATGAAGTGTCAATGGTTGTGGTATGAGTGGTTGCTACATGAGACGTTAATGGTTGTGACATGATTGGCTGCTACATGAGACGTCAATAGTTGTGGTATGAGTGGCTGCTACATGAGTCATGGCTGCTATAGAGTCATAGATGGTTGTGGTATGATTGGCTGCTATATGAGTCGTCAGTGGTTGTGGTATGAGTGGCTGCTACATGAGTCATCAATGATTGTGGTATGAGTGGCTGCTACATGAGTCATGGATGGTTGTGGTATGAGTGGCTGCTACATGAGACGTCAATGGTTGTGACATGATTGGCTGCTACATGAGACGTCAATAGTTATGGTATGAGTGGCTGCTACATGAGACGTCAATGGTTGTGACATGATTGGCTGCTACATGAGACGTCAATGGTTGTGGTATGAGGGGCTGCTACATGAGTCATGGATGGTTGTGGTATGAGTGGCTGCTACATGAGTCGTCAATGGTTGTGGTATGAGTGGTTGCTACATGAGTCGTCAATGGTTGTGGTATGAGTGGCTGCTACATGAGTCATGGATGGTTGTGGTATGAGTGGCTGCTACATGAGTCGTCAATGGTTGTGACATGATTGGCTGCTACATGAGTCGTCAATGGTTGTGGTATGAGTGGTTGCTACATGAGTCGTCAATGGTTGTGGTATGAGTGGCTGCTACATGAGTCATCAATGGTTGTGGCATGAGTTGCTGCTACATGAGTCATGGATGGTTGTGGTATGAGAGGCTGCTACATGAGTTGTCAATGGTTGTGACATGATTGGCTGCTACATGAGACGTCAATAGTTGTTGTATGAGTGGCTGCTACATGAGACGTCAATGGTTGTGGTATGAGTGGCTGCTACATGAGTCATAGATGGTTGTGGTATGATTGGCTGCTACATGAGTCGTCAGTGGTTGTGGTATGAGTGGCTGCTACATGAGTCATCAATGATTGTGGTATGGGTGGCTGCTACATGAGTCATCAATGGTTGTGGTATGAGTGGCTGCTACATGAGTCATCAATGGTTGTGGTATGAGTGGCTGCTACATGAGTCATCAATGGTTGTGGTATGAGTGGCTGCTACATGAGTCATGGATGGTTGTGGTATGAGTGGCTGCTACATGAGACGTCAATGGTTGTAGTATGAGTGGCTGCTACATGAGACGTCAATAGTTGTGGTATGAGTGGCTGCTACATGAGGCGTCAATGGTTGTGGTATGAGTGGCTGCTACATGAGACGTCAATAGTTGTGGTATGAGTGGCTGCTACATGAGGTGTCAATGGTTGTGGTATGAGTGGCTGCTACATGAGACGTCAATGGTTGTGGTATGAGTGGCTGCTACATGAGTCATGGATGGTTGTGGTATGAGTGGCTGCTACATGAGTCATGGATGGTTGTGGTATGAGTGGCTGCTACATGAGTCATGGATGGTTATGGTATGAGTGCCTGCTACATGAGACGTTAATGGTTGTGACATGATTGGCTGCTACATGAGACGTCAATAGTTGTGGTATGAGTGGCTGCTACATGAGACGTCAATAGTTGTGGTATGAGTGGCTACTACATGAGTCATGGATGGTTGTGGTATGAGTGGCTGCTACATGAGACGTCAATGGTTGTGACATGATTGGCTGCTACATGAGACGTCAATGGTTGTGACATGATTGGCTGCTACATGAGACGTCAATGGTTGTGGTATGAGGGGCTGCTACATGAGTCATAGATGGTTGTGGTATGAGTGGCTGCTACATGAGTCATGGATGGTTGTGGTATGAGTGGCTGCTACATGAGTTGTCATTAGTTGTGGTATGAGTGGCTGCTACATGAGTCGTCAATGGTTGTGGCATGAGTGGCTACTACATGAGTCGTCAATGGTTGTGGTATGAGTGGCTGCTAAATGAGTTATCAATGGTTGTGGTATGAGTGGCTGCTACATGAGTCATGGATGGTTGTGGTATGAGTGGCTGCTACATGAGTCATGGATGGTTGTGGTATGAGTGGCTGCTACAAGAGTCATGGATGGTTGTGGTATGAGTGGCTGCTACATGAGTCATGGATGGTTGTGGTATGATAGGCTGCTACATGAGATGTCAATGGTTGTGGTATGAGGGGCTGCTACATGAGTCGTCAATGGTTGTGGTATGAGTGGCTGCTACATGAGTCGTCAATAGCTGTGGTATGAGTGGCTGCTACATGAGTCATGGATGGTTGTTGCATGAGTGGCTGCTACATGAGACGTCAGTGGTTGTGGTATGAGTGGCTGCTACATGAGACGTCAATGGTTGTGGTATGAGTGGCTGCTACATGAGTCATCAATAGTTGTGGTTTGAGTGGCTGCTACATGAGTCATGGATGGTTGTGGTATGAGTGGCTGCTACATGAGTCATGGATAGTTGTGGTATGAGTGGCTGCTACATGAGTCGTCAATGGTTGTGGTATGAGTGGCTGCTACATGAGTCATGGATGGTTGTGGTATGAGTGGCTGCTACATGAGACGTCAATGGTTGTGGTATGAGTGGCTGCTACATGAGTCATGGATGGTTGTGGTATGAGTGGCTGCTACATGAGTCGTCAATGGTTGTGGTATGAGTGGCTGCTACATGAGTCATGGATGGTTGTGGTATGAGTGGCTGCTACATGAGTCAATGGTTGTGGTATGAGTGGCTGCTACATGAGTCATGGATGGTTGTGGTGTGAGTGGCTGCTACATGAGACATCAATTGTTGTGGTATGAGTGGCTGCTACATGAGTCATGGATGGTTGTGGTATGAGTGGCTGCTACATGAGCCATGGATGGTTGTGGTATGAGTGGCTGCTACATGGGTCGTCAATAGTTGTGGTATGAGTGGCTGCTACATGAGTCGTCAATGGTTGTGGCATGATTGGCTGATACATTAGGCATCAATGCTCATTGTATGAGTGGCTGCTACATAAGTTGTCAATGGTTGTGGCATGAGTGGCTGCTACATGAGTTGTCAATGGTTGTGGTATGAGTGGCTGCTACATGAGTCATGGATGGTTGTGGTATGAGTGGCTGCTACATGAGATGTCAATGGTTGTGGTATGAGGGGCTGCTACATGAGTCGTCAATGGTTGTGGTATGAGTGGCTGCTACATGAGTCATAGATGGTTGTGGTATGAGTGGCTGCTACATGAGACGTCAATGGTTGTGGTATGAGTGGCTGCTACATGAGTCATGGATGGTTGTGGTATGAGTGGCTGCTACATGAGTCGTCAATGGTCGTGACATGATTGGCTGCTACATGAGACGTCAATAGTTGTGGTATGAGTGGCTGCTACATGAGTCATGGATGGTTGTGGTATGAGTGGCTGCTGCATGAGTTGTCAATGGTTGTGGTATCAGTGGCTGCTACATGAGTCATGGATGGTTGTGGTATGAGTGGCTGCTACATGAGACGTCAATGGTTGTGGTATGAGGGGCTGCTACATGAGTCGTCAATGGTTGTGATATGAGTGGCTGCTACATGAGTCATAGATGGTTGTGGTATGAGTGGCTGCTACATGAGTCGTCAATGGTTGTGGTATGAGTGGCTGCTACATGAGTCATGGATGATTGTGGTATGAACTGCTGCTACATGAGTCATAGATGGTTGTGGTATGAGTGGCTGCTACATGAGTCATGGATGGTTGTGGTATGAGTGGCTGCTACATGAGTCATGGATAGTTGTGGTATGAGTGGCTGCTACATGAGTCGTCAATGGTTGTGGTATGAGTGGCTGCTACATGAGTCATGGATGGTTGTGGTATGAGTGGCTGCTACATGAGACGTCAATGGTTGTGGTATGAGTGGCTGCTACATGAGTCATGGATGGTTGTGGTATGAGTGGCTGCTACATGAGTCGTCAATGGTTGTGGTATGAGTGGCTGCTACATGAGTCATGGATGGTTGTGGTATGAGTGGCTGCTACATGAGTCAATGGTTGTGGTATGAGTGGCTGCTACATGAGTCATGGATGGTTGTGGTGTGAGTGGCTGCTACATGAGACATAAATGGTTGTGGTATGAGTGGCTGCTACATGAGTCATGGATGGTTGTGGTATGAGTGGCTGCTACATGAGCCATGGATGGTTGTGGTATGAGTGGCTGCTACATGGGTCGTCAATAGTTGTGGTATGAGTGGCTGCTACATGAGTCGTCAATGGTTGTGGCATGATTGGCTGATACATTAGGCATCAATGCTCGTGGTATGAGTGGCTGCTACATAAGTTGTCAATGGTTGTGGCATGAGTGGCTGCTACATGAGTTGTCAATGGTTGTGGTATGAGTGGCTGCTACATGAGTCATGGATGGTTGTGGTATGAGTGGCTGCTACATGAGATGTCAATGGTTGTGGTATGAGGGGCTGCTACATGAGTCGTCAATGGTTGTGGTATGAGTGGCTGCTACATGAGTCATAGATGGTTGTGGTATGAGTGGCTGCTACATGAGACGTCAATGGTTGTGGTATGAGTGGCTGCTACATGAGTCATGGATGGTTGTGGTATGAGTGGCTGCTACATGAGTCGTCAATGGTCGTCACATGATTGGCTGCTACATGAGACGTCAATAGTTGTGGTATGAGTGGCTGCTACATGAGTCATGGATTTTTGTGGTATGAGTGGCTGCTGCATGAGTTGTCAATGGTTGTGGTATCAGTGGCTGCTACATGAGTCATGGATGGTTGTGGTATGAGTGGCTGCTACATGAGACGTCAATGGTTGTGGTATGAGGGGCTGCTACATGAGTCGTCAATGGTTGTGATATGAGTGGCTGCTACATGAGTCATAGATGGTTGTGGTATGAGTGGCTGCTACATGAGTCGTCAATGGTTGTGGTATGAGTGGCTGCTACATGAGTCATGGATGATTGTGGTATGAACTGCTGCTACATGAGTCATAGATGGTTGTGGTATGAGTGGCTGCTACATGAGTCATCAATGGTTGTGACATGATTGGCTGCTACATGAGACGTCAATAGTTGTGGTATGAGTATTTGTTACATGAGGTGTCAATGGTTGTGGCATGAGTGGCTGCTACATGAGACGTCAATAGTTGTGGTATGAGTGGCTGCTACATGAGACGTCAATGGTTGTGGTATGAGTGGCTGCTACATGAGTCATGGATGGTTGTGGTATGAGTGGCTGCTACATGAGTCATGGATGGTTGTGGTATTAGTGGCTGCTACATGAGTCATGGATGGTTGTGGTATGAGTGGCTGCTACATGAGTTGTCATTAGTTGTGGTATGAGTGGCTGCTACATGAGTCGTCAATGGTTGTGGTATGAGTGGCTGCTACATGAGTCGTCAATGGTTGTGGTATGAGTGGCTGCTACATGAGTCATGGATGGTTGTGGTATGAGTGGCTGCTACATGAGTCATGGATGGTTGTGGTATGAGTGGCTGCTACAAGAGTCATGGATGGTTGTGGTATGAGTGGCTGCTACATGAGTCATGGATGGTTGTGGTATGATAGGCTGCTACATGAGATGTCAATGGTTGTGGTATGAGGGGCTGCTACATGAGTCGTCAATGGTTGTGGTATGAGTGGCTGCTACATGAGTCGTCAATAGCTGTGGTATGAGTGGCTGCTACATGAGTCATGGATGGTTGTTGCATGAGTGGCTGCTACATGAGACGTCAGTGGTTGTGGTATGAGTGGCTGCTACATGAGACGTCAATGGTTGTGGTATGAGTGGCTGCTACATGAGTCATCAATAGTTGTGGTTTGAGTGGCTGCTACATGAGTCATGGATGGTTGTGGTATGAGTGGCTGCTACATGAGTCATGGATAGTTGTGGTATGAGTGGCTGCTACATGAGTCGTCAATGGTTGTGGTATGAGTGGCTGCTACATGAGTCATGGATGGTTGTGGTATGAGTGGCTGCTACATGAGACGTCAATGGTTGTGGTATGAGTGGCTGCTACATGAGTCATGGATGGTTGTGGTATGAGTGGCTGCTACATGAGTCGTCAATGGTTGTGGTATGAGTGGCTGCTACATGAGTCATGGATGGTTGTGGTATGAGTGGCTGCTACATGAGTCAATGGTTGTGGTATGAGTGGCTGCTACATGAGCCATGGATGGTTGTGGTGTGAGTGGCTGCTACATGAGACATCAATTGTTGTGGTATGAGTGGCTGCTACATGAGTCATGGATGGTTGTGGTATGAGTGGCTGCTACATGAGCCATGGATGGTTGTGGTATGAGTGGCTGCTACATGGGTCGTCAATAGTTGTGGTATGAGTGGCTGCTACATGAGTCGTCAATGGTTGTGGCATGATTGGCTGATACATTAGGCATCAATGCTCGTTGTATGAGTGGCTGCTACATAAGTTGTCAATGGTTGTGGCATGATTGGCTGCTACATGAGTTGTCAATGGTTGTGGTATGAGTGGCTGCTACATGAGTCATGGATGGTTGTGGTATGAGTGGCTGCTACATGAGATGTCAATGGTTGTGGTATGAGGGGCTGCTACATGAGTCGTCAATGGTTGTGGTATGAGTGGCTGCTACATGAGTCATAGATGGTTGTGGTATGAGTGGCTGCTACATGAGACGTCAATGGTTGTGGTATGAGTGGCTGCTACATGAGTCATGGATGGTTGTGGTATGAGTGGCTGCTACATGAGTCGTCAATGGTCGTGACATGATTGGCTGCTACATGAGACGTCAATAGTTGTGGTATGAGTGGCTGCTACATGAGTCATGGATGGTTGTGGTATGAGTGGCTGCTGCATGAGTTGTCAATGGTTGTGGTATGAGTGGCTGCTACATGAGTCATGGATGGTTGTGGTATGAGTGGCTGCTACATGAGACGTCAATGGTTGTGGTATGAGGGGCTGCTACATGAGTCGTCAATGGTTGTGATATGAGTGGCTGCTACATGAGTCATAGATGGTTGTGGTATGAGTGGCTGCTACATGAGTCGTCAATGGTTGTGGTATGAGTGGCTGCTACATGAGTCATGGATGATTGTGGTATGAACTGCTGCTACAGGAGTCATAGATGGTTGTGGTATGAGTGGCTGCTACATGAGTCATGGATGGTTGTGGTATGAGTGGCTGCTACATGAGTCATAGATGGTTGTGGTATGAGTGGCTGCTACATGAGTCATGGATGGTTGTGGTATGAGTGGCTGCTACATGAGTCATGGATAGTTGTGGTATGAGTGGCTGCTACATGAGTCGTCAATGGTTGTGGTATGAGTGGCTGCTACATGAGTCATGGATGGTTGTGGTATGAGTGGCTGCTACATGAGACGTCAATGGTTGTGGTATGAGTGGCTGCTACATGAGTCATGGATGGTTGTGGTATGAGTGGCTGCTACATGAGTCGTCAATGGTTGTGGTATGAGTGGCTGCTACATGAGTCATGGATGGTTGTGGTATGAGTGGCTGCTACATGAGTCAATGGTTGTGGTATGAGTGGCTGCTACATGAGTCATGGATGGTTGTGGTGTGAGTGGCTGCTACATGAGACATCAATGGTTGTGGTATGAGTGGCTGCTACATGAGTCATGGATGGTTGTGGTATGAGTGGCTGCTACATGAGCCATGGATGGTTGTGGTATGAGTGGCTGCTACATGGGTCGTCAATAGTTGTGGTATGAGTGGCTGCTACATGAGTCGTCAATGGTTGTGGCATGATTGGCTGATACATTAGGCATCAATGCTCGTGGTATGAGTGGCTGCTACATAAGTTGTCAATGGTTGTGGCATGAGTGGCTGCTACATGAGTTGTCAATGGTTGTGGTATGAGTGGCTGCTACATGAGTCATGGATGGTTGTGGTATGAGTGGCTGCTACATGAGATGTCAATGGTTGTGGTATGAGGGGCTGCTACATGAGTCGTCAATGGTTGTGGTATGAGTGGCTGCTACATGAGTCATAGATGGTTGTGGTATGAGTGGCTGCTACATGAGACGTCAATGGTTGTGGTATGAGTGGCTGCTACATGAGTCATGGATGGTTGTGGTATGAGTGGCTGCTACATGAGTCGTCAATGGTCGTGACATGATTGGCTGCTACATGAGACGTCAATAGTTGTGGTATGAGTGGCTGCTACATGAGTCATGGATTTTTGTGGTATGAGTGGCTGCTGCATGAGTTGTCAATGGTTGTGGTATCAGTGGCTGCTACATGAGTCATGGATGGTTGTGGTATGAGTGGCTGCTACATGAGACGTCAATGGTTGTGGTATGAGGGGCTGCTACATGAGTCGTCAATGGTTGTGATATGAGTGGCTGCTACATGAGTCATAGATGGTTGTGGTATGAGTGGCTGCTACATGAGTCGTCAATGGTTGTGGTATGAGTGGCTGCTACATGAGTCATGGATGATTGTGGTATGAACTGCTGCTACATGAGTCATATATGGTTGTGGTATGAGTGGCTGCTACATGAGTCATCAATGGTTGTGACATGATTGGCTGCTACATGAGACGTCAATAGTTGTGGTATGAGTGTTTGTTACATGAGGTGTCAATGGTTGTGGCATGAGTGGCTGCTACATGAGACGTCAATAGTTGTGGTATGAGTGGCTGCTACATGAGACGTCAATGGTTGTGGTATGAGTGGCTGCTACATGAGTCATGGATGGTTGTGGTATGAGTGGCTGCTACATGAGTCATGGATGGTTGTGGTATTAGTGGCTGCTACATGAGTCATGGATGGTTGTGGTATGAGTGGCTGCTACATGAGTTGTCATTAGTTGTGGTATGAGTGGCTGCTACATGAGTCGTCAATGGTTGTGGTATGAGTGGCTGCTACATGAGTCGTCAATGGTTGTGGTATGAGTGGCTGCTACATGAGTCATGGATGGTTGTGGTATGAGTGGCTGCTACATGAGTCGTCAATGGTTGTGACATGAGTGGCTGCTACATGAGTCATCAATGGTTGTGGTATGAGTGGTTGCTACATGAGTCGTCAATGGTTGTGGTATGAGTGGCTGCTACATGAGTCATCAATGGTTGTGGCATGAGTGGCTGCTACATGAGTCATGGATGGTTGTGGTATGAGAGGCTGCTACATGAGTCGTCAATGGTTGTGACATGATTGGCTGCTACATGAGACTTCAATAGTTGTGGTATGAGTGGCTGCTACATGAGACGTCAATGGTTGTGGTATGAGTGGCTGCTACATGAGTCATAGATGGTTGTCGTATGATTGGCTGCTACATGAGTCGTCAGTGGTTGTGGTATGAGTGGCTGCTACATGAGTCATCAATGATTGTGGTATGAGTGGCTGCTACATGAGTCATCAATGGTTGTTGTATGAGTGGCTGCTACATGAGTCATCAATGGTTGTGGTATGAGTGGCTGCTACATGAGTCATCAATGGTTGTGGTATGAGTGGCTGCTACATGAGTCATGGATGGTTGTGGTATGAGTGGCTGCTACATGAGACGTCAATGGTTGTAGTATGAGTGGCTGCTACATGAGACGTCAATAGTTGTGGTATGAGTGGCTGCTACATGAGACATCAATAGTTGTGGTATGAGTGGCTGCTACATGAGGTGTCAATGGTTGTGGTATGAGTGGCTGCTACATGAGTCACGGATGGTTGTGGTATGAGTGGCTGCTACATGAGTCATGGATGGTTGTGGTATGAGTGGCTGCTACATGAGTCATGGATGGTTGTGGTATGAGTGGCTGCTACATGAGTCGTCAATGGTTGTGGTATGAGTGGCTGCTACATGAGTCATCAATGGTTGTGGCATGAGTGGCTGCTACATGAGTCATGGATGGTTGTGGTATGAGTGGCTGCTACATGAGACGTCAATAGTTGTGGTATGAGTGGCTGCTACATGAGACGTCAATGGTTGTGGCATGAGTGGCTGCTACATGAGTCATAGATGGTTGTGGTATGAGTGGCTGCTACATGAGTCGTCAATGGTTGTGGTATGAGTGGCTGCTACATGAGTCATGGATGGTTGTTGCATGAGTGGCTGCTACATGAGTCATGGATGGTTGTTGCATGAGTGGCTGCTACATGAGTCATGGATGATTGTGGTATGAGTGGCTGCTACATGAGTCATAGATGGTTGTGGTATGAGTGGCTGCTACATGAGTCATAGATGGTTGTGGTATGAGTGGCGGCTACATGAGTCATAGATGGTTGTGGTATGAGTGGCTGCTACATGAGTCGTCAATGGTTGTGGCATGAGTGGCTGCTACATAAGTCATGGATGGTTGTGGTATGAGTGGCTGTTACATGAGACGTCAATAGTTGTGGTATGAGTGGCTGCTACATGAGACGTCAATGGTTGTGGCATGAGTGGCTGCTACATGAGTCATAGATGGTTGTGGTATGAGTGGCTGCTACATGAGTCGTCAATGGTTGTGGTATGAGTGGCTGCTACATGAGTCATGTATGGTTGTGGTGTGAGTGGCTGCTACATGAGACGTCAATTGTTGTGGTATGAGTAGCTGCTACATGAGTCGTCAATGGTTGTGGTATGACTGGATGCTACATGAGTCATGGATGGTTGTGGTATGACTGGATGCTACATAAGTCAAGGTGTGGTATGAGTGGCTGCTACATGAATCATGGATGGTTGTGTTGGGAGTGCCTGTTACATGAATCATAGATGTTTGTGGTAGGTGTGCCTGATACATGAATCATAGATGTTTTTGGTAGGAGTGCCTGGTACATGAGTCATGGATGGTTGTGGTAGGAGTTCCTGGTACATGAATCGTAGATGGTTGTGGTATGAGTGGCTGCTACATGAGTTGTCATTAGTTGTGGTATGAGTGGCTGCTACATAAGTCGTCAATGGTTGTGGCATGAGTGGCTGCTACATGAGTCGTCAATGGTTGTGGTATGAGTGGCTGCTACATGAGTTGTCAATGGTTGTGGTATGAGTGGCTGCTACATGAGTCATGGATGGTTGTGGTATGAGTGGCTGCTACATGAGATGTCAATGTTTGTGGTATGAGTGGCTGGTACATGAGTCGTCAATAGTTGTGGTATGAGGGGCTGCTACATTAGGCGTCAATGGTTGTGGTATGAGTGGCTGCTACATGAGACGTCAGTGGTTGTGGTATGAGTGGCTGCTACATGAGTCGTCAATAGTTGTATGAGTGGCTGCTACATGAGTCATGGATGGTTGTGGTATGAGTGGCTGCTACATGAGTCATGGATGGTTGTGGTATGAGTGGCTGCTACATGAGTCATGGATGGTTGTGGTATGAGTGTCTGCTACATGAGCCAATGGTTGTGGTATGAGTGGCTGCTACATGAGACGTCAGTGGTTGTGGTATGAGTGGCTGCTACATGAGTCGTCAATAGTTGTGGTATGAGTGGCTGCTACATGAGTCATGGATGGTTGTGGTATGAGTGGCTGCTACATGAGTCATGGATGGTTGTGGTATGAGTGGCTGCTACATGAGTCGTCAATGATTGTGGTATGAGTGGCTGCTACATGAATCATCGATGGTTGTGGTATGAGTGGCTGCTACATGAGACGTCAATGGTTGTGGTATGAGTGGCTGCTACTTGAGTAATGGATGGTTATGGTATGAGTGGCTGCTACATGAATCGTCAATGGTTGTGGTATGAGTGGCTGCTACATAAGTCATGGATGGTTGTGGTATGAGTGGCTGCTACATGAGTCAATGGTTGTGGTATGAGTGGCTGCTACATGAGTCATGGATGGTTCTGATGTGAGTGGCTGCTACATGAAACATCAATGGTTGTGGTATGAGTGGCTGCTACATCAGTCATGGATGGTTGTGGTATGAGTGGCTGCTACATGAGTCATGGATGGTTGTGGTATGAGTGGCTGCTACATGGGTCGTCAATAGTTGTGGTATGAGTGGCTGCTACATGAGTCGTCAATGGTTGTGGTATGAGTGGCTGCTACATGAGTCATGGATGGTTGTGGTATGAGTGGCTGCTACATGAGTCGTCAATGGTTGTGGCATGAGTGGCTGCTACATGGGTTGTCAATGGTTGTGGTATGAGTGGCTGCTACATGAGTCATCAATGGTTGTGGTATGAGTGGCTGCTACATGAGTCATCAATGGTTGTGGTATGAGTGGCTGCTACATGAGTCATCAATGGTTGTGGTATGAGTGGCTGCTACATGTGTCATCAGTGGTTGTGGTATGAGTGACTGCTACATGAGTCATCAATGGTTGTGGTATGAGTGGCTGCTACATGAGTCGTCAATGGTTGTGGTATGAGTGGCTGCTACATGAGTTGTCAATGGTTGTGGTATGAGTGGCTGCTACATGAGTCATGGATGGTTGTGGTATGAGTGGCTGCTACATGAGATGTCAATGTTTGTGGTATGAGTGGCTGGTACATGAGTCGTCAATAGTTGTGGTATGAGGGGCTGCTACATTAGGCGTCAATGGTTGTGGTATGAGTGGCTGCTACATGAGACGTCAGTGGTTGTGGTATGAGTGGCTGCTACATGAGTCGTCAATAGTTGTATGAGTGGCTGCTACATGAGTCATGGATGGTTGTGGTATGAGTGGCTGCTACATGAGTCATGGATGGTTGTGGTATGAGTGGCTGCTACATGAGTCATGGATGGTTGTGGTATGAGTGTCTGCTACATGAGCCAATGGTTGTGGTATGAGTGGCTGCTACATGAGACGTCAGTGGTTGTGGTATGAGTGGCTGCTACATGAGTCGTCAATAGTTGTGGTATGAGTGGCTGCTACATGAGTCATGGATGGTTGTGGTATGAGTGGCTGCTACATGAGTCATGGATGGTTGTGGTATGAGTGGCTGCTACATGAGTCGTCAATGATTGTGGTATGAGTGGCTGCTACATGAGTCATGGATGGTTGTGGTATGAGTGGCTGCTACATGAGACGTCAATGGTTGTGGTATGAGTGGCTGCTACTTGAGTAATGGATGGTTATGGTATGAGTGGCTGCTACATGAATCGTCAATGGTTGTGGTATGAGTGGCTGCTACATAAGTCATGGATGGTTGTGGTATGAGTGGCTGCTACATGAGTCAATGGTTGTGGTATGAGTGGCTGCTACATGAGTCATGGATGGTTCTGATGTGAGTGGCTGCTACATGAAACATCAATGGTTGTGGTATGAGTGGCTGCTACATCAGTCATGGATGGTTGTGGTATGAGTGGCTGCTACATGAGTCATGGATGGTTGTGGTATGAGTGGCTGCTACATGGGTCGTCAATAGTTGTGGTATGAGTGGCTGCTACATGAGTCGTCAATGGTTGTGGTATGAGTGGCTGCTACATGAGTCATGGATGGTTGTGGTATGAGTGGCTGCTACATGAGTCGTCAATGGTTGTGGCATGAGTGGCTGCTACATGGGTTGTCAATGGTTGTGGTATGAGTGGCTGCTACATGAGTCATCAATGGTTGTGGTATGAGTGGCTGCTACATGAGTCATCAATGGTTGTGGTATGAGTGGCTGCTACATGAGTCATCAATGGTTGTGGTATGAGTGGCTGCTACATGTGTCATCAGTGGTTGTGGTATGAGTGACTGCTACATGAGTCATCAATGGTTGTGGTATGAGTGGCTGCTACATGAGTCATGGATGGTTGTGGTATGAGTGGCTGCTACATGAGACGTCAATAGTTGTGGTATGAGTGGCTGCTACATGAGACGTCAATGGTTGTAGTATGAGTGGCTGCTACATGAGACGTCAATAGTTGTGGTATGAGTGGCTGCTACATGAGGCGTCAATGGTTGTGGTATGAGTGGCTGCTACATGAGACGTCAATAGTTGTGGTATGAGTAGCTGCTACATGAGGCGTCAATGGTTGTGGTATGAGTGGCTGCTACATGAGTCATGGATGGTTGTGGTATGAGTGGCTGCTACATGAGTCGTCAATGGTTGTAGTATGAGTGGCTGCTACATGAGTCGTCAATGGTTGTGGCATGAGTGGCTGCTACATGAGTCATGGATGGTTGTGGTATGAGTGGCTGCTACATGAGACGTCAATAGTTGTGGTATGAGTGGCTGCTACATGAGATGTCAATGGTTGTGGCATGAGTGGCTGCTACATGAGTCATAGATGGTTGTGGTATGAGTGGCTGCTACATGAGTCGTCAATGGTTGTGGTATGAGTGGCTGCTACATGAGTCATGGATGGTTGTTGCATGAGTGGCTGCTACATGAGTCATGGATGGTTGTTGCATGAGTGGCTGCTACATGAGTCATGGATTATTGTGGTGTGAGTGGCTGCTACATGAGTCATAGATGGTTGTGGTATGAGTGGCTGCTACATGAGTCATAGATGGTTGTGGTATGAGTGGCTGCTACATGAGTCGTCAATGGTTGTAGCATGAGTGGCTGCTACATGAGTCATGGATGGTTGTGGTATGAGTGGCTGTTACATGAGACGTCAATAGTTGTGGTATGAGTGGCTGCTACATGAGACGTCAATGGTTGTGGTATGAGTAGCTGCTACATGAGTCGTCAATGGTTGTGGTATGACTGGATGCTACATGAGTCATGGATGGTTGTGGTATGACTGGATGCTACATAAGTCAAGGTGTGGTATGAGTGGCTGCTATATGAATCATGGATGGTTGTGTTGGGAGTGCCTGGTACATGAATCATAGATGTTTGTGGTAGGAGTGCCTGGTACATGAGTCATGGATGGTTGTGGTAGGAGTGCCTGGTACATGAATCGTAGATGGTTGTGGTAGGAGTGCCTGGTACATGAATCGTAGACAGTGTCCACATGCCAAGATCGACACAGACTTCAGGAGGCCCAACTCAAGCAGAACCATGATGCTCGATGCCTGGAGTGCCCCTGCCTTCGGGACAGAAGGGAAGCCATGAAGATAATCACCAAATTGGTTCCAAATATTGCTGTATGTAGCCGGGGCGCAGTGTTGGGGTGAGCGCCCAACATTGCTTAAATACCCTAATGGCTCGTGAATACATAACCTATGCAGCAAACATCTCTTTATCTATGGAACACGAACACAACGAAGCGTTGCCGTTTCTAGATATCCTAATGAGACGTAGAGCAGACGGCACAATTCAAAGATCGGTGTACCGCAAAGAAACATGGACTGGCCAATACTTAAATTTTCAGAGCTTCGCACCTGTCCAGTACAAACGGGGCTTAGTACGGACCCTGTTTGACCGTGCTAGGAAGATTTGCACCCAGGACACACTGACAGAAGAATTTGAAACTCTGAAGAATGCCTTAAACCTGAATGGGTACTCCACAGGATTTATAAAGCGCCACTGCCAACAGCCCAAACCGAAATCAGAAGTAACTAAACTCTAAACTCAGGTATTCATCCTGCTAACCTTCCGAGGAGATGACGTAATGCAACGTCTGCGGGACCGGCTCACCACAGCAGTCGGGCGAACATTCTGTGCTGCAGCTCTAGTCATCAAGTACAGAAACACACCGATCCCAGTCCCAGCAGTAAAAGAACCTGTAGCTTTGTACGCCAAATCAAATTGTATTTACCAATTTACATGCAGATGCGAGGCCATCTACATAGGCAGAACTGAGCGACAGTTACATTGCAGGGTTTCGGAACATATTCCGAATTGGGTGGACAAGATACTACACACAGAAGATGTTAGCCTAGGCAGGCCGACACACCGGAACAGTCCGGCTTCATCGGTCGGGAGACATGTGCTCGAGAGCGGTCACGTGGTTGAAAGAGACAGTGCCTTCCGTGTGTTGTTCAACACACAAAGTAATCGATTGTTAAAGTTTGCTGAAGCTATAATAATCAACCTTCGTAAGCCGTCCTTGTGCAAGCAGAAAGACATGTTAGTTAGTTTTAAATTACCGTGGTAGACAATCGACATTACTGTGCATTCAGTTTGAAGGATTTATCTAATTAATTCACGTAAGTTGTGTGATTTCTGCAGTATGTAGGCCTGACGAGATGCAGCGAAATATGCCAGGCAATAAATCATGCAATCTATTGTTTGTGTCCTCGTTATTCAAATTCATCACGGGAAAACATTGTTTTGAATTTCTGAAACGTCGCCTTCCATATGCAGCAGAAGTCCAACTCCTGGCCTTCACGTGGCGGAACTGTTTAAACTAACAGGAGAAGGGGCAACGGCGAGTTTCTGGCGCCGGAAAATAACCAGTATGCTCTAGATGTGTATGCATACTGGCATGCGCAGACACGTGTGTGCCCGCGTACACATCTACACTCGAGTGAGACCACAGTCTGCTCTAGCAAAGAAAGGTGCTGAAGACGGAGGCAACCAGCCAAGAGGCGCACCACAGAAATCAGGATGCCACGCAATCACGCAAAATGGAATATGTCAACTACTGCTAAATGTTATGGTGCTCGCCCTGCTTTGGACCCCCAGGCAGGTGCAGTGCCGGGCCCTATGTCTCGAAAGGGTTCAACCCCAACTACTGGAGGTCCTTCTCAGATGTCCTGTGGAGCCAGGGGACATGAGAATAGGACGACTGGCCATACTAAACGAAGACTTAAAATAATGCACTGGAATGCGGAGGGAGTTAGCAACAAAAAAAATAGAATTAGAAAACATCTTGGACCAAGAAAAAGTAAGCATATGTTGCTTGCAAGAAACTCACCTCAGCGAAAATATAGCCTTCAAGATCAGAGGCTACCAGTGTTACCGAAAAGACAGGCGAAAAAAAAAATAACATTACTGCTTCCCAAATCGAAGTCTACATGGAAGTATCAGACACTTAAACTTAAGACAGGTAATACATACCTACATCTGATCAATTACTACTGTCAAAGTGACCGCCCACAGGCACTGGACCAGAGAGGAGAGAGACTGGAAGACTGGCAGGATGAGAATAGATTCATCTTGATTAACAAGCCGTCCGACCCACATACTTTCTACTCGAGATCATGGCACACTACAACTACACCTGACCTGGCTTTTCATTCACCAGACCTGGAGTGGAACATTACACGAATTGTTGGGAAACAACTTGGTGGCAGTGACCATCGGCCTGTCTTTCTAACCGTAGAAAATGAGCTTGTAAGTGAAAGCAGCACCCTCTCGAGGAAGAACTACAAGAAATCAGACTGGGCAATGTACAAGCATCGCACCAGCATACTGGTTAGAAGCCTGAACACTGAGAAAGACATAAATAAAGTAGTTGAAGAGTTTGGGAAATGCATGCTACAGGCAGCGTGAGAAACAGTACCAAAGAGGAGCCCGTAAACAATATAAACCCTACTGGAGTAGTGAACTGGAACAGTTGCATAACGATGTGGAAGTGTGTAGAAAGCAAGCAGAGGCCACACCCAGCCAAGAGCACCACAATAAATTCCAGCATGCAAAAGCCAAATTTCAAAGGGCCAAGCTGCAGGCTAGACGGAAAAACTGGCAGGAGAAAACGGAGTCTCTGAACTTTGAAAGAGACACAAGGAAATTGTGGAAACTAATAAAACAACTTAATGACGAGGGCACAGGGAGAAACTCAAAAATTGCGCTACATAAAGATGGAAACATATTAACAAGAAAGCAAGCAGCTGAACATTTTGCCGACTCATTCGCACAAGATAACAATATCAAAATTAGTCCAGAGAAACAACAAGAGATTCGAGAGAAACGACAACATACAGGACAGAAGGAAAGTACAAAAGTTCTGGAGGCACCCATCACAATCAGCGAACTGGAGCTAGCCATATCAAAACTGAAAATGAGAAAGTCACCAGGAGCTGATAGTATCTCCAATGAAATGATCAGGAAACTAGGAACAGAAGCCAAAGCAAAGCTGTTGCAGATCTTCAGTAACAGCTGGACCTTAGGCAGTGTTCCACAAGCCTGGAGAGAAGCAATCATAATACCCCTCCTAAAATCAGGGAAAGATGGTTCCATTGCCTCTAGCTACAGACCAATTAGCCTCACCAGCTGTCTCTGCAAAACACTGGAGCGCATCATCAATCACAGACTGCAGTGGTACATTGAAAGTAAAAACATCCTTGTGCCACAGCAGGCTGGCTTTAGACAGTGCTACTCTACGGAAGATCAGACAATCTACCTATCTCAAGAAATTGAGGATGCATTCCAAGAGAAGAAGCTGGTGCTTGCGGCATGGATAGATTTGAAGAAAGCCTTTGACAAAGTCTGGAAAGAAGGTCTGATGAAGAAACTGAGAAACTGCAAAGTCAATGGAAGAATGTACAAATGGATGAAAGCATACTTGCACAACAGAAGAGTCCGAGTACAGACAGACGGTCTCAAGAGCAAGAAAGTACTACTGCGTCACGGTGTTCCCCAGGGCGGAGTCCTGTCCCCCACACTTTTTCTAATCTTCATCAATGATCTTGTTGCTAATCTACCGCATGGAATTAAAGCGGCAATGTTCAATTCATACAAGAGACAACATTGCAGATATAGACATATTTCAAGCGAACGAAAGAAGAAGAAGAAATCACCAAATTCAAGCTGCCAAATAAAGAGGCGAGAAGGCAGTATGACGTGACTACAAGATTAACAAAGACAGATAAAGCACAATTGTAGGGTCAACTGAAATCTGAAGTAGATAACATTATTAAGCGCACCCAGCAGAAAATCAAAAGGCACGTCGCACGAACGGTCGAAATTAAGTTGGAGACAGAAAAAACTTTGAAGAAAGTTAAAACAACAACAACAATGTAACAGAATAGGTTGGGTACGGGGGGGGGGGGGCGCGAAGTACCCAAGTCGTATTGTCCTGGCAGTGGATTAAAGAAAGGGAGATGAATTTACATGTGGCAAGTGAAGACGTGTAGATTCACGTGTGGACCTCCGAGGTAACAGAAGACACCCGTAGGAAAATCCCCCTTTGCACTAAAAAGAAATATTATTTGCTTAGAGAGATTGGCGTCATCACAACGGATGACAACGGATAACAACAGGGTAGGGACGGGACAGAAGATCAGAGCGGACGGAGAGAACCGATCAGGGAAGCAGTAGATCCGGTGAAAACAGTGAAGGTTGTTCAAGATCGCGAGACGTCTGTCCGGTTATTTTTATGCAGTGAAGGTTGTTCAAGATGGCTGGTGGCAAATGTTTCACATATCTTTTCAAGCGATTTATAGTTCATATCGTTTGTTCATCATGCGTTTTTCCTTGAATCTGATCCAATAAAAGGTCAGAATGATTTCTTCACGGTGTATGATGTTCTTCCCTTCGATCTTGCCAGTCGTCACCAAGTTCTCCAAGTCATTTCTTCTCATAACATGCCCAAATTTTTTTTTTACTGTCTACGTCTAATAACTCCAATCAGTTTACGATCTTCATTTGTTTCTTGAAGGACTTGTTCATTGCTTTTTCTATCTGTTCATGGTATTCTTTGCATTTTCCTCGACAACCACATTTCCACAGCCATCAGCTGTTTTTCAGCTCGACTGCTTATTGTCCACTCTTCACATCCATACAAACGTATAGTATAGGTTCTATGTAGCACTTCAACACTCTTTTTCTCGTTTCACTTGATATCTTTTTATTGGTCAGTATGTTTTTCATCTTGCAAAAGGCTAATTTTGCATTGGCAATTCTTGTTCTAATCTCTTCCAGGCATTTCCCATCAGATGTTATGACTGTGCCGAGATAACTGTATCGATTAATTTGCTTAAGAATATGCCCATTTACTCGTATATCACATTGTGGTATTTCCTTCTTTTCAGAGACGACCATAATCTGTGTCTTCTTAATATTCAGTCCTAACCCTAGTTATTCACTGTGTGCAACAACCGCATCTATTCAGTTTTGCAGGTTTTGCAGGATCAAGTCAATGATGGTGGGCAGAGGATCTCTCAATAGAGACAATGGCTACGGTCATCTGATCAGTATGGTCACTGCCAGGAAGGAAGAATGGTAGACTTCCCTCCTTATTGACTCCCGGGCAGAGGAGGCTCGTCAGCCTTGGTGTCGTGAATTCGTTTAAAGTGTCGTCCCTGGAGTGAGGGGAGTCAACATCCACATTATATTTTACCCCTTATCAATATCCTGGAGATATCCAGCAGACTCCGTTCACAACACTCCCTCAATCTGAAGACACCTTCTTCTCACCCTTGGATCATGCCCCCTCTCATGCTTCCCCAACGCCACATACTCAACAACTCTTGCTTCTAAAAATTAATAAAGATTAATTTATTAAAAGAAAAGTGTAATGTACGTGAGACGTGTATGCGAAGAAAATGTGTGTTGTGATCAGAGTCCACTCATCATGGCAAGGATTACACGACATCACAAGAATCAGCACAATGGACCTCACCAAATGCCGCGTCTCTCCCGCCAGACATGTCCTCCTCCAGGAGCTTTGATAACCATGATGGCTGATTCCCATTCAAATCTACAGTCCGGGAATGATACTATTTTTTGTTCCTAAGAAAAAACTGTTCCTAATAGTTTATAGAAACTGAGACCACACAATTCCTGCCCAGTGAAAAATGGAACACTGTCCCATGAACATGACGTCTTTCCTTCTTGCGAAATGTTCTATAGTTTTCACTCTTAAAACAGTCATTGTATCTAGACTCAAATAGATCTCTTAATTTTCCAGATAACGTCTTAATGTTATGATTTCTTTGATACGTGGAACAACCACTCTCCAGTGTTTTGGTTTCATGTAATGTGAAAATCAATCCCTACTGTTCTAGTAATAAGTGGACTGAACATTCATCACCACTGGGATATTCACGAATGGTTTGAAAATCAAAACCAATTACCATGTTGCTGTCCACAAGTAGTGTGACATCTTCTTAGTAATGTTCTCAGTATTTATCCTGTGGGATACTTATACTATTCAGCTCCACCGAGCAATGTTTATCAACTTCTTCTAGCATAGGTCCAATGAGAAAGTTGCTGGTCAATCTTCTGCACCAAAAATATCCGGGATCGGAATTTTTCAATGTTTCTGTGTTCTTCATCCCAGCCAGAGGGAACCTTAGGCAACACGCATCACTCCTGGATGGCATCTACAACTTGCCATAAAGACATATGTTATGTAATGTTAATTAAATCGAACACATTAGATGCTCTCCGAATTTCCTCACAGCGGTACACAAACACGTCAAACCAGGCCAAATGCCTTGTCTACACTACTCTAATCAAGTCATGTTTTTTTTTTTCATCAAAGAGCCTTGGATTGTTTTGGTGACGTTCCTTTGATGTCAATACATCAGATGGTTTCAGGGGTAGATTATCCATTTCAGCAATCCTCTCTCCCCTGGCTCAACCAATGCAAGAGTGATTCCCCTTGTTGCAACTTCCAAAACAAGGTAGCGAGTTCCTGCATTCTCCCAACAACGAGTTTCAATAACAAGCCGCCAATTCGTTTGATGTAGGAGGATTCTCAATGTCCCCTGGGTGTCTTTATCTCACCGCTACTCGAAGTAAACAAGTTGGAGCTGCGAACACAGACTGTTTTTTTTTTTCTGTACCGGTTAAGAACAAGTGTGGCTTTGAAAACACGCTGTGAAGCAAACTGTCTGTATTATCATCATCTGGTTAATCCACGGTGATTTTCATGACATAGGCTCCCTCTTAAGAGAGTAGTCCATCTCACTCTTCTCCACCGTGAGTTCAATCCAGATGATTCATTCCTCTTCTTCAGGAGCTGGGTGTCTTGACAAGAAGTCCGCTCCAACATTTTCCTTCCCAGGAATACCTTCCCACTGTGAAATTGTAGGGTTGAAGTAACAACGACCACCGCATCAAACGGGCGTTGAGCTTCTGAGAAGTAGCCAGGAACATCAGGGGCTGATGATCCGACTGGACTCGAAACTTAACTCTATACAAATAGGGCTGGAATTTTTGCATGGCCCATACGAGAGACAAGCACTCTCTCTCTCTCTCTCTCTCTCTCTCTCTCTCTCTCTCTCTCTCTCTCTCTCTCTCTCTCTCTCTCTCTCTCTCTCTCGACGGTCGAATAATTCCTCTCAGCCTGGAGAAGTTTCTTACTTGCGTATGCCACAGGTTTCAAAACCGGAGCATCGTCTTTTCCTTCCTGTAACAAAGCTGCCCCAATCCCAATCCCACTCGCATCCGTTCTCAACAAAATGGTTTGGAAAGGTCAGGGAGCTGTAATACAGGTTTGCTGACCAAGGCCTCCTTTAACTGACTATAGGCACTCTCGCATTCCGGTGTCCAAACAATTTGGTCCGGGAATCCCTTTTTCAAGGTTTCGGTTAATGGAGCTCCCAGTTCAGTGAAATGTGGGATAAATTTGTGGTAGAACCCACACAATGAGAGAAAAGATCGCACATCCTTCTTCGTTTTTGGCCTTGGTGCATTTCTGATTTTCTCCAGGTTCTTTTCTTCTGGGACAATTTGTCCTGGAGTGATGGTGTGACTAGAAATTCCAGAGTCTGGTAACCAATCATGCACTTGGTTGGGCGAGCGGTAAGCCCTGTTTCCCTGAGTCTATTAAACACTCTCTCCAATGATTGCATGTGGTCATCCAAGCTGTCACTGGAAATCAGAATATCATCCTTATGAGACTTGAGATCCTGGGTTATCTTTTCCCTCTCCTGGGAGGTCAGATCAGGGTTCACCTGCACATCCCTATAGGTTTCCTGGTGTACCAAGGGATATTCCCTGCCCTCGTTGGTTCCCACTTCAGTCTCAACTGCAACTGCCATTGCCATGAGGTGCGCTGCCTTGTCTCCGGGTCTCTCTTCGTATTTCCGCAAGATATTTATATGGAAAATCTTTGACTTTCCCCGGATCCGGATCTGATAGTTGGTTCTGGATATCACCCTTTCCACGAGAAATGGTCCTTGCCAACCTATCTCCAGTTTGTTGTTTCCCGTTGGGAGTAGCAACAATACTTTGTCTCCCACCTCTAGAGATCTGTCTTTAGACCTACGGTTGTAGTAAGCCGCATGTCTTTTTCTGGCCTTTTTCAAGTTTTGATTCGCCAGAGTCCATCCCTTGTGGAGTTTTTCTTTCAGTTCCTCCACGTATTTATAAGAATAGATCACTTCTTCTGACGTCCCCTCTTCAGTCCAACTCCTCAACATGGCTTCCAACTGTCCTTTGATTGGACGACCAAACAGCAACGTAGCAGGTGGTAGTCCTGTTGAGCCATGAGGTACTTCCCGATAAGCAAAAAGTGCTGCTGGGATATATTCATCCCACCTATCAGGTTTTTCCTGTGCCAGTTTCCTGAGCATTGTCATCAACGTGCCGTTGAAACGCTCTACTTGTCCATTGGCTTGAGGGTGGTAAGGGCTGCTATGTATGTGGTTAGAGTGGAACACCCTAAATACCTCCTCCATGAGTTTTCCACAAAACTGGGACACATTGCCTGTCAGAATTTGATCAGGGAAGCCTAATCTGGTAAAGGCCTCCATCAGTGCGTCCGCCACTCGTTTCGAGTCAATCGTGGTCAACGGTATGGCTTCTCCCCACATTGTACAGCAATCCACCATTGTGAGAATATACATGTTCCTCTTCCTAGTCCTAGGAAGTGAACCCACAATATCGATGGCTACCCTCTCGAAAGGAGAGTTCATTATGGGCATCTCACCCAAGACCACCGGTGCTGTCCAGTGTTTCGGTGCCACCCTCTGGCACTCAGGGCATGACTTCACATACCGACGCACATCATCTGTCATTCCCGGCCAATAGTAATGGCAGGACATTCGCTGCATGGTGGCGGCAATACCCATGTGTCCACTAAAAGAGATGGTATGCCCCATATGAAGAATCTGGGACCGGTGAGCTTTCGGGACGACCAACTGACCGTACAGGTTGTCTCCCATTCCTGCTCTCATGTAGAGTATCCTATTCTTCATGTAGTACTGCCCCCGTCCTGGTGGATCAGCACTTCTCTGCAGCTTTTTGTAGCAAGGACCTAAAGTAGCATCCTCACTCTGGGCAGTTCGTAGCTCCCCCGGCATTGGGTTAGTCACAATTGCTTCTGATTCTTCCGTTCTCGTCTGAGAGCGAGTCTGTATTGCTCCCATGTGGATTGGCTCTCTGGGCATTCCCAGAAAGACATACCGGCAACCGAGGATGATGAGAAAAATGGGATCGGTCAATACAGCAGCCTTGATTGGGCCGGTGACATATCTTGACAGAATCTCCACGTTAGCAATGGGCAACTTCCTGGCCACAGCACTCTTCTGTGCAGCCTGTATCTCCATGGTCTCACCTGTGAATTGTTCTGGGTGTACCAGATCCGCAGAAATCACGGCCTCCCCGTCCAGTCCTGTGTCGTACAAACACTCCACTTGACGACCGTTAACCTCTACCAATTCCACTACAGGTGGTTTTTCCTGGTCTGGAGTCTCTTCCTCGGCCTCGACCTGTTTGGTGGGCTCCACCTTAGGTTTCCCGGGGCACACGACGAATTGAGAATCTCCTGACTTTCCCCTGCAGTCAATAGCATTGTGCGTGTTTGACTTGCATTGGTTGCACCATTTCCCTGTCCTAGATATTCTAGTACCGGACTTGAGTGAGCTCTCCTTGTTGACCCTGACATTTTCAGTGACAACCTCCTTGGAGGTCACTTGACATGCTACGAAGTGAGGGCTCTTAGCCTTCGATTTGCAGTCCCTCGTATTATGAGAGGGCGTCTTACAAATTGAACACCACTTCTCCGACCACGGTCGTTTTGGTGTAGAGCTTGAAGTGCTCTTGCTTCCCTCCTTTGTCTTCTCTGAACTATCCTCTGATTTTTGCACATAAGGTTCCCCCTTTTTGGTTCCTGAGTTTTTGGCTTTCTTGGCTTTCTTTTTGTCATGTTTCTCCTGACTTTTGGTGTTGGTGGAAAGATTTTCCCCTGCACCTCGATGAACCGTTCTGCTAATTTTGTCACGAGGTCAATACGTTCCACTCCTTGTTCTCCCAGGAACGTCCTGAGAGGTTTCGACATTTGCTTCTTCAGCTGGTCGACCACCATGAGCTCTTCCAGACTCTCATAGTCATGTGCAAACCCAGCCAAATCCATCCACTTATGGAGATAGTATTTTAGACGCAAACTGTAGGCGGCAAACAACTCCCCCGGTTCTCGTTTCGTTGCTCGAAATGTTTTCCGGTAGGTATGTGACGTAACCTCGAATCGTTTCATCAGAGCCGTCTTAAATTCGTCATAATTGTTCTCATGTCCTGGTGGCAGGCGAGAATAAACCTCGTAGCCGGTCCCGCGTATTCCCTGGGATAGCTTAAGACACCATTTGTCACGGTCCAGACTCGTAGCAACAGACATGGCCTCAAAGCGTTGAAGGTATTGGTCAATCTTCTCCTTGTCCTCCTCGTAGATTGCTAGAGGGAACTTCATAGCATGGTAACTATGTCCACCTGCTGGGGTTGAGTCTGGGATGGAGGAACCTCCAACTGCTCCCTCAGTTTCCTCATTAGATTGCCTCTTAAGCTCGAGTTCCCGCATCCGGTACTCGTGCTCCCTTTTCTGAGCGTCTTGCTCCGCTTTCCGTTTCCTAGCAGCTTCCTCAACTTCAAGTTTCCTAGCTGCCTGATCAGCTTCAAATTCCAGTTTCTTGGCTGCCTGCGCAGCTTCAAGTTTCTTAGCTGCCTGCTCAGCTTCAATTTCCAGCCTTCTCATGGCTTGCTCTGCTTCCAATTTCTTAGCAGCTTGTTCTGCTTCCAATTTCTTAGCAGCTTGTTCTAACTCCATCCTTCTCAATTCCAACTCGGCCTTTCGATCTTCCCTTTCTGCTTGACGACACTCCCTCTCCACCTCCTGTATGTAATCTGTTAGGGCAGAACCCGACAAGCCCATTTCTTCCCCCCTGTGCTCTTAGTTCTGCCGTAGTTAGTTTAGGAGTTGCCATATTTTAGAGAGATCAGTCAGCAGGTTGAATATTAATTATCTCTAAACAAATATATAGATAATGAATAATTAACAGGTATCTATATATTTAACCACACAGCACAACACAACGCAATCACTCAGTGACAAGAGTAGAATGAGGACCACAGACCTAAGTAGACGTGTGAAGTGTGAACAGGCAAGATATGTGTCTTAACCCCTATCCACATTCACTCTAGATGGATTCTCACTAATATGATATCTCCGTCCTGTAACTAAGGATCCCGTGTCGAGAATTCCCGTGTCAAAAGATCCCCCCTTTTGTCGAGAGATTCCACTGTCCAGGAATCACGTTTACGAGGGATCCCGCTGTCCAAAGATCACGTTTACGAGCCCCCAATAATGTCGTGAATTCGTTTAAAGCGAAGTGAGTGGAGTCAACACCCACATTATATTTTACCCCTTATCAATATCCTGGAGATATCCAGCAGACTCCGCCCACAACACTCCCTCAATCTGAAGACACCTTCTTCTCACCCTTGGATCATGCCCCCTCTCATGCTTCCCCAACGCCACATACTCAACAACTCTTGCTTCTAAAAATTAATAAAGATTAATTTATTAAAAGAAAAGTGTAATGTACGTGAGACGTAAATGCGAAGAAAATGTGTGTTGTAATCAGAGTCCACTCATCATGGCAAGGATTACACGACATCACAAGAACCAGAACAATGGACCTCACCAAATGCCGCGTCTCTCCCGCCAGACATGTCCTCCTCCAGGAGCTTTGATAACCATGATGGCTGATTCCCATTCAAATCTACAGTCCGGGAATGATACTATTTTTCGTTCCTAAGAAAAAACTGTTCCTAATAGTTTATAGAAACTGAGACCACACAATTCCTGCCCAGTGAAAAATGGAACACTGTCCCATGAACATGACGTCTTTCCTTCTAGCGAAATGTTCTAAAGTTTTCACTCTTAAAACAGTCATTGTATCTAGACTCAAATAGATCTCTTAATTTTCCAGATAACGTCTTAATGTTATGATTTCTTTGATACGTGGAACAACCACTCTCCAGTGTTGTTTTGGTTTCATGTAATGTGAAAATCAATCCCTACTGTTCTAGTAATAAGTGGACTGAACATCCATCACCACTGGGATATTCACGAATGGTTTGAAAATCAAAACCAATTACCATGTTGCTGTCCACAGGTAGTGTGACATCTTCTTAGTAATGTTCTCAGTATTTATCCTGTGGGATACTTATACTATTCAGCTCCACCGAACAATGTTTATCAACTTCTTCTAGCATAGGCCCAGTGAGAAAGTTGCTGGCCAATCTTCCTGCACCAAAAATATCCGGGATCGGAATTTTTCAATGTTTCTGTGTTCTTCATCCCAGCCAGAGGGAACCTTAGGCAACACGCATCACTCCTGGATGGCATCTACAACTTGCCATAAAGACATATGTTATGTAATGTTAATTAAATCGAACACATTAGATGCTCTCCGAATTTCCTCACAGCGGTACACAAACACGTCAAACCAGGTCAAATGCCTTGTCTACACTACTCTAATCAAGTCATGTTTTTTTCATCAAAGAGCCTTGGATTGTTTTGGTGACGTTCCTTTGATGTCAATACATCAGATGGTTTCAGGGGTAGATTATCCATTTCAGCAATCCTCTCTCCCCTGGCTCAACCAATGCAAGAGTGATTCCCCTTGTTGCAACTTCCAAAACAAGGTAGCGAGTTCCTGCATTCTCCCAACAATGGGTTTCAATAACAAGCCGCCAATTCGTTTGATGTAGGAGAATTCTCAATGTCCCCTGGGTGTCTTTATCTCACCGCTACTCGAAGTAAACAAGTTGGAGCTGCGAACACAGGCTGTTTTTTTTTTTCTGTACCGGTTAAGAACAAGTGTGGCTTTGAAAACACGCCGTGAAGCAAACTGTCTGTATTATCATCATCTGGTTAATCCACGGTGATTTTCATGACACTTGGTTGGTATCTCTTCTAAGAGAAGAAACTCTAAATCTCAAACTTCTGCTGCCTTACGGGTATACCTATACGGAAAAGGCTTCGGGAGTAAACTCTGAGGACAAATCCAGAGATGGAGTCCCTAAGGCAGTTCCATGTTGTAAACAACATAGTTCTGGCAACTCCTACGACGGCAACGATGCCAAGTTACTTTGGCTACTGCCTTTCCCTTGATCAACATCGGCGACGTGGAGAGGGGGAACTTGCTACTGGGCAACAGCTGGTACTCCGATTTCCATTGCCCAGGCTTGTGCCCTGAAGAGGTCACTTCAGCACCGCGTAAAGCGGTAACACAACATAGGAAGCAGCATTTACCGGTTATAAGTCTTAATGCTCGATTGGCGTAGAGCAAGGCGCCAGGGGCTACTTCCGACAGTGGGAAAGATCATCCCCAGTCAGTAAGGTGCTGTCTCGCCACGGTTCATCTGCTTCTGAGGGTGTGTGGAGCTTAGGGGGAAAGTCCTGACACATGACCGCAATCTATACACCTAGCAACAAGAAAAAAGCAAAACAACCGACCCTAAGGCTGGGAACATGGAACGTAAGAACCATGACTCCTGGCATCTCAGACTATCTAAATGAGATTGTGGATTTCCGCAAAACTGCAATGATAAACAATGAACTACTCAGGCTGGGAGTAGACATTGTCGCCCTGCAAGAGACCAGACTCCAAGAATCTGGAAACATCAAGGAGAGGGACTTCACTTTCTACTGCCATGGTAAGCCGTGCGGAGAGACCAGGGAGCATGGAGTTGGCTTCGCTATCAGAAACAAGCTGCTTAATTCCACCACACCACCAAGTGATGGCACTGAAAGAATACTGAAGCTCCAACTCCAGACAGAGGCAGGCCCAGTTAGTATTATAAGCGTTTACGCCCCAACACTAACTGCAGCATCAGAATCCAAAGACAAGTTTTGTGACGACCTTAGCAAAGAAGTCAGTGAAACACTAGAGAAACAACATCTTTTTATACTAAGGGATTTCAATGCTAGGGTTGGTTTCGTGTGTTTCTTTAAAGTGTCATCCCTGGAGTGAGGGGAATCAACACCCACATTATATTTTAAACCCCTATCATTATCCTGGAGAATCCACTAGATTCCGTCCACCACACTCCCTCAGTTTGTGGACACCTCTTTCTCTCTCTCTCTGTATCATCACTGGATCATGCCCCCTCTCATTCTTCCCCAACACAACATACTCAACAACTCTAGCTTCTAAAAATTAATAACAATTAATTTATTAAAAAGAAAAGTGTAATGTAGGTGAGAAGTGTATGCGAAGAATATGTGTCTTCTACTCTAGTGTAAACGTAGAAATCAGACCACAAAGCTCAGGATCAGAGTCCACTCATCATGGCAAGGATTACACATCATAATAGTCAGCACAATTGACCTCACCCAAACGATGTGTCTCTCCCGCCAGACGTTGTCCGCCTCCAGGAGCTTTGATAATCCCCGTTGCTTGGTCATCACCCAAATATACAGTCTGGGACTGATCCTACCTTGTTCCTAAACACTGTTCCTAAATGTTTATAGAAATTGAGACCACCCAATTCCTGTACAGTGAAAAGCGGAACACTGTCTTATGGATATGACCTTCTTCCTTCCTACGAAAATGTTCTAAAGTTTTCACTCTTAAAACAGTCATTGTACATAGTCTCATAGGAATCTCTTAATTTCCCAGATAAGTCCTAATGTTCTAATTTCCTTGTTATGTGGAACAAACACTCTCTAAAGTTTTGGTTTCATGTAGTGTGAAAGTCAATCACTACTGTTCAAGTTATAAGTGGAGTGAAAATCCATCACTACTGGTTTATTCACGAATGGTGTGAAAACTAAAAACCATTACTATGTTGCTGTCCACGGGTAGTGTGAAATACTATCACTAATGTTCTCAGTATTTATCCTGTAGGATACTTATATGATTCAGCTCCACAGAGCTATGTTCTTTCAAACCTTTTCTAGCATAGGCCCAGTGAGAAGGTCGCAGACTAATCCTCCTGCACCAAAAATATCCCGGATCTGAATTTTCAATGTTTCCATGGTTTTCATCCTAACCTGAGGGAACCTGTGAAAGAGAGAACACATCGGGTGAGCCACCCCGTCACTGATCCCTATTAGATGAGTGTAGGCCACTGGCCTCGCTCAGATAAATAACAGTGAACCAAACTCTGTCATGGACATATGAGCTCATCACATCTGTCTGTGTTAGGGTAAGACAAGGAAAGACCAAAATAGAAAGTCCAGGACCCCAGTAGCCACCCTACTGTAAGATCCCACTATTGGACATTTCCCCTATCCCCCAACCAACTTCAATCCTTCTAAATATCATCCCCCTTCACTATTCATAACCAGCTGAGCAAATTGATTTCCCTACTAGTTAATTTTAACAAGGCAACTTCCTACTGTCGCCGACACTCCTTGAACGACTAACCACAACACAACACTATGTTAATGACCTAAACTTTATTTACCGCTAGACGGTACTACATTATTCACATCTAATGTTTACTAGTAATTACCTTATGAAAACTCCACTATCCCTTAATCGAATCTTATCCTTGTCATAACAGACACATGTTCAACCATGTAAAACGGATATTAACACGTTAGATTCTCTTTTCTACACCACGATAGGGCTATTCGAATTACGTCCGCCTAGGTTGACTTTATTCTGCACACTCACGGTAACAAGTTAAGTTTTCCCATTTCCAGTCGGGGATTGTCCTAGTAACGTCCTTTGATGTCACACAGGTGTCCCCAAGGGCAGACTATCTTTGTCACTAACCTCACAAGAGTAGTTTATCTCCCCCTTGTTACAACGAAAACAAGCCGGGGTTTTCCCTTCATTCTCCCGATCGGGCAAACCTCATGCCGACGTTTCTTTTGATGTAGGAGAATTCTCAGGGACTCCCGACTGTTTCACCGCTACCAGAAGTAAACAACCTGCAGCTGTGAACACAGACTGTTTTTCTGTAATCGTATCATCTTATCGCCAACCACAGTGGTTTTCATGACAGTTGGCTCCGACCACAAATCTTGGCCTTCATGTCTAGGACAGTTTGGCGTTGGTAAGATCAATGACAATGGACAACATCTCTTGGAACTCTGCAGCCACCATAATCTGTGCGTGACCAACACCTTCTTCGACATGAAACCTCAACACAAGGTGTCATGGAGGCACCCCAGATCAAAGAACTGGCACCAACTCGACCTGGTGCTCACTAAACGCAGAATCTTCACAATGTGCGGCTGACTCGCAGCTATCATAGTGCTGACTGTGACACCGACCATTCACTCGTCTCCAGCAAGGTGAAGATAAAGCCCAAGAGAATATCTACAGAAGCAGAACAGAAGGAAGACCACGCATTGACACCAACGGCACCAAAAACAAAGAGAATGTCAACAAATTCACCCAGACTCTAGCGGAGACTCTGCCTAGCCCCAAAAACGGAACTGTCACCGAGAGATGGAGTAATTTTCGCGACACCATCTACAATACAGCACTATCAACATTTGGCAAGAGGAAAACTAAGTCAACCGACTGGTTTGAAGCACACTCAGAAGAGATGCTCCTATAACGGAGCGTGTCTGAATGCAACAGTAGCTGAATGTAACTGTAGGAAATCAAGACATCTCCTTGATGATAAATAAGTGTCTGTTTAATTACGAAGGTTCTCTGGTACAAAAATTGTAGACTGCAAATATCAAAGCTTGTTGACAGTTAGCCCGCTGATCGTTACTCACCCCCTACGTCAGCACGTGAGCGTCACTAAAATCTCTAACTACCGTGCTCATTCGTGCTCATTCCCTTTCCCCTTGCGCAGCATCTTGCGTACCAAACTAACTAAAGCCCATATAACAGGTCATACTGTTATATTACCTTCCCACCCCAACAAGACTTTTCCCTGAAAAGTCTTAACTCTCAAACCCCAAGTCTATGACCCAAGTCACTTAACCTAAAAGTCCCACACAATTTAAATTACCTCTTCTTCATTTCTGTAATATTTTTAAGCAATCCGCTTACATAACTAGCATCAACCCATCTAAACCCAACTCAACTCCCAACTACAACATTCATAAACCTCTAACTCTAACCTGGAACGAACCCTTATTCATTACACTTCTCTCTATCCCAACAATTTATCTTATAGCCAGCAGCTCTGTACTTCTTCTTCATTATAATATCCACATACATTATCTGTAAAGTATTACCGTATAATATTCATTCACAAAGCAAGCCGCTTCATTTTATAAAATATCGATCTAAATTATGATTGACAAAAATGGAAGATTCAGGTATCATACTCTCACTAACATCAACAACACAGGATAGAAAAGAAAGATAGGAAAGTGGTTGGTGCGAACCAAAGATTAGTAAGAAATAGTCTCTCTTATCACATTTATCCTCCCATACACTTTCAAAACTTTATAAAAATAAAGTTGTCCAAAAACCCGAATCACATAATCTGCCAATCTTCATTTTTGATAAATGCTCTTGTCAAAAGTTATATCGATCCAAAAAAATTGCAGCCTTCTATATTCAGTATTAAAATATTATTCCAACCTGTATTATTTGTGCCGTCAATATATGCTTGGCCTTTCTATGGCTTTAGTGTTCTTATATTTTAATTTCCCCTTCTTGTTTCATGTTGTAAGTACGGCTTCCCCCTTGCATATACTTATTCCCCGTCTTTGAGTTAAACCACTCTTCCCATGGCTTTCAATCCATGTATTAACGCTGTTCAATACAGCTCCTATTTTATCCCCCCCCCCCCCCATATCCATGTAACGCTGTCTATATTCAGAGTTAGCAACTGGTAACAAGTTCTAACAATTTAATGACAATGCAAAACAATTAAACATGATAATTAATTTAAATAAAACCCTTTTCTCTTGCCTACCTAATCTTACTCAGTCCCAGCTTTTGCTGACAACCGCAGTTAAATCCCTTGTTATATAAATGTCTCTCTAGTCCGCTCCTTCCCAAACACAATCAAAAGGTCCTTTATGGGCCCTACCTATTAAAATTATTCATATCACTTACTCCCTGACCACTACATCCTCTTCTCCAGCAACTCCGACATATTTCATATCAGCTTCCCCATTACCTCTTAACTTATGACACTCAAGGCGTAAGCAGCCTTATAATATTTCCAATATCTCTAAATTTCTCAATTTTTGCCGTATCCACATCATCAAAATACTATTACCAACCTTGTGTCTGTGAACGTCTCTTCTTTCTATCCTACTCTTATTTATTAGTCCATATATCACGGACCTTTCTTTTTCCGCGTAAACTTCATGGCATTCAATCTATGTGTTTGTCTTTACCCATAAAGATCCTCTATTCAAGTTGTCTCTACATTTCGAACTCCCAAGGACCCTATTACCAAGTTTCTTTAATGTAGACCAATTCCTATTCATAACTCCCCAGAACTGAAAGCCAAAAGAAAGTAATTAAAACATAGTCAGGACAACTCAAGAAATAACATTATTGTAAGTTTTGTAAATGAAATTAAGCAAACAAGGTAACATACTAGCCAAATAAAACCACAATTCATAAACAACTGGAGTCAAGACAATTCAAAATAACACAATGTCGTCCCCCCCCCCCCCCCCATGGTTTTCACAATGCTTTCATATGTCCCCACATTTTTCAAATAAATAATCAAATTCAAATAAAAATCAGCTAATTATTATAAGTAAACAACATTAGTCTCTTGTACGGACCAATGTAATACATATCTATTCAGTAGAAGGAACACAAGTCATGCTTATTCCGCTACTCTTACAACAGCAAAATAAAACAATGTCAATGCTAGGCCAATTATTAACCTGCATTAACCCCAAAATATATATATATATCTGTCACCTACAGACTATATTCTCAACAAAAGTCATTAATCAACAAATGACCATACTTTTTCTGGAAGTCAACCATTATCTCCCTTCACAACATTCTACCTCTCACGAAACCAACCCACAGCGACACCACTGCACTTGAAATACTAACCAAACAACTACTGTAAACTACAGCTTGAATTGCTCCGTTTAGTACACCTCACCTACTTACCAAGGGAAACTGTAAGTCAGTACACCCTGAATTTGATTTGTACCAACAACTAATTCTACTTTTAAGTCACTCGTCCACCCGACGCAATCAACATTTCATTCTCCTGTATCAGTAATTTCCAACATTTCACCACAACAACTCTAAGCTATCCTCAACTCTCTCCTAGCGTTCTCACACCGCGATGGTAGTCAAGCCAGTCACATTTATCGGAACACATTCTATAGTGCTCTATTTATAATACTCCGATGTTCATTTGGCTAATCACATTCTCTCCTTCCCCTGCTTACATCACTCATCTTTCACTACTACTCAAGGTTACTCCTATTTATCGGGACTCTTTCAGAAACAGTGAGCAACACCGCATATGACTAACGACAAACCTCACCCCGATTGGGCCAACCATCTTCTCTCATTTCTCTGTATCAGGCGTTCTTGTTTCGACATGTCTCTGCCAACAATACTAAATCTGTTTTATGAAACGTCATTCAAAACGTTAACTCTCTTTCTGTCAGCCTGTTATAGAATTTTCATTAATTCTGTCCAACACCACACATTCCAAACAAAAGACATCGCACCTTTCCAATCACCTTCTTTATACCTCCCATCAGCCACTCTTCGCATATTCGCACGGCGCTCGTATTTTATACTTCTCATATGCATTGACCACTGTGTACAAACAACCTCGTTCTCATCTCATCATTATTCTCGTATCACGACAACCTGACGTGCCTATACTATTACTTCTACAAAAAACAAATTAGACACCAATTCAACATTCTACCAATTACTCACCGCAGCCTAAGCGTGTCGATCACTTCCACACACAGTGACACAACCTCTCTTCACAGCATTTCAAATCTAAAACATATCAACCACCCTGTATATCCATACGCTGCTACCAATCATCACCTGACATCATTCTATCCATGCATTCCAAACAGATGGCGTTTCGAAACTTCACTGTTCACTTCATTCTCTAATCAGCCCGACGAACACAAGTTTGTCTACACGTTTAGGCACGCAAAGACACCGCATAACCAAACAAATCACTCTAACACTCAACTGCTCACTCACTTCTCCTCAACCTCCTCATCCTACACTATTAACGCATCGGGTTATCTCACCTCTGTTAATGCTACTATATCTGCTTCTCAAACCAACAAGCGAAGCTTTAATTCTATCTCAGACATCACGTCATTTTTCATACTCTAATTACTCTTCTAAAAACTCTGAGTCAAGCCCTCTCAAACAACACATCTATTCTAGTACTTCGCGTTCATAATTAGTTTACCTTTCTTCATGCAAATTCTGTGCTGAGTCTACCCTACTTAAATCACAACAATTATACATCACTCAACGTGATCAACTCAGTCCATACGGCCATTCCGTACAAGGGACCTTTCAATTTCCACATTGTCTACTCTCCCCGCACCACAACCAAACATAAGATACTCTTTATAACGTACCAAACTAACTAAAGCCCATATAACAGGTCATACTGTTATACTCCCAGTCCTGGAGATAAAGAGACATGCACTCTCAGTGTGCCGGTCTCTCTGGCTGTGGGGTTACAACACTTTCTCTCTGTAATCCCGTTTATCACGCAGAGTCTCGTAGCGGAGCGAGAGCTGAGGCGGTTCGACTCCCCGCTGGTGACTTGCGGGATACTGAGCCGGCCGCTCAGAAAGCAATGGCAAACTACTGAGCGTAATCTTGCCAAGAGATCAACATACAGCTGAAAGATGCTGGTGTTGACAGCTAAGTCCTGTAAAGGATATGCTAAAAAAAAAAAAAAAAAAAAAAAAAAAAAACTCTCAGTGTATAAAACATCACCTTCAGAGAAAACATTGCAGGCATTGCGAGCGGCCAGAAATAGAGTACAACAGATGGCAAGAAAATGTGCGAACAGGTACTGGCTACAGCTCTCTGCTCAAATTCAAACTTGTGCAGACACTGGAAATATAAGAGGAATGTACGAGGGCATCAAGCAAGCTGTCGGTCCATCAAAAAATAAGATGGCCCCTTTACGATCAACAGAGGGGGTAATTATAAAAGATCGAACGAAACAAATGGATCGCTGGGCAGAACACTACTCAGAGCTATACTCGGTGGAGAACACTGTCGGAGAAGAAACTCTGAAAACCATCGATTAACAGTCCACCATGCATGCCCTGGATAACGAACCATGCCTCACAGAAACCAGCGAAGCACTAGACACTCTCAAATCCGGCAAGGCACCAGGAAAAGATAGTATTCCACTTGAACTTGTAAAATGTAGCAAAGAAACAATCATCCCAGAACTGTATGCAATACCTCAGTTCTGCTGGAAGGAAAAATGATGTACAAGATATGAAACATTGTTACCCTTTATAAAAACAAAGACGACAGAAGCGACTGCAACAACTATCGCGGCATTTCCCTACTCAGCGTTACAGGTAAGATTTTTGCTCGAGTAATCCTTAAAAGGTTACACATTCTTGCTGAAAGAATCTACCCCGAATCACAGTGCGGATTTAGACCTAACAGGTCCATCATCGATATGGTTTTTTCACTCCGGCAGCTCCAAGAGAAGTGCAGAGAACAGAGGAAGCCATTATATATTGCCTTATCGACCTCACAAAGGCACTTGACCTCGTGAGCAGAAACGGCCGTTTTAAGGTCCTGGAAAAGATAGGATGTCTACCCACCCTTCTTAGTCTCGTGAAATCATTTCACGAAAACATGCAGGGGACCATTTTATTTGACGGCTCAACATCCCAGCCATTCAGTATCAGCAGTGGAGTAAAGCAGGGCTGCGTGCTTGCTCCTACACCTTTTGGTATCTTCTTCGCCGTTCTCTTAAGGCAGGCATTTGGGTCTGCCACTGAAGGCATATACCTCCATACAAGATCTGATGGCAAACTTTTTACCCCATCAAGACTCAAGGCAAAGACCAAAATATGATCAAGATGCATAAGAGAACTGTTATTTGCAGATGATGCAGCACTGACTACTCATATAGCAAAAGATCTCCAACGCCTCATAAATCGTTTTGCAGACGCCTGCAAAGACTTTGGACTCACCATCAGCCTAAATAAAACACAGGTGATAGAACAAGATGCTGGTGCGTCCCCGTCAATCAAAATTTCTAATTACGAATTGAAGGTCGTCCACGAGTTTGCGTATTTGGGGTCGACAATATCAGATAATCTTTCATTTGAGACAGAAATCGACAGACGCATTGGAAAGGCAGCCACATTTTCCAGGCTAACTAAAAGAGTTTGGGAGAATAATAGGCTAACAGAGCGTACAAAAGCTCAAATATATAAAGCTTGTGTTGATGAGTCCACTGATGTCTCGACCCAAAAGTATTTGTGCATTTTAGTTGGATACCTCAGCGATAAAAGAAATGAAATTACTACTAGTTTTCTAGGTTTGATTCCAGTTCAGGAGGCTACAGGAGAAAAATTTACAGATTGAAAAATGTAATCAATCATTAAAAAATTGCATTGGTTTTGCATCTGATGGTGCTTCCAGTATGGTTGGATGCAACAATTCAGTTTGGTCCAGAATGACAGATGTATCTCCTTCATTTGTTCAGTATAAGTGTGCTTGGCATTCATTAGCATTGTGCATCAAATATGCAGTGTCAAAACTACCTTCAAACATTGGATTTTTGCTGACAGAAATACCAAATTGGTTTAGACATAGCAATCTAAGACGAGAAGCATTTAAAGATTTATTCAAAATTATGAACTCATCGACAGAATTTCAGCAAGCTAGAAATGCACCACTTCCTTTTGAGAAAATTTCTCCTACTCGCTGGCTTGTCCGGGGGAAAGTAATGTTCAACATTCTAATGAATTGGGAAGAACTCAAGGCTTATTTTATTTCCACTGAATTAGCAAATTATGACACTAAATTTAAGTCAAGACTTATAAAGGAAATGCTTCTAGATCAAAGAAACTACCTTTATTTTCATTTTGCAACCCCTATTGTGCAGGAATTCGAATGGTTAAATAGCCTTTTTCAGAAAAGTAAGGCAGATCCTCACGAATTACATGAAGAACTATTTTTGCATTATAAGAGTCTTAATAGTAGGATTTATGATACCAATAATAAGAAAAACGATGTTTCTAATGTTGATTTTGGCATCAAATTCCTGTCAAAGTGTGATAATTACATTCAGAAAAGTTCTGATACAAAAATTAATTGCCAACAAGAGGTCTTAGATCTCAAAGAAAGATGCTTATCAATGCTAGAAGAAGCACTTGATCAAGTTAGAAAGCGGCTTCCTTCAGCAAGAAATATATTTAAAGATCTAACCAATTTTAGCCCTGGAATAATCTTAAACCAGGCTTCTAGACCACTATTTTCAAAATTGCCCTTTTTGAATTTGGCTGAAGAAAACCACCACTCTATTATTGAAGAACAATACAGAAAATTGCCTTTCATAGATTGGTAGGAAGAAGAACAATTTAAAGAAAATGGACTGCCTAAAAATGCAGAGCAGTTCTGGCAAGGAGTCATGAAACATCCCCAATTTAAAGAGCCTGCTTCTTTTGCTCTTACTTGCTTAATAACACCTATTAGCAATGCTGCAGTGGAGAGGATGTTCTCTCTTTTAACATGCATAAAAACCAAAGCAAGGAATAGACTTCAGCTGTCTCTCTTAGAAGCAATTATCAGAATTAGAGCAGAACTATTATCTTCAAACAAGTACTGTAATGAATTTGTTCTTTCATCCAAAATACTTATTTGAAGAAGAGGTCTTCATGTGTTGAAAGTATATTTTTAATATATCTTTTTACTGGGCAATGTTTGGCTTTTTTCATTTTTTAAACTGGGCATGTTTGGCTTTATTTAAAATTTCGTGACTTTGCTTTTTTTTATCGCGGCGATCTGGTCACCCTGACCCATACACGTGGGAAAGAGTTGCAACAGACACATGTTCCTGGAGAAGAGATGTACGAAACGGACTGGTGCTCTTTGAGCGCAATCTGATCCAACAAACTGAGGATAGGCGGCACAGGCTTAAAACGCAGTCACTTACTGCGGGACCTGCCTTGTCTCACAGATGTGGAAACTGCGACAGAGATTGTCACTCTCGCATTGGACTAAACAGTCACCAGCGGTGCTGTCAGGTACCTCCCCAGCGGTACAACTCTAGTCCTTCAGGACTGAAAGAGGCCTACTACTACCTCTCAACCATCCACACAGAGAGAAGCATACTTGGATATCATACATCATTTTCAACCAATATCGATACAGTTGCTGATTTACCTTCTTTATTTTCTAATCCATAATATCAAAACAATAAAATTGCAATTATACACTAAACATTGCATACATAATTATCAATATCTACATATATATATTTAATATTTATATTACACATATTGCATCATTATACACTTGGTGTAAGGTTTACAGATTATTTTCATCCCCTTCCAGCTATCTTTTCATGAACTGTAGAGGGAAATAAAAGACCAGTATTTTGATAAGCCAAGGCACTATAGAATCACTGCTAATTACAACATATATTGTGCTAAAGACATCCGATTGCTTCGACAATGAAATGAATAATCCTCCTAGGTTAAATAGGTAACTTTAACAGACTTTTCATGGGTTATTTTGCTATCAATCTAGGTGCCATCTCCACAACGAAGGTTGGCTGCAATGGATCTCCCACACTGTCTGTCTCTCGCCCTGACTGTACATTCTGACATTGATGTTTGTCCATCTCTTGATGTTATCTTCCCACTTGAATCGTTGTCTACCTCTTGTCCTCAACCTTGCCCTCCAGTATGGTTTTTATAAGAGTATTATGCCTTTTAATGTAGCCAAAATATTTCACTTGCCTCTCTTTTTATTTATTTCATCAACTCTCTTTTCATTCCCAGTTTTTCTAGAACCTCTGTATTTGATTATTTTTGTTTCAATGAAATACAGTATATTCTTCTGTATATCCACACCTCCAGGGCCGCTATTCGACTTTCTAGTTGTTTGTTCAATGTCCAGGCTTCCGCGACATACACTAGTGTTGAATATATGAAACATTTGACCATTCTCATATTTAATTCGTTGTTAATCTCTCTAGATGTTAATACTGATTTCATGCTGCTGAAAGCATTTTTGCTCATTCCTATTCTCTTTTTGATTTCTATTTCAGTTCTGCCATCATCTATTATTATATGCCCAAAGGTGGGAGAATCTTGTTACTTGTTCTAGTAATAGTATCTCCCCATTTACTGTGATGTTCATTGAAGACCTTTCCTTTCCATTGCTAATTATCATCACATAATTCTGTGATAGTATCAATGCCAAAGCTGCATAAGGATTTTATCATCTCTGTTTTTATCTATTCAGAACCTGCAGCCTTTCCTTCTTTCATCTTTTTAATAGCCTTTTCTACATAGAGTGGGTTTTTTACTTACATCCTGAAAAGTGCAAGCCATTATCAACATTAAATTTGTATCAGAAAGAATAACACTAATACAGATCAAAGAAGGCAGTAAAACAACAACTATTATACAGACATACGCCCAGTGTAATGACACTTAAACAAAGACAAATACTTTGCTAACCTTACAGACATGTTAAACAATGTCAATGCGACAGATGAACTTATTGTGATGGGTGATGTCAACAGATAAATTAGTACAAGAAGAACGCTATGGGATGAATGCATGGAGCCATTCAGCGACACACAGAATGAATGTAATAACAAGTAAAAGTCGCTTCAAAGTCAACAGGGTTGACTTCATAGCACCAGGTTTTTATCCCATATGGCTCAGTCTCTTTCCACAGCGAACTGCCAAAAGCACCGCACAGGGCACGAACTCCTATCTCCAGTGACGTCCCGTGGAGTCTCAGAAAAAAATGCGGCCATGAACTGAAGGGCATGGCCCGGAATAAAACCCACAACCTTCAGAGCCCAAGTCAGATGGCTTGACCACTTCGCCACGGAGACTCCCCAAATGTAATATGTTTGTTTGTTTGTTTGCAAATCCTTTACAGGACATCGCTGTCTACATCAGCATCTTTTAGCTGATTGTTGATTTCTTGGCAAGATTACGCTCAGTAGTTTGCCATTGCTTTCTGAGCGACCGGCTCCATACTAAGTCACTGGCGCGACTCGAGCCGCTTCCAATTCTCATGTGCTCACGTCAACCACGAGAGTATTCGGGGTTACGAAGAAAGCTGCTAACCTCTCGGCCAGGGAGACCGGCATGTAATATGTTTACGTATGTAATAGCAATGGTGAACATCTGCTTAACATATGCTCCGAACAATGACTAATAATAGCAAAGTTTTTTTCCAAAATCATCGTAGCCACACCAAAGCCTAATATAAATGGAACAACATAGATCAGGCATCTCAAATCGACTTAATTCTGCTTAGGAAATCAAACAGAGAGCTACTCATAGATTCAAGAGCTCTCCCAACTTAATCAATCAATCAGGTGGCATCTCCACAATGAAGGTTGGCTGCAATGGATCTCCAACACTGTCTCTCGCCTTGAGAGTACATTCTGTCAGACTGATGTTTGTCCATCTCTTGATGTTGTCTTCCCACTTTTATCGTTGTCTACCTCTTGCTCGCTTGCCCTCAACCTTACCCTCCAGTATGGTTTTTATAAGAGTGTTATGTCTTTTAACGTTGCCAAAATATTTAACTTGCCTCTTTTTTTATTTCTTTCATCAACTATCTTTTCATTCCCAGTTTTTCTAGAACCTCTGTATTTGATTGTTTCTGTTTCCATGAAATACGACATATTCTTCTGTAGATCCACATCTCCAGGGCATCTATTCGACTTTCTAGTTGCTCGTTCAATGTCCAAGCTTCCATGCCATACAATTGTGTTGAATATATGTAACATTTGACAATTCTCATTTTTAATGCGCCGTTAATCTCTCTAGATGTTAATACTGATTTAATGCTGTTGACAGCATTTTTGGCCATTCCTATCCTATTTTTGATTTCTATTTCACTTCTGTCATCATCTGTTGTTACTTGTCCAAGATAAGAGAAACTTGTTACTTGTTCTAGTATCTCCCCATTTACTGTGATGTTTATTGATGACCTTTCCTTTCCATTGCTAATTATCATATTTTTTCGTTCTTAGGATGTTAATATCTAAGCCACATTCTGCACTATGACTGTTTACTTGTTCCACTAGGTTTTGTAACTCTTGTTCGCTTTCTGCTAATAACACGGTATTGTCAGTATATCTAAGATTGATTATGATTCCTCCATTTATGTTCAGTCCAGGCATGTTGACTTGTTTAAAAAAATTTTCTGTGTATAGGTTGAAGAGGTTTGGGGACAACATGCATCCCTGCCGTACTCCTCTTTATTATGGCAGACAAATAATTATTTCCGCTAACTGACACTTGTTCCCAGGACAGGTTACTAATAAGTCTGATGTACTTTCCGTCTATTCCTATGTCTTGAAGGCATGTAACTAGTCTTTCATGTTGTACTCTATCAAAAGCTCTCTTGTAGTCTATAAAACAGACATACATATTTTTCTGAACTTCTTTGTATATTTCAGTTAACATCCTCAAATAGATTATTGCTTCTCTGGTGCCGCTGTTTTTGCGGAGCCCAAATTGTTCCTCAGCTACTTCCCCATCTATTTTATTTTGAATTCTTTCTTGAATGACCTTGAGTAGTATCTTAGCTATAAGGCTCATTAAGCTAATAGTTCTGTAATCCTTACAATCAATAGCTCTCGACTTCTTTGATAGTGTGATGAAAATGGATGTTTTCAAATCCTTGGGAATGTACCCAGTATTATATATATCATTACATTATTCTGTGATAGTATCAATGCCAAAGCTGCATAAGGATTTTATCATCTCTATGTTATCTTGTCAGGACCTGCAGGTTTCCTTCTTTCATCTTTTTAATAGCCTTCTCTACTTCAGCCTTTAATATGTTTGGTCCATCTTGAGTATTATTACAATGTTGGTTTATTGGCCCTTATGTCTCAGAATAACTCTTCTGTGTATTCTGTCCATCTTTTTATTATATCGGTATTATCAATTATAATTTCTCTCTCTTTCCCTCTGATACAACCATTTCCTGTTTTATTATTTTTCTTCTTTGTACACCTTGTTATATTTTCATGCAATTCTTTTAAGTTGTGTTTTATTTCTAGATCCTCTATTTCTTTGCATTTTTTCTGCAACCATTCTTTGGCAACTCTGCACATGTGACGTGTTTCTCTGTCTATTGATATATACTCTTGAGTTTGTTTTTTTTGCTTTCTTTTTTTGAGTAATTTTGTTCAAGATTTCATCCATTATCCATAATTTCTTTGTCTTATTTACCTTCACTGGCAAGGTGGTATTTGCAATCTGTATGCTACAGTCCCACTTTTTATTAATTTTATCTTCACGTCTGTATTGTTTCATGCTTTCAACGATTATCCGGTCATATTTTTTTTTTTTTACTTCAATCAGGTATACTTGACTTATTTCTGATTGTTTTAATGCTGATCTATCTATTTGAGGTGTCTTCGATGTCCTTATTCCTGTGTTTTCAAGTTTTATTTGTAATTTTAAATCTACAGGATTGTGGTCAGAGTTGATATCAGCACCAGGATATGTTTTGGCATTATTAACATTGTTTTTAAATCTATTTCTAATCATGATGTAGTCAGTTTGGTTTCTTGTTCTATCTCCAGGGCTTTTCCGGGTATACAGTTTCCTATCGTTATGTTGGCAAAATGTGTTACAAATAATAAGGTTGTTTTCTTCACAAAACTGTATCAGCCGGTCTCTTCTGTTTCCCATACCATGTTGCTCTACCATCTGTTTATATTTATATTTTCCAACCTTTGCATTCATGTCTCCCATGACAATTAGGACCTCTGATAATTTTACAATTTTTAGTGTTTGTTGTAAGTCTTCATAATATTCTTCTTGCTGTTCACCACTGTAATCAGTCGTTGGAGCATAGGTCTGAAGAATTACTATGTTTAAAGGTCTTACCTTAATTTTGAGTAGTATCATTCTACCTTTATGAGTCCAGAATCCACTAATATTTTTCTCTAAGTTTCTTTTAACTAACATTCCTACTCCTCTCTCATGATGATCTCCTCCCGAGTTAATGAATATTTATTCGTCTCTCCTTTCATAACTCGCATCTGTCCATCTTGTTTCAGACACTCCCAACTACAGACATTGATACTGATCACAAACCAGTTATAATGAAAATGAATTCAACATACATGAAACAAAAAGGTAACAACAGATGTCATCAATTAAAGGAGGTTCAGGAAAATAAGGTTAAAGACGAATTCAAACAAGAAACAAAAAAGCTACGTAAGAATATCCCTGATAATTACACAAATGTAGATCAGGAATGGACAATTTTCAAGGCCGCCATGCTCGACACACTGGAAAATAAATGTGGAACCAAGAAAGCAGGTCAGGACAAAAGATTAATAACAACTTGGTGGAACAATGAAGTTAAAGATAGCGTGTCCTGAAAGAAGGTAGCATTCCAAAAATGGATCACAACTAAATCTGAACAAGACTATGTTACTTATAGAATAGCACGACAAAATACCAAACAAACAATTAAAGCATCTAAAAATGAATCCTGGAGAATGTACTGTGAACAGATGGTAACCCTTAGCAAAGACTATCCAAGTGAATTTTATAAACGTGTCAACAATATGAGAAACAGAGATGCATTCTACAACCCAACAACCATCATAAATAGCAAAAGAGGCATACCATTATTTAATCCACAACAAAGACTAGCAAGGTGGGCAGAATACTTTCAAAATCCACTTAACCCCACACATAACATAGAAAACCTCACTTTTGTGTCTAAAATCTGTGGACAACAAGAACCAAACTTCATCTCTGCAGAAGTAAAATCAGTTATACAGAAGTCTGAAAAACAAATCACCAGGTCAAGATGCAATAACCACAGAAGCTATTCAGGCGTGTGGAGAAATAGGAGATAAATGGTTGACAAGACTTTTTAATATAGCACGGGAAGAAAGAAAAGTCCCAGACGATTGGCAGCAGACAATATTAATACTAATATGGAAAAAAAAATGGCTATATGAGAGAGTGCGAAACATACAGAGGCATATCACTCCTGAGTCATATAGGGAAAATGTACACAAAACTATTGGAACAAAGAGCTACACCCATAGTTGAACAACCTTTTAGCAAAGTACAATTTGATTTCAGGAAAGGTAAAAGTTGCACTGATGCACTATTCACATTTAAACAAATATGTGAAAAAAACCATCAAATAAGTGACCAGCAGAATATTGTGTTTATAGATCAGGATAAGGCTTTCAATAAATTAGTCAGATACAAATTATGGATCATCCTTGAAGACTACGGGATACAAGGACGATTGCTAGAAAACATCATAGCCATATGCCACTCGAGCCAAAGTGCAATAAGAACATAAGAAGGTATCTCAGATACGTTCACAATCAATATAGGAGTGAGACAGGGATGTGTGCTCTCTCTTCTGCTATTTAATATCTACATAGACAGAATATATAAAGAAGCAAACCTTGACAGAACAGATTCAGAAAATTTGGAACTCTTTATTTCAGATGAAACAACAGATTCACATGCAATAAATGAACTTTTATTTGCAAATGATCAGTGCATGCTTTATAGCGACGAGGGCAGACTGCAAAATCATATTAATAAACTGAGTTAACCATGTGGCAGATAAAACAGGCAATGAATGAATCACCAAAAAACTTTTCTTGTAGTCGTGTTTTAGTAAAGCTCACAATCTACTTCTCGTAATTTGGTGATTCATTCATTGCCTGTTTTATCTGCCACATGGTTAACTCAGTTTATTAATGATTTTGCAGTCTGCCCTCGTCGCTTTTTTAAGCTTTACTGCAGTTCCCCTTATTCTTGTTAACCAGCAGATAAAATATGAGTATAAATACAGCAAAAACTGAAATAATGCAGGTTAGCAGATTTCCTGGTCCACTAAGTATACTGGCAAATAGCACATGTCTGAAACAAGTTAACTCTTTACAGGGCACAGCGGCCGAAAGCGTCTGTACTACTGAACAGACAAAACGGCCGAACATGTCCGTGACAACTAAGGGTTGAAAACACGTGATCAACGAGACTTTCCATTATTTATGTCCGGTGTTGTCGATAACTTGAACACATAGCCGCCATTTGAAAGCATTTTCTTTAAATTTGATCAGATATTTTACTAGTTTTCAGGGTTTTTACGCTGTTTTTTAAAATGGATTTTGACGATTCTTCAAGTGATAGCGGAGATTTTGCTGGGTTCAATAAAAGTGACATTGAAGTGCACGAAGTTGACTGAATCGGAGAAAGATATCAGTGGTATTAGCGTACGCAGTGAAACACTTCAGATCTTTCGGACTTTGAAGAAGAAACTGAGCTGTTGGCAGAGTGTTTGTAAATATTGTATAGATGACTGACAATCACAAACAATATGTTGTATTTTGTAAATATTTGTGTTCATGCGTGGATTACTGGCAATATTATTGGATTATCCCAAACGTGAGTAAAATAATCTGCACTAATTTTCCTTCATTTTGTTTTTTATTTTACAAAAATATTTTCACTAACACCTTAGATTTGATGTTTTTACTAATGTAACCCTAACCATAACCTTAAAAATCTTGCCCGTTCAGAGGTAAAAAAATGTTTTGCGTATCCTTTTACAGGACTTAGCTGTCAACAGCAGCATCTTTCAGCTGTCTGTTGATCTCTTGGCAAGATTACGCTCAGTAGTTTGCTATTGCTTTCTGAGCGGCCGGCTCAGTATCCGCAAGTCACGAGCGGGGGTCGAACCACCTCAGTTCTCGCTCCGCTGCGAGACTCTGCGTGATAAACGGGATTACAGAGAGAAAGTGTTGTAACCCCACAGCCAGAGAGACCGGCCGTTCAGAGGTACCGAATGGAAAAACTTGTGCCTTGTAAAGGGTTAAAGAATTCAAATATCTTGGAAATATGATCACAGAAGACGGTAAATAGACAGAAAAATTTTAATCAGATGTCAAAAAGTAAGTGTGCTATCACCCATACTTACCAATACTTATCCAAAAATACCTATGTCCACAAAACAACAGATAATAAATAGCATATTCACACCAACCCTTTGCTACCAAAGTCAAACTTGGAAATTATCCAAATCACACTTATGCAAAATCAACACCTGTGAGATGAGATGCTTGAGGAGAGCTGCCAACTTAACTATCCGAGACTGAGTAAGAAATGATGTTATCAGACAGACAGTGGGATCAATACCTTGTGCCACATATATTGAAAGTTAGAATATCAAGTATTTGGGCTGTCTCTTCAGAATTCAACACCATCAACTACCAGCACTGGCCCTATATCTAAGAAGATCTGCTAGGAAAGCAAGAGGACGCCTGAGAAGAAAATGGATTGACAATATCAAAGACATTGTACAATCACACGGAATGACACTATCCAATGCCACTCATTAGGCACTGGAATGCCAAATATTCCTCCCCACGCAGCTCGACGGCAAAAGTGGAGGACGATGATAATGATGATAGAAAAGACATCAATCCAGTGTTATTACTAGCATCAGCAAACAAAGTGCTCATGTTTATGAACACTGACTATTTCATTGCTAGATTTATTTTCATGTAGGATTCTTAGAGCTTGAAGATGAGAGTAGGAAAACTCTTGAAAGATGGCAAGGAAGGGAACCAGCTGTCCCAATTCTTTATTCCATGAATAAAATATATGAAGGCCTAAAATTTCATACTCCAACAGCGGTACTAACTATATTTACTACTTGGGGCTACACTTACATCTTTTAAAACAGTATTTACAACATTCTTAAATTCTATAAAAGCATTGAGATAACAATAAGAGATGAATTCAACCATTACATACAAAAAGTAGAACCAAATTGCAAAAGAAACCATCTAGATTGGAAGAATACGTCAAAGAACTTCTTAACTAAGTTCTTGCGTACCTGCAAAATGTCATTATTATTCCCACTCAGTGTTAATAGGACATAAGACCGAAGCTTTCACTTTGAATCATCTAAGTAAAATGTGGCAAAAATTCAATAAAAACACAAAATGGCAATTAATTTAAAACACAGATGCAGGAAGAGTACATAGTATATGGGAAAAGCTTCACACCACGTATATCGAAGAATAACTATTAAATATGATTAAGAATATAACATAACTTATACATATCACAAGAAGGTTTGTGATGATGTAACCAAAAGGAGTAATGAAAATACTTATATGTATTTCTTCCTCTTTTTTCTACTGCTTTTGCCACAACGTGGTGCAGTGACGAGGCAGATGTAATTTTCTGTTTCGCTTGACTTGTTACTTGTACTAACATCATATTTGATTTCTTTAATGTCTCTTTTACTCCATCTAACCAACTCTTCCTAGGTTGTCATTTTACCTTGTATCTGATGTTCTCTAGCCGCTGGTTGATCTTGTTCTATTCTAATTAAGTGTCCTAACCAATTTAATTCTTGGGTATTCTACTAAGTCAGTAATAGATGTTACCCTTACACTTGTTCATAGTTTCTCATTTGTCTCTCTATCTCTTCTGATTTTTCCAGCTTCTGTTTCTGATGCATCTCATCTCACATGATGTGAATTTACACCTGTGTGTTGTTAGGACTGTCGACATTGCACATGTATTAAACATCTCAAATATGACTGAGGCATGGGAATAGATTTCATTTCAAACTGAAACTGATGTGAAATGGAATAGCTTTAATCGTGGTATAACCAGTTAATATTTTTTTACCTGAATTTTAATTTTCACAAGTTTCCATAAAAATACAACATACATCTTCTCCACATCTTAGGCTCCTGTGTACAAAGACAAAAAATATACATACAATAAAAAAATTGGATACACAAGTAGAGGTTTTTTATGCTGCAATTCTTGAACACACAATAATGATCCAGCACTGAATGATGCCCATAGTACGCCAAGAAACTGAAAGACAAATGCAGATAAATATGTTTATAGTTGAAAACTTGCTTCACAAATACTTATACACCCCACAGTTAGATAATATCAACTACTAACTGTAATGATAAAAGCAATGGATATTCAGAATTGTTCGTCTCCTATCATGTTCATCTTTCCACAGACATTATCAGCTAACAAGATAAATACCACTGCACTCGTAGCAAAATCTCTGGTGGTATTTCCTATCCACAATGTTGTATGTCAAATGTAAGCTGTCTTTTGGATTTTTGTTACATCTACCCTAGTTTAAGTGCTGGTCATTTATAATAGCTATTTCACCCTTTGTTCATGTTGTAATGATCTGTTCATTAATAGAATCAGCGAAGTCAGCCCCTATTATACAGTTGATTGGGGAGCACCAGATTGTACTGACTTTATCTTGTAGCTACTTTCTTAACATTTGTTATGAAATTGTTAGCAATATTTCAAGCATACTGCTGGCCACCTCCCGTAATTCAGATTCAGTTCTGTAAATCAGAATTTCATCTGTAAAGTTGAATTTGACCAAGCTCTTTGGGTTGTATTCTAGCTGCTTTTGCTTTATACATGTTACGAACGAACAAACTTTATTTTCAAAGGGTCACAAATTGGGCACACAGGTCCATCTTACATTGGCCCTTCCAATCACTCATCTATCATTCATCAATTGTGCATGTTACATTAATACATGAAATGAAAAAAAAAAAAAATTGTCAAATGAATGTTGTAAACATAAGCAATGCATATTACAGTGTTATGAGACAGGCAGGCAGGCAGACAGACACATTCATGAACACATACATACATACATACCTGTATACATAATTACATCATTTACACAACCTCTCACAGTTATGCACCCACTCAATAACACAAATACACACTCCATCGTATACATATATACTCACAATCACAAACTCACTAACAAAAGTTTACTTACAAAGACAGAAAGACAGACCGACACACACACACTCTTTCTCTCTCTCTATCAAGCCCACATATCCTCATTCATATATACAGCAAGGCCCACACATACACTCCTTCCCATGCATGCATAATTGACACATACATACATATGTTCACACACGCAAATACACAAATACTCACAGTCGTACATGCACACAATTACACACCCATACACACTTCATTATATGCACAAAAGCGGCAATGGAGAATCTCAGACCTGTACCATCCATCCATCATGTGCCATGCCGGTAAGCGTGGGCGGTCATGTTCTGCCATCTCACTCGATCAACAGAGTCGTGGATCAGTTCCGTGTTTCTGTCTCGACCATGCCACAAGGCTAAGCCATCCAGATACTTGTTTCTAGGTCTTCCCCTTGGTCTGTTCCCCTCGATCTTACCAGTTGTCACCAAGTTCTCCAAATCATTTCTTCTCATAACATGCCCAAAAAATTGTGACTGTCTACGTCTAATGTCTCTGATCAGTTTACGATCAGACCTGTACACATAGATTTATTTGGTTGTTTCGAGATTGGAGGTATGAAGATTGAACACAACCCACTACTACTGGCAACGTTGATCATATTCCGGTACGAACCTTGGGCCTTGTCCACATCAGATTGGAAGCACTAGACTCGAGTTTTGCTCTTGTTTGAGCTCGTCAGTAGTGCATATCCCTGACTGGACTTGGGATTGAACTCCAAATCACTGGCTTGTGTGTAACCACTTTATGTGGCTCACACTAGACATGATCAAATTTACACATAGGTTTGTTATGTTCAAGCATCTTCGATTCAATACCACAATTTCTCACTTAGGTGCAGTTGACAAGTTCACAAACCATGGTTGGATACCGCAGTCCTTTAAAAGTGTATTAAGGTTGCAAAGTTCACACTATGTAAGCACCAATTCATGTAAATTGCTATAGCAAACATTTTTCATTTACTTTAGAACCTGTCATAAACATAACTTTCCCATGTCATTTTATAAATAGCAATAGTTCCTGGGAGAATATATAGGACATCAACCATCTCATCACTACATTAAAAGCAGCTGCCTAAAGTCATTTTGACAAGTATTCATGTAATAGCTGTTAAACAGATCTCAGATAATTATGCAACCCATAATCTGGAAATTCAGTATATTGTATCCTGTTACTGAAATTATTCAACTCGATGAAAGGAGACTACTTAAAGAAATTGGAGGAGAAAAGAACCCTCCAAAAGGAATACCAGGTAATGCACCTGGAGTCCTCCTGCTCACAGAGCCCCAAACCACACATGAATAAAGGATTAATTATTAACTAAATTACATGCAACATTTTGAATGCTGAATTAATTGAACTCTTGGATCTATTGATATTGCCCCACAGAGACAAAAATGCACACAAAGCTTTTTTGAAGTTTTAACAAGCTCTCAAATACAGCAAAACTTATCCAAAGAATCTGGGCTCCTTGTGTAAACATTACTAGAACAACAATGAACGAGAAGAAGTACAAGCAATGGAAATAAACTGAAATGTACAAACTTAAATCAATAATAAGAAAAATACTGTATAAAATATTTTATCTAGTAGCCACAAAGGAGCAGACAGAATAATAAACAAAGAAACTTTTGGAAAAGAGAACTACAGCCCATCTTGGAGTCAACCTGGAAAGATAGCTGAAACTACATGAACATAATCATGTCTAACCAATAATATCTAAACTATGTATGATTAGTGTACCCCACCCTTCATATCCATACTAACACAATATCATCTCTGGACTGTAAAACCAAAATTTCAGAACATCCAGCTTCCTGCTGGCTTTACCAATGAAAGCGATATTATATCTTTGCAAATTAAGGCATGAATTAGACTGCAGGATTCACATATGAAAGCTTCCCCAATTTGAAACATACCCTTTAGAAAGCTAACTGAATGCATCTAAATAATAAAATGACATGTTCTGCATCTAATGTAACTGCATTTTGTAGTACTCAAAAGAAGTATTGTGTGGATCAGAAGCCTGCTTCAAAATGTATGCCTCTCAGGTTGGTACCAAGGCCTGTCGACACTATAAGGTTCTCATTAAACATTTGCTGAGTTTCTGGATGTGAGATAAAGATGTTGAGGTGATGGTAGAAGATTTTTCATTTTCTTCTGCCCTTTAGTCCCCATTGGAGCAGAGGCTCTCAACCAACGCCACGCCAAGCTGTCCTACCTTTAGCTATCTCCTGCAGTTTTTTCTATGTATCCTAACCATTACACCCCAAGTGCGCCACTTTATACATAGTAAAGGCATAAAAATCTAACAGTTTGGTCAATCATTTTCCATATCTAGGTTACACAGTGATGTCTGACTGAACATGACAAAAATCGCCATATTCAAGGACTCTTTTACAAGAGTCATGAAAAACACAAAGATCACATCAATCACAAATATCCACTGAGTGAAAAGTTGTGTCTGACCTGTTTCTCTGAAGGGTATCAATTCTGGACAATGAGTAATGAAGATAATAGAGACAATGGAGATTGTTTTTTATTTTTTAGAAGAATGTGTGGGAATATGGACAGACAAGATAACAAATGCAGAGGTATTGAGTGAGAGCTGTGTGTGTGCTAACTGATGATCCAACAGCTACTTTAATCAAACAGAAAATGTGATATTTCAAAGAATTTGTATATACATGTGATTGATAGACAACACTGTTTCAATTTGATGAATATAAGTACTGGCACTCTATGCTAAATGTGAAACTTAATGACAGTTGATAACCATAACTTGGTGCATTCAGCTCTAACAAATATATACAATAATGTGTTCTAATGTATCTGGGACATTGTATACCCAACTCCACCAGAATTCAGACCTTACCTTAATGGCCATGCTGAGATAATGCAAAGATCGAACCAAAGGCAAAATGCAAGCAATAACAAACAGGGGTAACACTGAGTAGCCAATCACACCCAGACACTGTGAATACGACACCTGACAATGAAAAATAATCATAGTAGCATCAAATGTAAATATTCAATTATGAATCTAAATTGCATGTTTATAAATTCTAATAATTAAAATAATGTAGCTTAAACTATTCACATAAAGGATAGCAAGAGTTATAATGCTGTGTAAATGTATGCTTCTAAAGCTTGTATAAACATTAACATAAAGTTTCACCAATCTATTTAAATATTATAATGTTAAATGCAAAACTGTCTTACCTCGCCTCCTAGTACTCTAGCAAGCATAAAAACCATCAATGAGCCAAATATCCAGATCGTCAAGATCCATGAAACAACCTTTCACATGAAATAAAATAATAGTTATCATCTAGCTGATTTTCAGTGACACTGTTTACACATAATTTAGACCAACTAACATCAAATTCCTACCACATGAACAACTGCTATATACATTACAATTCTAAAGCTATGGTTATTGGAAATTACATCAGTGTTTATTAAATAATTATTTCTACCTCTTAGTGTAATATTTTTCTTTATAAGGAGTATATATAACTACTATCATCATGACAAAATTAAAAATACCAAGGTAAGCTTATGATATTGTCTTGACGGATTAATTGTTAATTTTAAAATTTTTCTTCTTATAGTCAATGATTTGTAACCTTGGTGCTCATGTCTGTTCACAGCCTTCTGACTCCATCCATCCATCATGTGCCATGCCGGTAAGCGTGGGCGGTCATGTTCTGCCATCTCACTCGATCAACAGAGTCGTGGATCAGTTCCGCGTTTCTGTCTCGACCATGCCACAAGGCCAAGCCATCCAGATACTTGTTTCTAGGTCTTCCCCTTGGTCTGTTCCCCTCGATCTTACCAGTTGTCACCAAGTTCTCCAAATCATTTCTTCTCATAACATGCCCAAAAAATTGTGACTGTCTACGTCTAATGTCTCTGATCAGTTTACGATCTTCATTTGTTTCTTGAAGGACTTGTTCATTGGTCTTTCTGGCTGTCCATGGTATTCTTTGCATTTTCCTCAGAAACCACATTTCTACAGCCATCAGATGTTTTTCAGCCTGGCTGCTCATTGTCCAAGCTTCACATCCATATAAAAGTACAGGTTCTATGTAGCATCTCAACACTCTTTTTCTCGTTTCAATTGACATCTTTTTATTGGTCAGTATGTTTTTCATCTTGCTAAAGGCTACTTTTGCCATGGCGATCCTTGTTCTAATCTCTTCAAGGCATCTCCCATCAGATGTTATTACTGTTCCGAGATAATTGTACCTATTCACTTGTTGAAGAATATTCCCATTTACTTGTATATTACACTGTGGTATTTCGTTCTTCCTAGTGACGACCATAATCTGTGTCTTTTTACAATTTAATTCTAACCCTTGTTGTTCACTGTGTGTAACAACCGCATCTACTAAATTTTGCAGGTCCTGTTCATTGTCTGCAATCAAGACTGTATCATCTGCATATCTAATGTTATTGATGCATCGTCCCCCAATGTTGATTCCTTCCATATTTTCAATATTTCTGAAAATATTTTCACTGTACAGGGAAAACAGATCTGGAGACATTACACATCCCTGTCTCACACCTCTCTTAATAGGCTGATATTGGCTTACTTCATTATCAACTCTTATGGCAGCTTGTTGTTTCCAATATATGTTTTTTACAAGTCTAAGGTCTTTCCCATCAATTTGTAGATCTTCAAGCATCCTTATCATGTTGACATGTCTCACTTTATCAAAAGCCTTTGTGTAGTCAATAAAGCAAAGGTGTAGATCTTTGTTTACTTCTATAGAACGTTCGATTACGGTTCTCAGTATATACACAGCATTTACTGTACCCTTGCCTACTACAAACCCACATTGTTCTTCTCCTATTTCAGGTTGTATTTTCCTCCTAACTCTTTGCATGATAATTCTTAGCAAAATCTTCGTGATGTGACTCATTATACTAATTGTTCGATGTTGATCACATTCCAAGGCTCCTGATTTCTTTGGGATTGCAATAAATACAGAATTACATAACTCATGAGGTATATTTCCAGTATCATATATTGTATTAAGCAGACTGGTAACTTTATCTATTCCATATTCTTCTAAAGCATTAATCATTTCTGTTGTGACGCTGTCTGGACCGGGGGTCTTGCCAGATTTCATATGATTAAGAGCATTCTGAACCTCCGTCTTCAAAATTGCTGGCCCTTCATTGTTATTTTGAACAATATATTGTTCGTCTCTGTTATCGTCATAAAGGTTTTTCACGTAATCTGACCATACATGTAAAATCTGATCTTTTTCTATTACGACTCTTCCATCTTTTGTCTTTAGGCAGCCTGCTGATGTACGTGTTCTTTGATTAGTAATCTCCTGAATTCTTTTGTGCATTAGTTTCGCATTTTTACTGTTGTGTTGTTTTTCAATTTCTCTGCAATTTTTCTCAAGCCATGTTTCTTTAGCCTCCTTACATAAGGTTCTGACTTTTCTGTGAATTTCTTCATATTTGGCAGGATTATTTTTGTTCTGTCTTCTTGTTTCCATTAGTTGTAAAATTTCTTCAGTCATCCATGTCTTACGGCCCACTTTCTTTACTTTTGGAATAGTTTTTTCTGCTGCACAACTGATTGAATTCTTCAGCATTTCCCATTGATCATCTACATCTTGAAATAGGATCTCTAGATCAGACAATAAATCAAATTTGTTCTTTACTTCTATGTTAAAATTATCTTGTATTTCTTTGTCAGTTTTCAATTTGCACAAGTCATATTTAGGGTTTCCTGCTGTATACTTGACTTTCTTTAACTTTACCCTCAATGTGCCAATAATTAATCTGTGATCACTGTAACAGTCTGCATTTGGAACTGTTTTTACAACTGTTAATGCATTTCGAAACCTTTTGCTTATCAGGATGTAATCTATCTGGTTTTTAATCCTGCTGTCTGGACTCCTCCATGTCCATAATCTTCTAGGATGTTGTTTAAACCAGGTGTTTCCTACAACCATTTCTTGTTCTTTTGCCCATTCTACAAGTCTGTAACCTCTTTCATTTCTCTCTCCCAAACCATGGTTGCCTACACTGCATCCATCGCTTTGCTTTCCTATTTTTGCGTTGAAATCACCCATTATGATATTTATTTCTGATTTTTTACAGTTCTTCAAAGCAGACTCCATGTCATTATAAAATTTCTCTATACTTTCTTCACTGCTTTCACTTGTTGGGGCATATACTTGAATTACATTTATATTAAAAGGTCTTCCGTTTAATTTTACTAATAGAACTCTGTCTGACACAGCCCAATATCCTTTGACAGAATTTCTGACTCATGTACTGCTAATTATTTTTGATACTGATGTTCCTCCAGGCTATGATATAAAGCATCTTCTCACTTGTCTCTTTCCGCTTCTCGTCCCCTCCAAATTTCCCATTGTGATGACATACTCCAGCTTTCCCTTTCTCATGACATACCTAAAAATGTGGGCTGTCTTCTTGTGATGTGAGTAAACAGGTTGGTCAAACTTCTTTCAATATATTTTCATTACTTTTTCTGTCTGCCCATGGTGTTCTCATCATTCTTCTATAAAACAACATATCCAGATTCCACATTATTCCTCACTAGTCTGCTAATTGTCCATAATTCACTTCCATAAATCATGAGTGGCTTGATCTTGACAATTTTTTCCTCACCTAGACTGACATGGATAGATTGACATGGATAGATTGCAGAAAATATTCATCATCTTGTGAAACGCTGCTTTCACTTGGGCTATTCTACAGTTAAATACTTTAATACATTTTCCATCTGCTGTTATTAAAAGTACCCAAATACTTAAATTCATTGTCTTTTTTCAAACTGTATCCATTCACTGTGATTTTGCATATGGGAAAATATTTTTTCTGTATATTAGTTAGTTAGTTGACAGATCATCCTCAATGCACATCGAACCATTCAGTCCATAAGTGCTTGGATCCCCTCCTCAGTAAATCCTGCAGCATGTAGCGGCTCATGACACCAGTTCTGTGTTGGTTTATGAATCTTCTTTGGCTTCCTGCATAGTGTTCTTGTTTGGCCACACATCTTTTAACTGCTGTTGTCACAGTCTGACCCTGGTTGTAGATTCACAGACATGACTTGGTTCTCGCAAACATCTTACTTTATTTATAATTACCGTTACTTCTATTCAGTCCATAAACCTGAGTTTTGATGTTCCATTGCTACATATCTATCATTTGTTTAAACTGTGTTTTATATTGAGCAATCAAAACCATGTCATCAGCATAACACACATTGTTTACATTATACCCACAATCTGAGATTCCTGTCATGTCTTCTATAGACCACATTATTATTTTGCTACACAAATTGAACAGATCGGGTGATAATGCACACCCTTTTCTAACATCTTATTTGTTGTGTTGAAAAGTTTCCAAAACTTAGTAGATAGCATGAAGCAAATATGGTGCATTGGTGTAATGGTTAGGATGCTACACTGACAATGGCATGTGCATGTTCAGACAAGGGTACGATGGGAGGGAAAGGCTAGCCAATCATTCTTCAGTGGACTCAGGCCTACAGAATGTGATGGTCAAAACACTTCACATACTGCGGTTTCCTGCTATGAGACTTGTTATAAAGAGATACAATATATAGTTTAATATAAATGATGTACAAAATAAAGTATCCAAATGACATTCCTATTATGTTGCTCCCCATGTATTTGTAGATGGTGCAATTATGTCGTAATTCCTGTTTGATGGACACATCACCTCACAGGCCTAACTTGGTTCCAAATGTTGCTGTATGTAGCCGGGCACAGTGTTAGGGTGAGCGCCCAACATTTCTTAAATACCCCAATGGCTTGTGAACACATAACCTCTGCAGCAAAAGTCCAACTCCTGGCCTTCACATGGCGGAACTGTTTTTACTAACAGGAGAAGGGGCAATGGCGAGTTTCTGGTGCCGAAAAATAACCAGTATGCTCTAGATGTGTATGCACGTACATGCATGCGCAGACACGTGTGTGTGCACGTACACATCTAAACTCGAGTGAGACCACAGTCTGCTCTAGCAAAGGAAAGGTGCTGAAGACGGAGGCAACCAGCTAGGAGGCGCACCACAGAAATCAGGATGCCACGCAATTACGCAAAATGGAATATGTCGACTACTGCTAAATGTTATGGTGCTCGCCCTGCTCTGGACCCCCAGGCAGGTGCAGTTCCGGGCCCTATGTCTCGAAAGGGTCCAACCCCAACTATTGGAGGTCCTTCTTAGATGTCCTGTGGAGCCAGGGACATGAGAATAGAACGGCTGGCCATACTAAACAAAGACTTAAAATAATGCACTGGAATGCGAAGGGAGTCAGCAACAACAACAAAATAGAATTAGAAAACATCCTGGACCAAGAAAAAGGAAGCGTATGTTGCCTGCAAGAAACTCACCTCAACGAAAATATAGCCTTCAAAATCAGAGGCTACCAGTGTTATCGATCTGACCGAAAGGACAGGCGAAAAGGTGGGATACTGACTCTTATAAAAAATAACATCACTGCTTCCCAAATCGAAGTCTACATTGAAGGGGCTGAGTGTCAGACACTTAAACTTACGACAAGCAATACAGACTGTCAGAATCTCAGAGTCTTCATCTCCCCCGCCTGGCTGCAACGACCAGGTACGACCGTGAACTTGACTAACAGTTACTACGCAGTAGATGGCCAGGGGTCAGCGTGGTGCACGAAGCACACGAGAGCGGAAAGCAGGGCCAACGAAGAATCACTGCTGGTAGCTCAGACAGCCTAGGACCTCGAGACTGGACGGACGTGAAAGAGAGTGTTGCACATATCTATGTACGAGTCGATGCTTGATGGAAGAAAGCCTGTATGCTTTGTTGAGTAGAGTAAAGACTGAGTGAGTGTTATATTCTATTGTATTTATGAATTGATATATTCCATGTATGTATCTGGAAATGGTGTTATCGCTGACTTTGAGCGATGCCTGATATGACTGCTGTTTTGAGAAGTGCGATTAAAGTGGTTGAGTTATGTCGCCGTGTGTTTGTACACTCATTCTGTGTGAGTGATTGTTTTCACGCCTGTTAGTGAACACAAACCTTTGTTCATATAAAACAAGACCCTGACAGGCAGTGAACGTGGGGGTTCGTCCGTGTTTGGACCAGAAATAATCGAGTGTTTGAACATGGGAAGCTCGTCCATGTTTGGACCAGAAATAATCGAGTGTTTGAACGTGGAAAGCTCGTCCGTGTTTGGACCAGAAATAATCAAGTGTTTGAACGTAGAAAACTCGTCCGTGCTTGGACCAGAAGTAATTGAGTGAGTGAACATCGGTGCATCGTCCAGCTCTTGAATCAAATGTAAAAATATACGTGTGAAGACGATTGAACGTGTGTATTAGAAAGTTAACGTGTGAAATTTCAGCTGTGTTTGAACCATATATGAAACAGAGTGTGAGACGTGTTAAGATGCAATGGCTTGGAGAAAGTTCTGTGAAGTGAACGAAAGCATCGGCGAAGAAGTCATACTGAATTGAAATCTGAACTGACGACGAGACGACTATACAATCATACTTGACTGCATACAAACCTATAACACTTAGTTGACAACGCATACACCACAAAAACATACACATACTAATATTTTCTCTCTCCAAAAGTAAACAGGTTTTTCATCTGAAATTGTAAAGTACTAAGGTCATTTTCCTGGCTATAGAAGATGAAGCATCCCTTCTCTGGTGCAGTTACCAACAGACTTCCAGAGTTCAAAATTCCAGTGTCACTTAAGTATTTTTTTCTTATATACTTTTGTACGGGATCAGGCCTTAGCTGTAAATTTAGTTTGTCATTATTGTATATTATACATGTACTGTATTTATTAATATATTATAAGTATCTTACATAAAAGATTGTAGAATTACCATGTCTACATTACAAGAATTTATTGAGTTAGGACAGAAATTAAATCTAACCGGAGACAAATTAACAAAGTGGAGTGAGGCAAAATATGCAGAGCATGTCCAAAGAGAGGACAGAGTGGCTGAAAGAGAACTTAAGAAAACTCAATTAGAAGCCGAAATGAGAAAAGCAGAGTTAGAGGCTAAGAAGGCAGAAACAGATGCTGAGCTAAGAAAAGCTGAAATCAGTGCACAAAGCAAAAGAGAAGAACTTGAAATGCAGTTAAAAATTAAACAGCTAGAAATCGAAACATCAGCCGATAAAGAATCCAGAAAGCTAGAAATGAAAGAAAAAGAAAACCAATACAAAAAGTATCAAGGGATCGTGAAAAATTTCGCTACTGGGGACTGTACCTCAGCATTTACTCAGAATTTTGAAACGATAATGGAACATTATCAGGTCCCAGTTACAGTTTGGAACATCATCTATATGAGAAGTCTGTCTGGGGAACCATTAAAAGTCATAGAGACCATCCCCAAAGAGTTAAGAAAAGACTATCACTATATGAAAGCCAAAATTATGGCACATTTCCTATTAGATGAAGCAGGGTATAGAGAACAGTTTGCTAAGTTATCTCCAAAAGCAACTCAAACGTACTCTGACTACACTTCAGTAGTACAGGATGTATTTAGTAAGTGGTTATCATCAGCTAAAATTGATAACAATTTTGATAAGTTGAAAGATCTGATATTAAGAGATAAAATCATCTCTTCTCTACCACCACCCTTTTCAAAATTTTTGCAAGAGTGTGAATGTGAGAGTGTACAACAGATAGAAAAACGGGGTTTGGCTTACTTTACAGCCAATAAAGATTGTTTTGTAAATGTGCTAAAAGACACAGAATTCGTAGCAGCCGCTACTTATGAAAGATCAAAACCAAATACTTACAACAGACAGAAACCTTTTAGGCAAGCTAACAATTATCGTTGTAAATATTGTAACTATCAACACAATGAAAGTGGGATGTGTGATAAACAACCAGGTTACCTTACATACTTACAAAATTATATAGACAAGCAAGACAGAGAGAGAAAGAACTACAAACGATTAACCAAATGCTATCTTTGCAAGGCGTAAGGCCACTGGCGTCATTCTTGTAAAGGAAAGCAAATGACAAGAAAAGCCAACGCGGCAATGTTTGATAGCTCTTCCTCTGACGAAGAACTAGTAGAGAGTCAACACCCAGCTAATGCAGCCGAAACCATTGATGTATTCCATCTGGAAAAATGCACAACCTGTAACCGCTTCCATGAAGATGGCATTTTAACATGCGGCCACTCCATACCGATAGCAAATGAAGAAGCCAATCTAGTTATAGATTCGAAAGGCAAGCTGAATATCCATCAGGGTTATGTTAACGGCAAAGTAGCCAGTGGTTTATCCTACCTGCAGATTACACAGGCAAACATGTGACATGCAGAACTTTCTCAGGAAATATTGAGAAATACCCACTTGCATGGGCATATATTCAAACACCATTCTTGACAGGCAAGGTTAAATGCGCAGCATTGTGTAACCCATGTTGTGATATAATTATTGGTAACCTGCCCGAAGTGAATGATATGCCACATGATTTTGTAACATCTTGCTGTGAAAATATTTTATCAAATGCAGTAACTAGATCAGCTGCAGAATTGCAATCTTAGACCAACCAAACTGAGACATTAGAATTACTAAGTCCAATGATAACACCTCTTAAGAACATGAGGGAAGACTTTGTGAAGGCACAAGAGGCTGATGTATCATTACAAAAATATTTTTAACTTGTAGGCCAAAAGCCAAAACTAACAAAGAATGCTAGCTGGCACTTTGATTTGAAATGTGGTATCCTAACAAGGTACTACACAAAAAATGCCAATACCATTGCACAAACGGTGTTACCAACTGAACACCGCAAAAAGGCATTGCAACTAGCACATGACATACCTTTTGCAGGGCATATGGCCTATGCCAAAACTAGAGCAAGAATACTAACACAGCAAGTGTCTTAACAGAATTCAATGCAAATCATAAACAGGCAAGGTGTCTAGGGTACGACACAATTCCAACAAATCTAGAAGCAGGTAAACTCAACGGCAATAAAAGTCTGAAGGCCGGCAGATCATATAGTCCAGTGTATTTTCAAAACAATCCATGAAAATCAATAATATATATATATATATATATATATATATATATATATATATATATATATATATATATATATATATACATACCGTGTCTCTTATGGCGAAATGGGCCGGTACTTATAATCTAAGATGTGATCGTTGAAACCACTAGATCCTAATCGGTTTGACCTTGCTGTGAGGTGCCAAGTCCCGTTTGGATATGTTGCCTTCTGTCCATTATTTCAGGCTCATATACATTGTTCCAACTCTTCTCGTTGTCCTCTGCATTCTGTATTGGCCATGGTAACGTTGTCCTGCCAGTCAGTGTCGTTCCAAGTTCCAGCCAACTTCAATGTGCTGCTTCTTGGGTCTACTCCATGATGTGTCTCGTAACTATTGATCAACAAAGCTGACGTGAACTACGTGATGCGTCAAACGCCTAATTATCTCTGCGTTTTTATTTTGAGAGTTTTGCTCCTTCTACTTGTGCCGTCATTAGCTCTGTTACGACTTGGCAGCATGCCCCTCCCCCTTGAAATGGTACACTGCCAGCATCCCTTGTGCGTCCCAGGACAGCCCACACTGCTTCCTTCTGTATGTGCTCTATTTTCACTAGCTGACTTTTTGACACTGTGCAGTCCCAGTCCATATTCAATTACTGACGTAATAAAATGTTGATAAGAGTATGAACAACATTCTTTTCTCCATGTCTACTGCTGTCCGTCTCCAGAGAACCAAATCCTTTCTAATATCTCATAACTTCTTCTACATGATCCTAGAACGACAGGCTTCTGTTGAATGTGATTACCAGGATGAAGGGTGTATTGTGTATATTAAAAAAGGGCTACAGGCTGTTGAAACTGTTATCTCAAAACAACGTTTGCAAGAGACAGCTTTATGTCAACACAAAATCTAAATAAATATGTAATAAATTGCCTTACAGATAATAAGCATAACCCAATCAACAGCAGAAATATTTTAACAACATAAAATCATTAACATTTTAACTGCTTAAGTAAGCATATGAGAGAAACAAATTTGCCTATGCTCTAACCTGAAGACGAACACAATGAATGACTAATGCACAAAATTACTAACACTTAGCAGATTATAAATCTATCAATTTTGTATACAATGTAAAGAAAGTTTTCACAAAATCTTACTCTCCATAAAATACACTCACTCTGAACTGTCCATACAGTGATATAATAGCATACAGTAAGATAATAAGCAGTGGACCCCAAAAATCTGGACTTTCTCGAACAATGTGACGATTAAAGCCCAGCTGTGGTAAAGGAAAGAGGACACACCTCACTTTGTAGTAAATATCTCTCAGGTCTATGTCAAGTTCCTCCCTGTGTAAGTGAAATGTTAACAAAGATATAAATTTCAAAATCATATATCCTGTATACCAGTTGACATAAGTATGAATAGAACTCTACAACTACACACATACAATGATTTTAATAATTAACAAATCTAGCAAGTTACTAAGAGTTGAATAAAAATCAGGTTGCACAACCACAGCCCTTGGACACTGCAGCAATGGACTTTCTATCTAGGTCAATTACATAGGGTTTCCCATGTTTGCTCTCTGATTATTTATAAGTCATACAAGCTATAATCAGTTATCTGATATTTGGAGACATTCAATAACTGTGAAATATTGGTTTTTCTTGATAACTAAGGTTTGTTTTAGGGAGGTTTTTGTGACTTCATTAGCCCTTCTTTAGCTATATGCATTCGATCATGAATTATCTGCCTCTGACAAAGCAATCACAGAGAAATTGGTTAAATTATTTAACTGATTCACTGCAAAACAAAAACTGATGGCAGAAAATGGGAAGTAGGGGCGTGTCACATTAATGATGGTTAAAATTATAACAGATATATTGTACTATATATCAAATTAAAGGAGATTGCACAGGAACATGTCAGAGTTGATAGTTTAGGGAGAGGTTAGAAATATAATAATAATAATGTTAGATTTTGTAATAACAATTTGGAATAAAAGGATGACAATTATTAACAATTACCACTTACCAAGGCACTACTTCTCCGTCTTTGATGAGAATCCAATTAAATTCATAATCATATTCATTCATATCATAAGAACTGCTCCTTAACACCATTAAAACACAATTATAACATCATATTTTGAAGCACATTTCATCAGGTTCCTCTTGTACCTTGCGGTGTCGAGGTGAAGCACAAGCACGGGAGAGTGCCAGTGTATGGACTTCATATATCAAGGTTCCCATGGTCTCTGTAATTCCCTCTATCCATCTTTTACGTGGCCGGCCTCTTCCTCTGCTTCCTTCTGGTCTGTACATCATTGCTTGTTGTGGTATACTGTTTGTTGGCACATCATTTTCACACAAAATTGAACAAAATCAGGAAAACACGAGGCAGATTTGTACTCAGAATCATCATCATCATCTTCCACTTATGCCATCAAGCGTCGTGGGGAGGAATAATTTGCGTTCCAGCGCCCGGTGGGCGGCACTGGATAGTGTCATTCCGTGTGGTTGTACAATGTCTCTGATGTTGTCAATCCATTTTCTTCTTGGACGTCCTTGTGGTCTCGTCACAGATGATCTTTGATGTAAGGCCAGTGATGGTAGTTGCTGATGTTGCATTCTAACGACATGGCCAAACCACTTGATCTTCTGTCTTTCAATAAATGTGGCACAAGATGTTGATCCCACAGTCTGTCTGTAATAGCATTTCTTACTCGGATTGTTAAGTTAGCAGCTCTCCTCAGGCATCTCATTTCGCAGGTGTTGACTTTGCGAAGGTGTAATTTGGATAAAGTCCAGGTTTGAGATTGGTAGCATAGGGTTGGTGTGTATATGCTGTTTATTATCTGTCATTTTGCTGACATGGGTATGTTTGGATGTTTCAGTAAGGGTGATAGAATGAGAACCAATATATACACTATTTTTCTATTCGGTTATAATTATTGAAATACTGCTCAGCTTATTTGTGATAGGCAAAGCACACTTAGAGGCACATGTGTGGCCCATTAGAGCAAGAATAATTATTCTTCTTCGTCTTCTGCGTTCATCCGGACTTTTTTTCCGGATGTGACTGCGTTGTGCCTGTTTACAGCAGAGCTGCGTTCTTGCGCCATTAGGCCGACACATCCGACTTCTGCGGGCATTTGTTGACCGGGTTAACCTTCCCGGGGCAAGAATAATTCAACATGTGCCATCATATAATGATGACAAACTTCACTGTTAGTATTGTTTTTTATATGACCACCTGCTAATAAATTTAACTTAATAACCACATTAGTGCACATGCAATTAGTTTGAGAATCTTTCCTTTAAATCAGAATAACTATCATCTAAAATTGTTCAAAACGATAATCTGATGTAAATCGATGAGGTCAAGAACCATTGGGCATTGCGATTTCTAAAATCTGAAAATAAACCAGTATAACAATAAATATTTTTCAACTTTGAAAAACTACACGCTTCTTTTCCACGATTTTTGGAAAGGCAGCTCTTCTTCCGGTGTAAATATTCATTTACCGGGCACTAAAATTGTGGAAGATACAGGAAATGAAACAAATATTGAAGGAACAAAAAAATGAGCTTATTTATGGGCTAATGGCAGTTTAGGGTAGTTCAATTCAGGTGACAAAGTGGCTCACGGCAGTGAATCACCCTTGTGTCATCCTGATCAAGAAAGACGGGGCCATGAGTCAAAGAAACAAGACAAATGCCTTCCCGTACGACAACACTGGTCAAGACGCCATAAGCAAGATCAGAAGAAGAAAACTAACTTCCTCCTGCAGGAGACAAGAAAGATGGTTGCAGCCACCATGGTGGAATGAAGAGGTCGAGAAGGCATGGCTGGGAAAGAGGCAGGCTGTCAAAGACTGGCAAAAGGCCAGAAAGGCTAACATGCCACAGGTTGAGTTGGCGAACCTGAAGACTGAGGTCGATAGGACGACGACTTTATTCAAATCCTGCGCCAAACATGCCACGGCCGAGAAATGGGACGAGTTCTGCAGGAAGGTGTGCTCCGAGCGATCTCTTACGACATTCTAGTGCCTCCACAAGAGCATGAACGGTGCTGCACAACGTAGGGGTACTCCAGACTTTCAAGGCACAGACCTGGCATGGAAAAAGTCGGATGCGGATAAAGGTAAGGCCCTTCTTGCACGCTACATAGAACAGACTGACCAGAAAGACGAGCCCGCCAGACAGAGGACCACAACGACACTCTCTCAGTTGTGCGAGGGGGTCGGGACAGATGAAGAATGGATAATCACAGCTGAGATAGTGCATGCGATGCTCAAGAAATCACCAAACACCGCCCCAGGCCCAGGCGGCATCCGATATGGTGACCTACTGGTGATATCAGAGGATGACATGGAAGAACTGGCCAGAGAATTCAACACCAGTATCCAGAGGGGTCAGATCAAAGAAAAATGGCTACACAGCTACTTGGTGCCGCTGCCAAAACCGAACAAAGACCATTCCAAGATAAGCGGCTACAGAATCATTACGATGCAGAACACTGCTGGCAAGTTACTGGAGAAAATTGTAGCTCACAGACTTGCTTGTGACTTGGAACAACTCAGCTGCTTCCCGCCCACACTTGGAGGATACAGACGCAACAAAGAGTCATGGCTGAATGTGGCGGTCTTTGCTCAAGATGTTTACGAAGGATTTCAGGTCAGAGAAGAGACATGTGCGGCCGCCATAGACTTAGAGGACGCATATAACAGAGTATTTTTCGAGCACTTGAAGCAAACCCTCCTCAGACTGAAAGTGCACCCTCACCTTGTACGATGGATAGCTGCAGTTCTGCTCCAAAGGAAGGTGGTGCTAAGATGCGGGAGTTGGTCTTCTGAGCCGATAACGATATGTCCAGGATTGCCGCAGGGTTCACCACTGTCACCAGTACTATTCAACGTGTATACGGTGCCGATCACTGAACAACAGTTGGACGGGAGGGGTAGGACTCTGTCATTCGTTGACGACATCCTCATGTATCGACAGGGTCGAGATAGACAGGCGGTTGCCAATGATATGCAGGGCGAACTAGATCGAATTTCTTCATGGTGTGCTGATGCCGTTGCCCTTGTCAACCCTGCAAAGGCAACGGTTACATGGTTCTCACTAAACAACCATATTGTGAAAACAGACCTGCCGGCAGTAAGAATGGATGGGAGCAGCTTGAGTAGAACCAAGTCAATGACATATCTTGGCGTGAGGCTTGATCGTAGCCTGTCCTTCAGAGATCATGTCGATTATGTCATAACGAAGGCTCGAAAAGGTTTGTCAGCAATGAGAGTCATGGCGACTGCCAATATCGAGCAAAGACTGCTAATACTTCTGTTCCAAGGACTTGTGCTTTCACGCATCGAGTATGCCCTGGCCATCCTCACTGTCAGCCCTACACAGATTGAAAGACTTGAAAAGGTACAAAATGAAGCCATGCGCATCATTTTGGGCTGCACGAGAGACACCAGCTGTGTAGCAATGAGATACCTCCTTGACTTTCCGACAATGGAACACAGGATCAAGATCTGGAGAGCTCGTGCATATTTAAAAATAAGTGCAGATGAGCAGCACCCTCTGCATGACGCTATATTCAGAGAAAAGGGTGACAGGCTAAAGAGGGGCAAATCATGGATGGGTCGGGCGGAAGATGTCGTCAGACAGGTCTGCAGTCTTACCAGTATCAACCCCGGCAAGGAATGGGTGCCGGTGCCTCCAGCTTTTAAGTGCACTTTCTCCTGCATTATCACACTCGACAGACGGTGCAGAGAGCAGAACCCTGCCGCTGTCAATGCAGAGGTAAACGCACTCATCTATGAACACTCAGATAGCCCTGAAGTGCTCATCTATACAGATGGATCTGTTGTAAAGCAGCAGAGAAGTGCGTGGGCATTTACAGCCCGTTCGGCGGGCCGAACCGTTCAAGAATCCAGTGGTGCCCACTCTATGACCACGAGCAGCATGACGATGGAGGTGATGGCAGTTACACAGGCTTTCATATGGCTGGAATCACAGCATTATACCAACGTGTGTGTACTAAGTGATTCAATGAGCATGATTCAGAAGGTCGAAGCTGGATCTGTACGTAGACAGTGGACTGAATCGCTGCGGAAGTCTGTTGTCCGTAAAGTCACCTTCATCTTCGTCCCGGGACATGCGGGAGTCGAGGGAAATGAACAAGCTGACAAACTGGCTGGCTCTGCACCCCCTGTAGATGGCCAGCCCATGGATCGTGCCGATGTTATTAACGTCCTTGAAGATATGGCGAGAACAGAGGACTTTGACGTCAGTGATTCCACATCGCTGTCCAGGATGAAAGACCTGGGAGTAAGAATCGGCACAACCAGACGCGAGAGGTACATCGGGAAAACAAAGCGCCTCATCAACCAACACAGAACTGGCACTATTAGCCACCGGACGCTGATGAATATGCTGGGGGGAGGATCTGAGCACCTATGGACATGTCCGGAGTGCAACGAATATACCCCAACTGATAACTGATAACTGAACTGATAACAGTGAATCAGTTAAAAATCATTACACAATTCTGAATTGTTGCACCTTCAATGAGGCATGCAGAAACAATGCATCAATATTAGAGGGTAACAATGACCTTAGTACAGGTTTTATTAGCATTAGTGTTAATGAAACCCTTTATAACTTACTTGTATACAAGCAGTGTTATGATACAATGATTTAATTATAATCATCAACTCCAGCTCTGTGGTGAAGGGGTTACAGACACAATTTGTAATCCCACAACACACGTTCGAAACACAGCTGCGGGCGATTTCGCAGGAGACCACCTTGCATTAATTTTCATACAATGACATGAGTGCTGGTCATTCAGAAAGCAATGGCAAACTACTTAACATAAACTTGCCAAGAAATCACAAACAGCCAAAAAATGCTGGGGCTGACTGCTACGTCCTGTAAAGGATATGCAACAAACTTTTAACTCCTGAATTAAATATTGTTTTTTTAGCAATCAGGTATGTAACTAATAAATAGAAAGTCATTGTGATGTTGTTTCAGACAGTCAAGATCCCACATCATGATAAATCTCTCATTCTGCAACTTCATTCCAGATACACCATGTACTATTGTAGGCATGGCCCTTGCTTTGACGCAACTTTGCAAGCCGGTAATTATGCCTTTTTACCTGTGTGTTGCTGGGGCCAACAAGAGAAGCAAAGAATGGTAACATTGTAACCCACTATGTCCAGTGCATCAAGAGGTGAAGAAAATACATTGGCAGTGATTAGAACATACATTGAGAAAACCTGAGAAAAGTATTAATCAAACGATCTTTGTCTGGAATACACAGAGTAAAATACATAGTGGAAGGCCTAAAAACACATGGAGAAGAGAAGTAGAGGCATAAATGCATAATATGGGGAGAATGCGGGAGTGAATTGATTGAGGGTCTAAGTTGCAATGGATGAAAGAAGAACCTACTATGCATGTTGTACGATGCCATAAAGGAGGGTTGGAGTGGGAATGTCAACCCAATTCTGGAGAAAAGCTGCAAAATCCAATCAACCATGAACAAGTCAAAAGAAAAAGAAAGAAAAATAACCCAGCCAAAGAATTTGAAAGAAGGCTTTCCTATAGATTGCCCTCATTCACAATCAATGTTTTTTTAAACTGTCTGTTGCATCGTTATGAAATTTTCCCCGCCGGTCTTATATTTACCCCCACCCAAGGAATACTGTGAGGTTTTAATAATAATAAATGAGGATATTTATAAGGGTATCCCGGTAGGAATGAGGTTCTATCCTCTATCGCCTTCTTTAGGATGCCTGGAATTCGGCTCGTTCCCCCACGTAAAGATAACTAAGGATATAGTCAGTATCTTACACACAAATTTTATAAAGGGCCCTTTAGATGGTGTGGAGACCACGGGCTGTTACCATTAGTCTTAATAGAAGATTACCTCCCCTATGAACAAGCAAAAGAACTAGCGTGAAGTTGCCCGCCCTCCTGGGTCTCTAATATTCTATTCATATGTGTGTTGGGTACACTTAAACATATAAGTAATGAACTGGACATGCACAGGTAGCACAAGACATCCACTATGTGAACAGAATTTATAGTGTCATAATAGGACAATCACTGTATGAACACACCATATATTGACAGTACAGAACAAGTACAGGGTGAACAGAACAGTCTTCAAGAAATCACTCAAAGATCAGACTCCAAGCGAAAAGTGTAATGTAAAATCAAAAGTTGACTCATGGATCAAGCTTTATGCTCAACCCTATTTCTCATTCAGATTGACAACATATTCACAACGCATTATTCAGTCATGGTACAACAATACAGTAATCAAATATATTACTAGATTCAGTAACTAAATTAAAAGAAAGATCTGGCAATCTTCTGGGTCACTGAAACAAAGTATTAGTGTACAGTTTTCTCTTCTGCTTATAGGGATCAGTAAGTGTTTAGCCTCATGGATGAGGTTTTCTCCTTAGGGTCAAGTTCTCTTTCAGGGTCTAGAGTTGCGCTAAGCATGGTACCGTACGGGTTCTACTGGCAGTCTCCAACATCCGAAGGTAATATTCTTCAGGTCCATCTACTGGAGGAAGGGGATGGTTAAGACATGTTATTGTCTAGAATCATAATGGACCTGCATTTATTGGCATGCAAATCGCTGTGAATATTTCATAAAAATATTAAATAGTCATCGCTGGAGTATGACACGGAAGCTGCTATTTCTTGCCATTGAAATATCACATTAACAGCATGCTATCTACATTTTAGTTTGGGATTGCGCTCCCGATTTTAATAGTCGAAAATGACACAATTTATGTAACAATGGATGCTACATCTAATAATACACACTAGAACAAGCAAAGACATCAACATAAAACATGATTTGCGGGTCTACTTATGTCTGAAAAATTCACTCTGTATCTCTGTGGAGGACACGAATTTCAGAAACACGAGATGTACACACGTACACAGAGGAGGGGAAAACTATATAAATTAATCGGTCCCATTTTTAAACGCGATCTTCAAATAATTGGGTAATTTAACATCACAAGTACTCTAAATATCCTTAAATCAGAGACACGAAAACAAGAAACAGAAAGTTACAGCAAAAACATCTCCGGTAAAATTCAGCAAACCTAAAATGTAGTGCATAGTCCAAACCCACTTTTTGTTTGGCAGTGAATCAGTTAAATAGTTTGTCAAAATTAAAGTACATCACATGAAAACCTGAGGACAATATAACTAGACTCTCTTTTGTCTGGAATAGAAAGAAAAAGCAGCGGCTGCAGCAGGATATAACAATATGAATTGGAAACAAATAGGTATATTAAGCTCCTGCGAGAAGAAACGTACTAAACATCAACACGTTGCACATACCTTACAAGGAGATCCATCGTATCGCGAAATACAGGTGAAAATCCAAAATCAGAACCACTCAATAAATATATAAAATGAATAATAAAATAAAATAAAATAAAATACACACAAACGCGTACAATACGACACACAGGACGGTCAACTTTTCGATTCTCAGAATCTTTGTCAAGGACAGGACACCACAGATAGCTAACACAACGAAATACAGCAAACAAAGAAAAAATGAAAAAACACAACTACTCCGATGCCATGTGGGGCAGAACAGGTGGCATTGCTAGCTGCGAAGGCGTTCGTTGGCTGCAGAGTTAAAAGTGGGTTGCAAGATAGGATTTAAGTAGCCAAAATTATGCGAACAGTCTGCTATGAAAATATAGGGGTGTGGGGACAGTTAAGTATAGATATGGGGGGGGGGGGGGGGAAGGACAGCATAGTAATAGATAGTGTAAACAATTGGGGAAGACGGCACAGTTATACCGTAGCGTCCACAACAGTATTGATACCTTCTGGATGGATGCATCCCAGATTGTTGATTAGCTGGCATTCAATTTTGAGCCTAACGGAGCTGTTGGAGTAGCAGGGTTTTAATGCGGTGACACATACATCGTCGACTCCATTATGGTTGGAGGAACTGAAATGGTTGGGGACAGGTTTGTCAGCGCCCTGATTGATGTCTCTGAGTTGTTCTCTAACAAGGTCAGCAAGACGTCTGCCAGTTTGGCCAATGTATTTCATGTCACATCGTTTGCAGATGATGACATAAATCAGATTGCGGGATGTACAAGTGAAAGAATATTTCAAGGTGAAGGTGACTAGGGGAAATGCAATCTCTGGTGTCTGAACAACGTATGGGCATGTCAGACAGTTCTTACGATGGCATTCGAATGTGCCCACAGATAAAGTAACCGTGGGGAGGCGACTATGCACAAGGTGGTCTCTGAGGCTCTGGTTACAGCGGAAAATTACCCTAGGGCCATTGGAGAATACCTCACGAGTGGTTGGATCGGATTCCAAGATAGACCAGTGTCTCAGGAAAATTTGCTTGATGGCATAGGCATGTGGATGGAAGGTGAGGATGAGCTTGGGTTCATTGTTTGGAGGTCGCGTTTGTTTGACGAGGGACATTTCCCGCGAGACTTGGGTTATGCGACAGAAAGCTGTGGACAAGACGTCCTCTGGGTAGGACAGTCTGCGGAAAAAGTCAAGCATTTCATGGGCTCTCTCGAAGAAGTCATTATCATCCTGACAGATACGACGAAGGCGGAGTAGCTGGGAATATGGGATGGAATCTTTGCAGCTTTTGGGGTGGGATGAGCTGTACAGGAGGAAACCGTGAGCATCAGTAGGTCTCTTTTGAAATAGCTGGAATCCTAAAAACACATGGAGAAGAAAATTACAGACAGAAATAAGATTGAGAGGACATGGAGGGAGCTGCATAACAACTTGGCATGGTTTAGTTGTGGGCCTAAGCCCTAATGGGGGATAAAGGACAGAAGAAGAAAAACAAAGACATGACAAAAAATATTTTGAAGGAAAAGATGAGTAGGTAGACAACGAAACAAATGGAAAAGTAACAAGAGATGGATGGGTCTACCACAAGAATAAGAGACAGAAGGAGATGGATAAACACTGCAACCAACTTTCACTGTGGAGATTATCTTGACTGACTAATTACCACACATGTCCATGCAGTTCTATTACTACAATTTTTTTTAAAGTCATAAAAAGCCACTTACAGCAGGGGTCTCTGGTCTTCTTCCTCTACATCTTCCTCTTCCAAGAGCCACCCAAATCCCTTGGCCTCAAGCACAGATGAAGCCATGCCTCTTTTCCTAATGTTGAACCCATCCCCAGTAGCAACGGTGACATCGGAACTTACTGATCCTGTGATGTCATAATTATCTGGCAATTACAAGAAAGTAAAGAATTTCAATGAAATATATGACAAATATTTTTCTTGCCTTTGCAATATCTTCCAAAATTTTTACAATCAATAGCAGTATTTACAGGTTACAATATTTGCCAAATTATATTATATATATTATGTTAGTGATTAGTGATGATTGCCACCATCACACTTCTGACAAGTGCTCCAAACTTATCCTTACTATCTCTGCCAGCGTATAAAGACTGATCACATCAGTTCTGTGTAGGTTCATCAAATGTCTTGTGTTCTTTGTGAAAAGCTAATGTCTGGTGGCTCCCCAATTCATTGCCATCTACCTCACTCTGGACAAGAAAGGGTTCTTAAAGTCATCTATTCATCATCGTCTGGTCCACCCATTGCTCACCCCACCTCAATCACTGCCATGTCCACCAAATGATCGGCTTGCCTGGTGCCTTTCTTACCTGGGTGCCCCAGTACATAGATGAAAGTTAGCTCGACTAATTGTGGTGTGTTCAGTGTGTTAAGCCACTCATGTCATGAGACCAGTCTGGGCTTTCTTGAGCATGTTCATTGAGTCGCTCAGTACATATGTGTGTGAATACTTTTACTTGCTGAGCAATTTACGCATTGGTTACAGCCATTGTTTTCATCATAATATTACCATTATCAAGTGCCTTGCCAACTGGCATGGGTGATCATGCTTTTCCCACATCTTGTGATCTCCCACAGCATGTGCCATGACACAAACATCGATGACTGCCCCATTTTTTGTTTATGATAAGTTGTCTTTGTGTCTTAGCCTCTTGCAAAACATTTAGATTACTCATTTTGGCTGTCTAAGAAATGTTCAGCATTCGTCTGTAAAACCTTATCAGGTCTGCACTATATATATATATATCCATCCATCATGTGCCATGCCAGTAAGCATGGGCGGTCATGACTCTCCATTTCACTCGATCACCAGTCGTGGATCAGCTCAGTGTTCCTGTCTCGACCATGCCACGTGGCCAAGCCATCCAGGTATTTACCTTTCTGTCTTCCCCTTGATCTCTTTCCCTTGATCTTGCCGGATGTCACCAAGTTCTCTCATTTATTTCTTCTCATAACATGTCCAAAAAATCTTGACTGTCTATGTCTAATTTCTCTAATTAGTGTACAATTTTCATTTGTTTCTTGGAGGACTTTGTCATTGGTTTTTCTGTCTGTCCATGGTATTCTTTGCATTCTCCTCAGAAACCGTATTTCCACAGCCATCACATTTTTTTCAGCTTGACTGCTCGTCCATGCTTCACATCCATACAAAAGTTCGGTTTCTATGTAGCACCTCAACTCTTTTTTCTCATTTCGGGACAATGGCTAGCCTCACCCGCCAGTATGGTCATTGCCAGGAAGGAAAGCAACGGCAAAATACCTTCTTTAAAAATACCTAGTTCATTATAATTCGCCTAATTACAGATCATATAATTATAAGCTCACCGAATAATAAAAACAAATCAGAAGAAAGTACACATCCTTGTCCGAAACCTTTCTTTATGTATTGAAATGTTCCTAATGGTTGTTGATTCTTACGGCTGCTGTTTGCTCTACATTCTCATAAAGTACCTTGCTGATTTGCATGGGCGATCATGATTCTCCAAATCAAGTAATCTCCAATTACATGTATCAATTAATGTGCTGACTCGCTTCCATGCCATGCCAAAAGACTGCCAATAATCCTCTCTATCTTCCTTTATCTCTTTTCACAAATCTTTACAGTTGTCACATGTTTCAGTTTTCTAGGGATTTTGTTTATTTACTATTTGTCCAGGTTTCACAGTCATATGCTAGAACTGTTTCTATGTACTATGTAATAATTCTTTTTCCAACTTCCAATGAAAAGGACTTATTGCATAAAATATTCTGAATTGTTTTTTTTTGGAGTGAGTTCCCTTGAAGCAAGATGGTGGGACATTTCTTCATCCCGTAAAATGGAACGTGTTTTTTCCGAAATGTTTATGGATTAAGTGTGTTTTTCGTGGTGAAATGGAGTTCGGACCATGCAACGTAGTTTGTGCACGCGCGCCCGGACTTCCTTCGGCGCCCGGTGGCGATAGTTAAGCCTGGCATGACGACCAGACGACCGGCGAGGACACAGCGTGGGAAGAGGGCAGGCGCATGCAGAAGGCGTTTAAAATGTGACAGATTGGGTATCGGAAACGTTCGAGTACTGTACTGGAACTGTGCATCTTTTAGTCAACGCCGACCCATTCTTGAAAAACTACTCTACGGAAACAATATTGTAGTCTTACAAGAAACACAGCTCGGCGATGGAACAGTCAATGTCGCGGGATTTCAGGGATTCTTTAACAGGCGGCACCTCGGACAGGCCATTCTGGTCCGCGACAACATACTAGTGTCTGAGATCGATATGTCTTCCAGGAACAGTGATGCCCTGCAAGTGCAGGCATTAAGAATAATGACGCCAGTGCAGCTTGTAATCGTGAACGTTTATGCGCGAAATGGGAAGGTCGACGTGCGACAATGGCAGAGTTTGTTCGATATGGATGAAAGGCATATCATCTACTGTGGGGACTTCAATGCCAGAGGCAGTCAATTGGGGAATTGCATTACCAATAGACAGGGAGAAGATCTGGAGGACGCCCTGGCATCTGCTGCCCTAATCTGTCTGTGAATGATGGGAAGGTCACTAGAATAGCCACTCGACCAGGTGACTCTGACAGCGTCATTGACCTGGCTCTGGTATCGCCCACCATCGCACCAAGGTGACGGTGGGGCACACTGGGATACCACGATAGTGACCACTACCCTTGTGTCATCCTTATCAAGAAAGACAGGGCCATGAGTCAAAGAAACAAGACAAATGCCTTCCCGTACGACAACACTGGTCAAGACGCCATAAGCAAGATCAGAAGAAGAAAACTAACTTCCTCCCGCAGGAGACAAGAAAGATGGTTGCAGCCACCATGGTGGAATGGAGAGGTCGAGAAGGCATGGCTGGGAAAGAGGCAGGCTGTCAAAGACTGGCAAAAGGCCAGAAAGGCTAACATGCCACAGGTTGAGTTGGCGAACCTGAAGACTGAGGTCGATAGGACGATGACTTTATTCAAATCCTGCGCCAAACAGGCCAAGGCCGAGAAATGGGACGAGTTCTGCAGGAAGGTGTGCTCCGAGCGATCTCTTACGACATTCTGGCGCCTCCATAAGAGCATGAACGGTGCTGCACAACGTAGGGGTATTCCAGACTTTCAAGGCACAGACCTCACATGGAAAAAGTCGGATGCGGATATAGGTAAGGCCCTTCTTGCACGCTACATAGAACAGACTGACCAGAAAGACAAGCCCGCCAGACAGAGGACCACAACGACACTCTCTCAGTTGTGCGAGGGGGTCGGGACAGATGAAGAATGGATAATCACAGCTGAGATAGTGCATGCGATGCTCAAGAAATCACCAAACACCGCCCCAGGCCCAGGCGGCATCCGATATGGTGACCTACTGGTGATATCAGAGGATGACATGGAAGAACTGGCCAGAGAATTCAACACCAGTATCCAGAGGGGTCAGATCAAAGAAATATGGCTACACAGCTACTTGATGCCGCTGCCAAAACCGAACAAAGACCATTCCAAGATAAGCGGCTACAGAATCATTATGATGCAGAACACTGCTGGCAAGTTACTGGAGAAAATTGTAGCTCACAGACTTGCTTGTGACTTGGAACAACTCAGCTGCTTCCCGCCCACACTTGGAGGATACAGACGCAACAAAGAGTCATGGCTGAATGTGGTGGTCTTTGCTCAAGATGTTTACAAAGGATTTCAGGTCAGAGAAGAGACATGTGCGGCCGCCATAGACTTAGAGGATGCATATAACAGAGTATTTTTCGAGCACTTGAAGCAAACCCTCCTCAGACTGAAAGTGCACCCTCACCTTGTACGATGGATAGCTGCAGTTCTGCTCCAAAGGAAGGTGGTGCTAAGATGCGGGAGTTGGTCTTCTGAGCCGATAATGATATTCCAGGATTGCCGCAGGGTTCACCACTGTCACCAGTACTATTCAACGTGTATACAGTGCCGATCGACAGGGTCGAGATAGACAGGTGGTTGCCAATGATATGTCATAACGAAAGCTCGAAAAGGTTTGTCAGCAATGAGAGTCATGGCGACTGCCAATATCGAGCAAAGACTGCTAATACTTCTGTTCCAAGGACTTGTGCTTTCACGCATCGAGTATGCCCTGGCCGTCCTCACTGTCAGCTCTACACAGATTGGAAGACTTGAAAAGGTACAAAACGAAGCCATGCGCATCATTTTGGGCTGCACGAGAGACACCAGCTGTGTAGCAATGAGATACCTCCTTGACTTCCCGACAATGGAACACAGGATCGAGATCTGGAGAGCTCGTGCATACTTAAAAATAAGTGCAGATGAGCAGCACCATCTGCATGACGCTATTTTCAGATAAAAGGGTGACAGGCTAAAGAGGGGCAAATCATGGATGGGTCGGGCGGAAGATGTCGTCAGACAGGTCTGCGGTTTTACCAGTATCAACCCCGGCAAGGAATGGGTGCCGGTACCTCCAGCTTTTAAGTGCACTTTCTCCTGCATTATCACACTCGACAGACGGAGCAGAGAGCAGAATCCTGCCGCTGTCAATGCTGAGGTTAACGCGCTCATCTATGAACACTCAAATAGCCCCGAAGTGCTCATCTATACAGATGGATCTGCTGTAAAGCAGCAGAGAAGTGTGTGGGCATTTACAGCCCGTTCAGCGGGCCGAACCGTTCAAGAATCCAGTGGTGCCAACTCTATAACCACGAGCAGCATGACAATGGAGGTGATGGCAGTTACACAGGCTTTCATATGGCTGGAATCACAGCATTATACCAACGTGTGTGTACTAAGTGATTCAATGAGCATGATTTAGAAGGTCGAAGCTGGATCTGTACGTAGACAGTGGACTGGGTCGCTGCGGAAGTCTGTTGTCCGTAAAGTCACCTTCATCTTCGTCCCGGGACATGCGGGAGTCGAGGGAAATGAACGAGCTGATAAACTGGCTGGCTCTGCACCCCTTGTAGATGGCCAGCCCATGGATCGTGCCGATGTTATTAACGTCCTCAAAGATATGGCGAGAACAGAGGACTTTGACGTCAGTGATTCCACATCGCTGTCCAGGATGAAAGACTTGGGAGTAAGAATCGGCACAGCCAGACGCGAGAGGTACATCGGGAAAACAAAGCGCCTCGTCAACCAACACAGAACTGGCACACACAGTAACTGGTGTTACCTTTCCTCTGGAGTACACTAGACAGGAGAGAGGGATCATGCTGCATGGGCAATACATGGTCTCTAAATTCAGCCCAGGCTTTGTGTTATGGAGAGGTATAACTCCATTTTACAAACTATCGTCTGTAAAGACGGCAAGGTGCCAGTCAGTCAATTCCTTTCAAGACATCTTCATTACTCTTTCTATTCATCCATGCTGTTATCATTCTTCTATAAAAATCACATCTCTGCAGCTTTCACATAATTCCTCACTTGTAAGCTAAATGTCCATGATTGACCTCTGTACAACAGGACTGACAATGTGGCTCTTAAGAACTTTCCTCCTCACCTCAATGGACAAAGATAAATTCCAGACAATATTCTTTATCTTCTGAAATGCTGCTTTTGCTTGGGCTATTCTACATTAACTTCCTTAATACAAATGGAAGCAGAAAAAGAGGCTGACCACGTAAACGATGGACAGAGGGAATAACTGAGTCCATGGGAATCTCGTTACATGAAGCCCATAAATGGGCACTCTTCCGCTGTTTATACTTCGTCTCGACACCGCAAGGTACAAGAGGAACAAGATGAGATGATGATGATTATGAGAATACAAACCACATCCAGTACCCAAATTGCTAAATAAGTTGAGATGTTTCACATTGGTTCCATTCACTTTGATGTTGCATTTGGGAAGACGTTTTTTCTTTGTTATTACCATTATTTCTGTTTTTCTGTTATTCAGACTAAGTCATTTGTTTTGACTTTCTGTTGCAATTATAGCCATCATTTCTTATAACTGCATTTCATTTTCAGTGACTAAATCCATATCACCGGCACAATGCAGATTGTTTACATCATGCCTACCAATTTATAATTCCTGGCATGTCTTGTAGGGATCTCATTAGTATTTCCGTCTGTACAAACTGAACATATCAGGTGATAGTACAAAACCCTGTCTAACACCTTGTTTAATGTGTTAGAAAGTTCCTAACTGATTGTTATTTCTAATGGCTGCTCTTTGTTGCCAATACATGTTCCTTATTATATTCAGGTCTTCAGCACCATTATTTAAAATTTCCAACATCCTAACCATTTCTTCAATTTCACCTCAAAAGCCTTAGTGTAGTCAATAAAGCATGTCCTAATACAGTGCAGACTTGATAAGAAGAACTCACCTGGGACCCTAGAAATAGTTCTTCTTATCAGAAATTCCTCCTATAAGAGACAAGAGCAAAGAAGAAAACTTGCAGGGCATAAATAAATTATTTTTCACAACAGAAATTTGCCTCATCCGAGATTGTCGTAAGTGGTTTGCACCAGGTGGTGGATGATGAAGTGGCCTCTAGATATTTTTTCTGGAGGTGAGCTGCAAATATGTTGAATAAGCAGCCATGGATCAACACAGGCAGTGGTCATTGAGAGGAAGTGAGTTAGTTGTTGGGGAGCCATCTTTATAAAATATCTTAACTTGGTGACATGACCACTGGCCGTACATGGCCTCTCCTCCTTGCTTCCTTGCATGGTCTGTCTTTTTAGACAAAGGCTAGTGGAATCAATCGTACACAGCGGCGGAAGGCGAGGGGACACCATGGCTGTATTTCTCACATGAAAATCATGCTTCAAAACAAACTTGACTGCATTCTATCAAATTATGAGCATTTCATTCAATAAGTCCTTGTCACTGGAAGTTAGAAAAAGAATTCTTGCATTTAACATTGAACCAGTCCTAACATATGGCTGTGAATCCTGGACAATTAATAAACAAGCAAAAAAGTCACTAGAAGCCTTGGAGATGTGGTTTTATAGAAGAGTGCTGAAAATTCCTTGGACATCCAAATTGAGTAATCTGGACATTTTGATGGAGGATAAATTGCAAAGACATCTTACACAAGCATCAGAAAAAGGCAGCCATCATTTTCAACCACATTATGAGAATCAAAACAATGTTTTCCTGTAGTGAATTTGAATAATGAAGACGCAAACAATAGATTGCATGATTTATTGCCTGGCATATTTTGCTGCATCTCGTCAGGTACATGCTGCAGAAATCACACAATGTAAAGTAAAATAACTAGATACATCCTTCAAGCTAAAACATACACATGTTCGCACAGTAATTTCAATTGTCTATCACAGTGTCGTGAAATGCAGCCTTTACATCCCAGAACAATTTTGGTTCACTTTTGATGAACCATGTAGAGAAATTACAGAAGGAATGAAATTTTCTATAATAAAGGATGCTGGGTCAAAGTAGTACACGCATGGTAGAAGACATAAAAATACGAGCTAGTTCACATGGCAGTGTTCTGGTGGCTATGCAAGGCTGACCCTGGACTCTCAACAAACACAAGGTGTGGAATGCCAATCTAAGGGAAGATTAAACTGACCCAGAACTGATAATTAAACCACACTGCAGAGTAGGTGTGAAATGGGGCCGTCAAGCTATCCAGCCAGTCCAGCTTCAAGGTGGTACATGTCAAACTGGTAATTACCCCTCACTGGCGGGCAGACTCAGCAGAGTGTGAAACAGACCTTGTAAAACTGATCCTAAACTTGACTAGAGGCCAGTAATTACCTGTAGAAAGGTAGAAAGGTGGTGTTAGAAGGATAATAAACCATTCAGGACTGTATCCAGAAATTAGGTCTTGGGTGTCTGACAGAGGCAATTAACTGTGAAGTGTCAGGACTGGCCACACAGAGTAAATGTTGGCTATTAAAACCGAATCAGGTATGCCAGAGGGTGTGATGTCCAGTTGTTCAGTGAGAATTGCAATAAACGCCAGGGGGAGATAAGGAAGAATTTATGACTGGAATTTCTGGGAGATAATAGGTCTACCCGACTCAGTATATATTAGGCTGTTAGTCCTGGTCGTGTTAGATATGAAAATCAGTGAAACAGGTACTCAATGTTCTGTAGTCTTATGTCTGCTAGATTTCACTAGGAAAGTTATTTCTTAGTAACTATCTAAGTCTTTTAGATGTATGTTTAGATTTCAGTCTATATCTGAGCTAGGTTACTGCAACTATCATTGTCGTAGGTTACTTGAGTGTGCACTGTTATTTCTAAGTTCTGTGTACAATATCATATTGCTATAAGGGTTATTCTTTACAAGTAGCTACCTTTTGTGAGGCAGACTTTTGACTTTCATTCATCAGGTTAGATGTCTGTTACTCTATGGAAACTATTAGTTTCTCAGTCGTTGTAGATAATCATGTTACTACAACTTGTTTGCATGTCATACTGTGTATTAGGAATACCTTCATATGCCTAATGTTTAAGCATGTGTGGGATGTATGTATTTGTAACTCCATATGAATATACGATGCTAGGACTATGCTTCGTAATATTCTTTTTATGCGTATACGTCTCATTTTGTATGCATACAAACTAACTTTGCATAATGCTATTATGTTAAAGTATCATAATATGTATAGTTTAATTAATATATTTTATGGGTATTTCATGTTTGGTATAGTGATTTGTCATATGCAAACATACCAATATGAAGTGTTATGCTATTGTCCGCACATTGGCACTTTACCTTTTGGTTGCATTTGTAGCAGAGGTGGAATGGTACAGACATTACCCACAACTGGTATAGAGTATATGATGCTTAACCCTTTCAGTATATTTTGGATGGAGCGGCTCTACGACCCAGAATGTCGGTATTAGCGACATGGACATAGGACGGCAGAAATGCAATAATTACAGGCGTGTGAGACAATTGAAAAGTCCATCCCCGACTAAGACAGTAGGGAGGAGGAGGATAGCGAACGCAGTAGAACTGGAAGATAAACGTGGCCAGACTGGTCATTGTAAATGTGTGTGCTAGGATATGTGTATTACTTAGGATTGTACTGATTTAGAACTAGGTATAACTAGGTATGTATAAATCTCAAGAACTAGAGACTATTAGGTAGTGCCAGGACTGACAGGCATCAGAATACCAGCAAGCTGTTTTGTTTCTACTGGAGAGATCGCTGATCTGACCACGGCTGTTTGCGGGTCGGAGCATACCGGCTGTTAGCCCTTTACAAGGCATAGCGTCTGATTCCGGCCGATGCGAGAAAACGATCGTAGCGTCCGATTCCGGCCGATACTATTATGCATTGTAAAATCGCGATCTCTCGGCTTTCCGACACTTCCGACGGCTACTTTCGCTTTCGCCTACAGCTTGACAACATGGCCGCCATTTGTAAACGCGATAGTATCAATTTGAACGGACTTTTAAGGACAATTTTTGATAGTTTTCGGGATTTTTACGCTGTTTTTCAAAATGGATTTCGGCGATTCTTCAAGTGATAGCCGAGATTTCGCTAGGTTCATTTTAAATGACATTAAAGGGCACGAAGTTGACTATTAATCGGAGCTAGATATCAGTGCAAAGCGTTACTTTGCATTAGCAGTCGTGAGTCGGACTTTAAAGAAAGTGATTATGATTCTGAAAATGTGTTTGTATATTGCCGTATAGGTGACGGAAAATCACAAACAACATGCTGTATTTCGTAAATATTTGTGTTCATGTATGGATTACCGGCAACAATCACGTGAGTAACATATTCTGCATGCTTTTCCCTTCATTGTGTTGTTTATTTAACTAAAATTGGTTGACTAACACCTTATTTGTGATGTTTTTACTAACGCGACCCAAACTTTTTCCAAACCTGAAAAAATCTTGCCCGTTCAGGGCTACAAAATGGACAAGCGTCTGCCCTGTAAAGGGTTAGTGGACCTCTCACTGATCCAGACAGGATTCAGAGTTATGTATTTTATATTAATCATTTCATCTTCACGATTACTGTAGTGCAGAAACTCATACGCATTCATCATCATCATCTTGAAAAACATCAGATGTCTAATAATATGATTAGTAATTAAAGTGAGCCGGCTTCGTGGCTTAGAGGTTATGACTTTTCTCCGTAATCTCATATACTCTCGTCAGTAACGTGATGACGGTAAGAATCAGCAGTGGTTCGAATCGCATCGGTAACTTACGGGGTATGTGAGCCGGCCGCTCAGAAAGCAATCGCAAACTACTGAGCGTAATCTTGCCAAGAAATCACCATACAGCTGAAAGATGCTGGTGTTTTACAGCGATGTTCTGTAAAGGATATGCCAAAAAAACAAAAATTAAAGTGAGTGTAGCTTGTTTTAACTCATAAGTTCAGTGTTATATTTTTAATTCCAATTGTGTATACGTGTTGTGTGTGTACATTGGTGGGGGATTCCTTACACACCAATGAAGGGAACAGTCAGGGGAGAATAACCTGTACTGGGATAGTTGTCAATTACTCTTAAATTTAGACTTAAAAATCTATCTCAGCTAAACTTCTCCTTCCTACTCCTTGGCGAATATTCAGCACAGTTCATTTAAATTTTGTTACGAGCCATTTGGAGTTGTATGTTGGATATTCAGGGCTTAATCTACAGTTCAGCCATATAGATTTTGTTCCTAGTCAGTTTCTGACTATTTGGGGTTGCTCGCCAGTGACCAATACTTTCATCTAGGCGGTGGCGCACCCCGACTTCTGACAGATTGGGCTTCTCATCCGGTATTTGAATTCGGACTTCTCGCTTTCAATAGAATCCGGTACTAGACATACAATTTTTAAGTTAACTCTTGTAATCTTCATTCATCAAAAAGTCTAATATCAAATGTAGCTAATTTTAGTTGAGGAAGTTACAGAGTATAGATATAACTTTTCAAAAGTTTATAACAAATAAGAACTTATGAGAAAACTACCATCATCTATCATTTATTGATAACTGTTTTTAACTATTATCAGTTTGTGTTACCATTCATCATTTAATGATAAGTGAACGCTTTAATCATATTTACATTGATGTGTTTGATGATTTAACTGCTTGACTGATTTGTATTTTATGCTAATATATGCCATGTTCATTTTGACATGTATGCAGTGCATTTTAATGTTTAGTTAGGTAAATATTACTGTTGATTACTGTATTGTACATCTCTCACACTTTCTTCACTGCTGTCGCCAGATACTACTTGAATATTACTTTCAGTTGTCTTTCACTGCGGAGGCTAAACTCTACAATTGGTTTTGGTTCTGCTGTCATTGGTTCACTCTTGTCTTTCTAGCTTAGCTCTGATTTTTGATAGATACATAGGAGCGTACCTGAATTAAGCCATTAGCAAATATGGACTCACCTTCCCAGGATCTAGATTATTTGAAGGCGCACACAGATTTCTTAGAGTCCACGAGAAGGTTGGGCATAATAGAGGGCTTAACAGGAGAACAACTAGAAATATACATCAGAGATGAGATGAAAGAATGGGACATGGCGGAGGAACAGATGACTAAAACAATTGATGAGTTATTTGAAGCAAAAGAACGTAGCAAAACTGAAGAAGCAGAGATGAATAAAAAGCATAAGAAAGTAGTCAATGCAGAGAAGCCAACCTTTCTAGCAGAACATAAGGTAGGAGATACAGATGCTCACCCAACCAGGAAGGATGGGACATCTTTGCCACCCACTGCGGAATCAGAGGTAGTGGACCGGGAACTACAGGTTTTCATTCGACCCAGTCCTAAACGGAAAAGAGGGAAGAAGAAACGTGCCAAATTCACTTCAAACAGTCACAAACGTGATAACTGTTTTCACCACGGAAATTGTGGTTTAGCTGGTTTGCCAGTACAGGACCTTCAGGGAAACCACTTAACTTCTACGAGAAATGAATTTCGAGAGAAAGAGGAACTGAAGACAACCTTTAATGAGGTCGCAGGCAAAGATCTAGCCGATTCTCATATTCCCTTCTGTTCAGAGAATCGCGAAGTGGAATTACATCTGACTGAAATAGGGATGAAGGAAGAAACAGAATCCCAGGTGAATTTCAATACTGCAACGCAGGAAGAAGCATCAATTATCAGTTCAGATAATTTACCTATTAACAGTTACCAAGAAGACAACTGTTTGCACCACAAGAAAAGTGGATTAACTGGTCCGCCAGTACAAGACTCTCAGAAATCTCATTTTACTTCAACGAGGGGTGAATCTCGAGAGGAAGAGGACCTGAGGACATCTTTTAAAGAGGGCGGAAATGGAGAGGTAACCAACACTTGTATTCCCTTTAGCTCAGGCAAGCAAGAAGTGGGATTAAATTTGACTGACAGAGAGATGAAGGACGATCCGGAACCCCTTGTGTTCTTTGAGGCTGCAGCTCAGGAAAAGACACTAGATATCAGTTCAAATGATTTACGTAATGTGATGGATTGCTCAGACACAAGCCCACCACAGGATTTATCTCAACTGGACTTAGCTCAGGGAAGCGTGGCCAGAGCGGAACATCCAGACAAGGAAACATTTCTAGTTGTTATCTCGGAGTATACCAGTTCGGAGACTCAAGAAACATAGGGAATTGTTAGGAGCCAGAATATGGACTCTGATTTTGTGCAGACAACATGTCTGTAGTTACTAGCGAAGAAAACTCTTCACACAAGATGGAGGAAGAAACTGCTAGCATCGCTATAGCTGATGTTATCAGGGAATCCCAGCTACAGGAATCTGAATTAACAGAAGTCAAGAGTAGGTTGGAATCAACACTCTTAGGATGCAATCTACCCTTCAGTCAGGTCAATTTGATAGGAGTAGATCAGCTATTTGTGGATATTTTATTCAAAAGTAACTCCACTTTATCGCCCTTGAATAACTATGTTATCTCACAAGGCTGGACAGCTTGGCACAGTAAATTTCCAATTTCTAGCACGGTTTCTACAAGATACCCTAATGCAGAGGAACTCAGCCAGTTAATGGATTATCAGGGGACGAAACCGTGGCACCGAGGAGGGAAGAGTGTTACGCTCGACTTAGGAGGAAAGCGCCAGTTGAATTTATATCATGGGACCATGATGTTTAACATTATTCCTTTTAAAAGGAAGATAGTGATGGATCAGTTAAGGATCTATAAAGGATGGAGGAAAATCACGGAGACAAGCTTTGCTGTGGCCAGCTTATGCAAGACTTCACTATTGGTACATCCTTGGCTGAAAGGATTAAATCAAGTGAGGGAGTGGACTAAAACAGTCGCTCAGAGGCGCAGAAGAATCCCGTTGATTGTGATCTTTCTCAGAGGGGTAAAAATACAACCTACTGACAATTACCAGGTTTTACCAAGCTGTTTGCATTGAATCCTGGCCAAAAACCAGGTACAAGGACCTATCCAAAGTATCCTTGGATTATGGACATGGGTCGTCTTTATGCAGATGCAGGACAACCCACTGCCACAAGGAATATTGGAAGCCTAGAATTTTAGGAAGATGTAAAACGAAGAGTGCTTAGGCATTATTCTGGGAAGTACTGCGTGATTTGACAAACGATTTCTGCCAGAAAATATTTTTAAGGGGGAAGCTGTCGTGAAATGCAGCCTTTACATCCCAGAACAATTTTTGTTCACTTTTGATGAACCATGTAGAGAAATTACAGAAGGAATGAAATTCTCTATAATAAAGGATGCTGGGTCAAGGTAGTACACGCATGGTAGAAGGCATAAAAATACGAGCTAGTGCACATGGCAGTGTTCTGGTGGATATGCAAGGATGACCCTGGACTCTCAACAAACACAAGGTGTGGAATGCCAATCTAAGGGAAGATGAAACTGACCCAGAACTGATAATTAAACAACACTGCAGAGTAGGCATGAAATGGGGCCGTCAAGCTACCCAGCCAGTCCAGCTTCAAGGTGGTACGTGTAAAACTGGTAATTATCCCCCACTGGCGGGCAGACTCAGCAGAGTGTAAAACAGACCTTGTAAAACTGATCCTAAACTTGACTAGAGACTAGTAATTACCTGTAGAAAGGTGGTGTTAGAAAGATAATAAACCATTCAGGACTGTATCCAGAAATTAGGTGTTGGGTGTCTGACAGAGGCAATTAACTGTGAAGTGTCAGGACTGGCCACACAGAGTAAATGTTGGCTATTAAAACCGAATCAGGAATGCCAGAAAGTGTGATTTCCAGTTGTTCAGTGAGAATTGCAATAAACACCAGGGGGAGATAAGGAAGAATTTATGACTGGAATTTCTGGGAGATAATAGGTCTACCGGACTCAGTATATATTAGGCTCTTAGTCCTGGTCGTGTTAGATATGAAAATCAGTGAAACAGGTACTCAATGTTCTGTAGTTTTATGTCTGCTAGATTTCACTAGGAAAGTTATTTCTTAGTAACCATCTAAGTCTTTTAGATGTATGTACTGATTTCAGTCTATTTCTAAGCTAATCTACATAGGCCAGTTTTGTGCAAACAGAAAGACATGATAATCAGTTTAAATAATTACCGTGTTAAATAACTGAAATTACTGTGCAAACATGTGTATATTTCAGCTTGATGGATTTATCTAGTTATTTTACTTTATGTTTGTGAATTCTGCAGTATGTACCTGATGAGATGCAGCGAAATATGTCAGGTAATAAATTGTGCAATCTATTGTTTGTGTCTACATTTTTTTTAATGTTGCATATCCCTTGCAGCATGTTGCAGTCAACACCAGCATTTTTCAGCTGCTGTTGATGTACTAGGCAAATTTTACGTTCAATAGTTTGCCATTTCTTTCTGAACGACTGGCTCCCATACCAACACATTATAACACAACGCGACAATGTCTGCTGCACAAATCGGTCGCGCCTGCGTTTCGAACGCCTGGTAAGCGGCTCACGAACCGCGTTCGCAAGACTTTTGCCACAGAGTCCACATTATGAAAAGACAAAAACTGGAACATGTTGTGACAGCTGGAAAGATTTGTGGAAAGAGAGATATAGGAAGACAGCATGAGAAGATTGTTGACAGTCTTGTGTCATGGCATGGAAAGAAGTCAACATGCAAACTAATACATGCCGTTGGAGATCGCAAGATGTGGAGAAGCACGATTACCCATGCCAGTCGGTAAGGAACTTGATGATGACGATATTTATTTATTGGTACATGGAATGTAACTAGTGCTGAGGCTTAAGGGATAGTGAGATGCAGGAACATTCTATGAGGACCATTCTATGAGGACAAGTTCTATGAGAACATGCACAATGTATTAACATCTATTCCCAAAGGAGACAAACTTATATTCCTTGGCGACTTCAATGCCAGAGTAGGCAAGGACACTGCCTCTTGGAGTGGCATCATTGGAAAGTATGGAGTCGAAAATTGTAACAACAATGGACTCCTCCGCCTAAAGACCTGTGCCGAACACGATCTCCTGATCACCAACACAATTTTCCGTCTTCCCAATAGGACATCATGGATGCACCCTCGCTCGAAATACTGGCACCTCATCGACTATGTCATCGGCAGGAGAAGTGACAGACACAACGTTCAAGTGACAAAATCCACATGTGGTGCCAAATGTTGGACAGACCATCGTCTCATTATCTCAAAAAATAAACATACACATCAAACCACCATGAGGTAAAAATGAAAAAAAAAAACACACTAAATGTTACCCACCTAAACAGAAAAACAAATGCAGCTGTCGTTTGAAAATATGCTGGAAGACCTCCTCAAGCCCAATGCTGCAGCTAAACAGGATGCGGAAACAAGAGTAGAGAGTCCTAAAGGACATAATTTACAACACTGCTATGGAAATCCTGGCCCAGCCCCCCGAAAGATAAAGACTGGTTGGATGAAAATTCTGAAAACATCAACCAATTGCTGGCCAAGAAACATCTTCTTCTCAAGGCACATTTGAATGACCCGAAGTCAACATAAAAAAAAGATGCCTTCAATAACATTCGGAGAGAAGTTCAGCAGAAACTTCGGCACACGCGGGACTCCTGGCTGAGCCACAAAGCTGATGAAATTCAAGGCTTTGCTGACAGACATGATATGAAAAACTTCTACAACTCACTGAAAGCGGTCTGTGGTCCTACATCACCAGGTTCAGTTCCTCTCCTCAGTGCAGATGGGAGAACATTGGTCACCAATAAGAAAGAACTCCTTCAACGCTGGGCAGAGAATTTCAACAACATCTTAAATGCAACTTCCTTCTTCGATGATGAAATCATCAACTGCCTTCCTCAAATTCCCACTAATGATACACTTGATGATTTGCCAACCATATTGGAAGTAAGCAAAGCCATCCAGCAACTTTCCAGCTGCTAGGCGTCTGGTCCTGACTCCATCCCAGCAGAGATATACAAGATATGTGGGCTGGTTCTAACAGAGCAGCTTCACCACGTCTTTACAAACATATGGGTGAAGGAGACCATGCCACAAGATTTCAAGGACACGTCAATTGTCCATCTTTACAAACGTAAAGGAAACCGCCAATCCTGTGACAACAACCGAGGCATCTCCTTGCTCTCAATTGCAGGGAAGATACTCGCCAGAATTCTTCTCAATTGCCTCACGGCTCACCTAGATCAAGGTCTTCTTCCTGAGAGTCAATGTGGCTTCAGAAAAAAACGAGGAACTGTTGACATTATTTTCGCTGCAAGAGAAATGCCAGGAACAGAACTCCAAAATAGTCTCCACTTTCATTGACCTTACCTAGGCTTTTGATACAGTCAGCAGAGGACTGTGGAAGATTATGGTGAAATATGGCTGTCCACGAAAGTTTGTCCAAATAGTGAGGCTATTTCATTATGGTATGCAGGCAAGAGTACAGGAAAATGGTGAACTGTCTGAGCCCTTTCCTGACACCAATGGAGTGGAGCAAGGATGTGTCTTGGCACCAAAAGTGTTCAGCCTCATGTTTTCAGCTATGTTGACTGCCTTCGAGAACAATGACATTGGAATAGACATCAACTACCGCATGGATGGGAAGTTGTTCAATCTCAGAAAGCTGAAAGCTAAAACCAAAACTAGCAGCAACACCATCAGAGCTGCTGATTGCGCTCTATATACCAACTCAGAGGCAGACATGCAACACAATATTTCAGTTTTTTCATATGCCTGTGCCAACTTTGGGATCAATATCAACTTGGAAAAGACTGTAGTTCAGCCAGAACCAGGGAATAATCACACCGTACTGAATATCAAGGTGAATGGTCATGGACAAATTAACCTATCTTGGCAGCACTGTGTCACAAGCTGCCACAATTGATGATAAAGTGAATGCAAGAATCTCCATGGCCAGTGTGGTCTTTGGCAGACTGTACAAGAATGTATGGGACATAAATGGAAAAGCCTGCAAACTAAGCTGAAAGACTACAAAGCAGTTGTATTTTCATACTACTATATGCTTGTGAAACCTGGACATCAGCGACATGATAGGAAATTAAACCACTTCCACACAGTCTGCCTTAAGAAGTTATTGAAGATTAAATGGCAAGACAAGATCCCAGATACTGAAGTTCTAGAAAGAGCATCCATATCCACACTCTACTAATGAAGAATCAGATTCGCTGGGCTGGTCACTTAACTCGCATGCCAGATCACAAGCTCCCTAAACAAATTTTTTACGGCGAGCTGAATTGTGGTAAACGCTCCCAAGGTGGCCAGAGGAAAAACTTTAAAGACACTGAAAATCTCACTGGAACACCAAGCATTCTTTGCCCACATTGTCAAAGAACATTTTGAGCCAAAATAGGCCTTATCTGCCATATTCGAACTCACAGCTCCATGCTTGCAGCCCCCACTGGATGAAATGAATGGTCATTATCATTCTTGATGGACAACAACAGTCAGATGCACATGTTCACAATTCCCCAACATTCCAAGCTGAGGATTCAAAATCAGCCGTGGGTGATTTGGGTGCAGACCGCTTTGCATTAATTTCAATGGTATGAGGAATCAGCCCTTCAGAAAGGAATGGCAAAGTGTTGAACTAAAACTGCCCAGTAAATCGCAAACAGCCAATAAATGCTGGGGGTTGACTGCAACGTCATGTAAAGGAAAATCAACCAACTAACATGGAACGTCTTTTCCATGGTTTGTCCCAAAATCCATTTTTGATTCAACCAGATTTCTTTAGTCTCTTTGCATTCCTTTAAAATGTCTTTATGTATTCTATTCTGTACTTTGTTTTTTACTTTCTTATTTAATCCATCACAGGAAGAATTTCACTTGTCATCCATTTCATTTTTGCAATTCTATGTACAGGTAGGATTATTTCTTTTGATATCTATTACATTGATTCCCACAACATATCCCACTGTTCATCAATAGTCTGTATTACGTCCATGGCATAATATTTATGTTATGCTATACTAACATATGTTATATCTGTTCCATACAGTGACTTTGTACCTTTCCCTAATTTCTTTGTCTGTTTTAAGTAATGCTAGATCTAACTTGAAGCTCTTTGATGTCTTCTACGTAGTCTTTAAGTTTAAAGCTTATCTTTCCTAAACTAAAGCATGTTTGCTACAGCAGTCTTCTCCTATCTAATTTTTGCTCCTACTGCTTGCTTGCTTGCTTGCTTGCGTTCATTGGCTTGAGCTCCAACGCAAAGTCCTGTATGTCGGATGAAGGCATCCTGTTGTCCAACATCAGTGTGATGTCATACAGGACCTGAGGTTTGCGTGAGTATCCGTTGTCCCATGTCTGGCTTATTGGTGTGCAGACTGGTGGTTCCTCGCCATACAGGCAGACACTCTCCGACTTCGGAGGAATCGGCGATCCTATTGACTTCAGCCAGGACCCCGAAGGGACCTGTTGCCCAGGACGCTCGGCGAGGACGCGTCAATAGGTCTTGGCCAGTATATAACCCGGCCCTGGTGCCTTGGAAACACCTCTGCGTCCCTTTGCTCCTACTGAACTGCTTCTGAATCTCTTTGGAATCATTATGTAGGCAACATTATTCCCAGGGATTTTTCAAGTCCATTATTATCAAGGGTGGTGGTTGAACCAAATGTTACTTCACTTCTGTTCTTCCTGTTATGTTCCAGTCAAAAGTTGTCTCTTTTACTGTTTGTATCTTCTCTTAAATCTTCTAGCAAACTAAAACATTTTAATGTAGGCCTAACCAAAAACAGTGTGTATATAACATTCACTGCCGCATGCCAGTTTCATAAACCTAAGTTCTACTGACACTACACTTGATCTACTTTTACTAGCCATGAAAATGCAAAGGGCTGAAAACATACGACTGATAATCCTGGCATTAACATTGCGGTCTTTTCTTCATATCATTATTTTCAACTTGCCATAAGCAGAACCATCCACAATGACAAATTGCCCTATCTTATATTTAGTAGCAAATGTAAATTAATTACTGTAGTTTCCTTCAACAAATGTAAGCTTTTTTGGCCAATTCATAATTATACTAAAATAACTACTCCCAAGAAGAGCTATTCTAATGAGGTCTGGGGAGTTACCACTAAAGGAAAGACAAGCGCAGCAACATTAGCTTTTGATGTTTATGAGTTCTTTTTCTGAGTTTATCCGGAGTGTTTTTTCAGACGTAATTGTGGTGTGTCACATTATGCGCCCTTAGGCCAACACATCCAAGTTTAGTGAGCGTTTTTTTCCGGGTTAGCCTTCTCGGGGGTCTCTCACTGTTGTGGTGCCATCCACATCCCAGCTGGTCAAGTTAGAACGGTCAAAGACTTCACGGTCAGCCCTCAAGGGAAGGCAGGGGCAGTCCATGGGCATTATCCGCCATTCAAGGAGGCTTCCATAATTGCAGAGCCGACACAAAGAGCTCTAGTGCTGGGCTCACCCAAGGAATTGTCTCGTCCTGCGCATGGCTGCTTCATTTCCTCACTTCTATATATTGGGCCTTTCATTTGCTACTGGCCGCTCCCCACGCAAACAAGGAACGGTCAGTCTGCAGACAACATCCACTCAGCGAGATTTTGGTTCAGACTTCCACATAATGGATTCGGTAGCCAAGCATTCCATTTCATGTTAATGAGACGTTTTCCCACCATTGATTACGCTCACTCAATGAGCTTCTGATAAGACTAAGACTTACATTGTAACCATTGAGTGCCACTGGGACGCATTTTCCAACTTTGGTAACGCTCATGAGGTAGGCTGCAGATGCTGCTGGCTTAGCATCTTACCTCCATGTAGGCCCTCACATTCAAGAGATACTGACTTAGAGGCATTCAACCATGTCCCTCAGTTGGGAGCCGTAGAATAAGTGTCTGGACCAAGCATGTAGCAGGCTCAGCATCTCACCTACATCCAGCAGAGGGTGAGTAACGGTCAGGCCTTCAACTCCGGGGATATTGGCTTAGAGGCGTTCTGGAATATTCATAGCAATTGCAATGCCAATAAATGCATGTTTGCATTCAACACCCATTATAGTATTTGTGCTTGAACTGCCTGGACTTAACATCAATGGAAGAATCATAAGCAATCTTAGGTATACTGACGATACCATGTTACTAGCAGAAAGCGAGCAAGAGTTACAAGACCTAGTGGATCAAGTAAACATGCATGCATAGTGCAGAATATGGCTTAGAAATTACCATCCAAAATACAAAAACTGTGATAATTAGCAGTGGAAAGGAAAGGTCATCAATGAACATCACAGTAAACGGGGAGATACTAGAACAAGTAACAAGTTTCTCTTATCTTGGACAAGTAACAACAGATGATGACAGAAGTGAAATAAAAATCAAAAAGAGAATATGAATAGTGAAAAATGCTTTAAACGGTATGAAATCAGTATTAACATCTAGAGAGATTAACAACACATTAAAAATGAGAATTGTCAAATGCTACATATATTCAATGCTATTGTATGGCATGGAAGCCTGGACATTGAACAAGCAACTAGAAAGTCGCATCAAGGCCCTGGAGATGTGGATATACAGACGAATGTGTCATATTTAATGGAAACAAAAACAATCAAATGCAGAGGTTCTAGAAAAACTGAGAATAAAGAGAGAGTTGACGAAAAATATAAAGAGAGGCACGTGAAATATTTTGGCCACGTTAAAAGACATGATACTCTTATAAAAACCATACTGGAGGGCAAGCGAGCAAGAGGTAGACAACTATACACGTGGGAAGATATCAAGAAATAAGCCTGACAAAATGTACAGTCAGGGCGAGAGACAGACAGTGTTGGATATCCATTGCAGCAAACGTTCATTGTGGACATGGCACCTGATTGATTGATTAATAGTGTTTATGTGTAATTTTTTATCACTCTACATGGACCACATCGTTGATAATTTTGCAACTTTCCAACGGGACTTCTGTGGTCAAAATTGATCTACGCTGGCAGAGCGCGCGAGAAGACAGCACCCGCGATCTGATGTCATCACAGCATGATGTGGAGGTGTATATAACTCCCTCACTCTGTGTGTGTATGTGTGTGTGTGTGGGGGGGGGGGGGTGTTTTTGTGTGCATGCGTGTGTGTGTGTGTGTGTGTATATTGAGATGAAATTATGTATAGATGTTGTTCTCACTCCCGTGGATCCAACTGAAATAGTTAGTTAGTTTAAAATCAACAATTTTTCCTCAAGCACGAAAGAAAAAGGCATTACGAAGAAATGTCCTGCCATCTTGCTTCAAGAGAACTCACTCTCTGATTAAACCAGAAATTAGTTATGAACAGTTATATCTACTTATAATGTTTCTTTGTGTGTGTGTCCTTCATGCATTCCTGAATGATCCATCCGATTGAGATGACATTTTGTACAGATGTTGTTCTCAATCCCCCGGATACAACTGAAATAGTTAGTTACTTTAAAATCAATTTTTAATTTTTACACGAAAGAAAAAGGTATTACAAGCTTCAGAAACAGATAAGCAACGGGAATGGGAGCATCAAAAACAGACGAACAATGGGAATGGGAACAGGAGCATCAGAAACAGACGAGCAATGGGAACGGGAATGGGAGCATCAGAAACAGACGAGCAACGGGAAAGGGAGCATCAGAAACAGACGAGCAATGGGAACGGGAATGGGAGCATCAGAAACAGACGAGCAACAGGAACGGGAGCATCAGAAACAGACGAGCAACGGGAACGGGAGCAGGGGCCGAAAGCGTACTCTGTGCGCTTAGAGAAATGTATTTGAATGTATAATGACTACTTATATGAATTCATTGAGATGCTTCCCGCCAGGTGCCTGGCGACACCGGGCCGGATCGTCAGCTAGTATGTATGTATATATATATATATATATATATATATATATATATATATATATATATATATATATATATATATATATAAAAGGCGATATGTGTATGTATGTATGGATGTATGTGGGTCCATTCTTTATGCGTTCGCGAACGGTCCATCCGATTGAGATGAAATTTTCTACACGTCTTCTTCTCATTCCAGTGCAACCAACTGTCATAGTTTTTTTTAGTGTACTATCAGCTATTACCTTACTAAAATTTAATTTTGTAATTACATGACTGAACATAAGAAAATATACAACAAGGGACATAACTTTTAGTAGCATTGTTATATCTTAAGTTAAGTCCCCTGGCTATAGATAGATAGATAGATACATAGATAGATAGATACATAGATAGATAGATAAGACAGACAGACAGATCCCCGCCAGGGCCTCGGCGAAGCCGGGCCGGGTCAGACAGACAGACAGACAGACAGACACAGTCGGGAACGGGAACTTATATGACTACTTATATGAATTAAATGAGATGCTCCCCACCTGGGACTGGGTGAAGCCGGGCCGGGTCAGACAGACAGATAGACAGGCAGACAGACAGATCCCCGCCAGGGACTGGCCGAAACCAGGCCGGGTCAGACAGACAGACAGACAGTCGGGAACGGGAACTTATATGACTACTTATATGAATTAAATGAGATGCTCCCCATCAGGGTCTGGGCGAAGCCGGGCCAGGTCAGACAGACAGACAGATAGACAGACAGACAGACAGATAGATAGCCGGGAACGGGAGCTTATATGACTACTTATATGAATTAAATGAGATGCTCCCCACCAGGGACTGGGTGAAGCCGGGCTGGGTCAGACAGACAGATAGATAGATAGATAGATCCCTGCCAGGGCCTGGGCGATGCAGGGCCGGGTCAGCTAGTATATATATATATATATATATATATATATATATATATATATATATATATATATATATATAAACTGGCAGCAGTTATCTTTCCTTGAGTTAGACATAGGCAGTTTTAATCTCCCTTGGCGTATGTGTTAACAACAGTTGTGTGAGTAGGTTGGTAGGTCACACTTTGTGAAAGGGTCAAAATCATATTTGTCTCTTTGTTCATATTAAATGATAAACTGACACACAATCATTAATATCTCTGCTTAGAATTGACCTACAGATTTGAATAAGGTACCGTTGGATATGTTTTTTCAAGAGGTATCCAACTGTGCAGGTTTCATAATTAACCCTTATAACCCGATTCGGCCTCGCAGTCGCCACAAGACACTTTTCAAAAAGACGAAACGGCCGAACATCGGCCCTGTTTGTAAGAACTGCTTTGATTGGTTAGCTTTTAATAGTACAGGCCAATCAAATGCTGCCGTGTAACCGTCAGCCATTTTTCTTGTGTAAACGACAGGTTGGAGCATACGTTTCTAACAGAGGGATTAAAATTTGTGAATTTTAACGCAGATACCCAGTTTTTCGTGGATTTGTGATTTCTAAAATGGCCAGCTTTGAACCCGAAAACGTACTAGCATTGACTAGCTCTGATAGTAGCGATTTTGACAGTTCAGGACTGTCAGATAATGACTGTAGTGATACGGAAAGTGCCGATGAAGGACCAGACCTCGTGTTTCCATGGATTAAGTGTATTGGGACTGAAGAAGACCGTGATGATCCATACCCATTCATGGAAATGTCCGGACCAAAACACATGCCCCAGATGATAGCCCACCTATTATGTATTTGGAGTTGTTTCTCACACTAAATCTTATTACATTGTTTGTGAAAGAAAGAAACAGATATGCCAGGCAGTTTCTTGATAGTGAAGTCCTCAAGAGAAGGTCTCTAGCTCACAGTTGGGTTGAGGTTACTGTGAATGAAATGAGGGCCTTCATAGCCATAATTCTCAACATGGGTTTGGTTCAAAAGCCTACGATAAAGTCCTACTGGTCAACTGAACCATCCCAAAGAACCCCTTGGTTTGCAGAGCTAATGAGTAGGGACAGATTTGAACTTATTCACAAATTCTTTCACATGGTGAATAATATTAGTTTAGCCAAACCTGGTGAGCCCGGTTATGATCCTTGTGGAAAGTTTAATCCTCTTGTTGAACATGCGAATAACACGTTACGACATTATTACACCCCTCATAGAGAGATCTGCATAGATGAGACTTTGATTGGTACTAAAAACAGGACACAGCTAATACAGTATCTCCCAAATAAGCATCATTATAAATGGGGAATAAAGCTTTATATGTTATGTGATTCTCATTCTGCATACGTTCTCAGTTTCTTCGTTTATAAAGGCAAGCGTGATAATATTACCAATGATCAACAAGCAGCTGATAGAGGATTAGCCCATAGAGTTGTGATGAGACTGCCCAGAATGGGCAACTATCTGAATAAAGGATACCATCTGTTTGTTGATAATTTTTTTTCAAGCATGCCCCTTGTCAAAGAGCTGGGAGACAACCGGACACACCTCACTGGGACGCTGAGACGCAATAGGATAGGAATACCAAAAGGACTGAAAGTGAAGATGAACCCTGGAGACATAATTAACTTCAGACAAGGAGAAACTCTTGCCACTGCCTTTAGGGAAAAGAAGTCTCAAAAGAATGCTGTTCTACTGCTGTCCACTTTGAACAAGGCAGAGACTGGAGAAGTGCCACTGCGGAGATGTGGTCAACATGAAGGTGAAGATGCTCCTCAAACTGTTAGGAAGCCAAGAAGTGTTCTGGATTACAACAAACATATGGGTGGGATAGATCAGAATGACATGATGTTGTATTGTTATCTGGATGAGAGGAGGACTGTGAAGTATTGGAAGAAAGTAACTTTCAACATTCTCGCAAGAATGATGCTGAATGCATACATTTTGTATAAAGCTCATTCGACTGTAAATGTGATGGCTAGATACAAATTCACTACATTAGCAATTGAAGCACTTTGCGAGGAATATCGTACCTCACAAGTAAGCGATGAAGTCCCTGAAGCTAAAGGGATACGTTCCATTCCAGATGGAAAAGAGAAAGACTGTTGTGTGTGCAGTGACAGAAAAATTCCTGGAGGGCGGAAGCGAGCCCGGTCAATGTGCAACAAATGTCCAAAGGGACTTCATGGCTGTTGCTTTTCTAAACATAAGTGTTCAAAGTTATTCTAAAGTGGTGTAGGCATTCAGTGAAGAAATATTAGGTGAGTACCATTTTTTAAAAATGTATTTTATTACAAAATATTATGATGTTATTAAATATTTTATTTTTCACAAAATGCAAATAAGGTCACCAAATTTGCATAAACATGAACAAAACTTCAATCATACACAGAAATAAACTTTAGTTTATCCTCTTTAAGAATATATATACTTGTATATACCTATATAGGGTTCTAATATTTTTTTTTGAATTTATAGAACTGTCACTTCAGTCATTTCTGTACTCCAAAAAAATGGCTCTGTCTTCTTCAGAGGGAAACCTAAATTTGGCCCAATGTTGTTCCGTCCTAAAAGGGTTAAAAAGCAATTCAGAAAATGTCACTAAAGTGACTTCAAAAATGTCTTTGAATATTTATAATATATATATATATATATATATATATATATATATATATATATATATATATATATATATATATATATACACTAGCTGACCCGGCCCGGCTTCGCCCAGTCCTTGGTGGGGAGCATCTCATTTAATTCATATAAGTAGTCATATAAGTTCCCGTTCCCGTTACCGACTGTCTGTCTGTCTGTCTGTCTGTCTGTCTGTCTGTCTGTCTGTCTGTCTGACCCGGCCCGGCATTGCCCAGCTCCTGGTGTGGAGCATCTCATTTAATTCATATAAGTAGTCATATAAGTTCCCGTTCCCGACTGTCTATCTGTCTGTCTATCTGTTTGTCTATCTGTCTGCCTGACCCTGCCCGGTTTCGCCCAGTCCCTGGTGGGGAGCATCTCATTTAATTCATATAAGTAGTCATATAAGTTCCCGTTTCCGTTACCGACTGTCTGTCTGTCTGTCTGTCTGTCTGTCTGTCTGACCCGGCCCGGCTTCGCCCAGCCCCTGATGGGGAGCATCTCATTTAATTCATATGAGTAGTCATATAAGTTCCCGTTCCCGACTGTCTGTCTGTCTGTCTGTCTGTCTGTCTGTCTGTCTGTCTGTCTAATCATTTATTGGTTGCAGTTAGAACAACCTTAGATAAACGAAGACCAACTTGGTAATATATTAACTTGGGTAAATGGAGCAGCGGCAGCAGCAGCAGAAGAAGAAGAAAAAGGAGGAGTAGGAGCTGGGAGGAGGAAGAGGGAGGAGGAGGGAGGAGGAGGAGAAAGAGAGAAGAGGAGGATGGAGGAGGGAGAGGGAGGAGGGGGAGGAGAAGAGGAAGAGGGTAGGAGGTGGAGGAGGGGAGAGGAGGAGGAGGAGGAGGAATATAACGCATATGCCTGTAGATTTAATAATGGCTGAGGTTGTTCCATGTCTTCTTAGAGTTGGCGACAGTGTAAAGAAATATAAAATCTTCAAACTTGATAGAGATAAGGTAACTATTATTTATTCATTCTTTAAGCAAAAAAAGATGAGTTACAATGTTATGCATTATGCATTATTTTTATGAAAACTTTGAAAATGCCTTACAGATTGTATCATTATTTATTATAACTCATATGCCGGTACATAACTATGGACAAAGAGTTTATAAATCTTTGAAAACGATGCCACAATATGACTATAAGTTATACAGAAAAGTTATGCCCCTTGAAATAACTTTTACAGAGTTAAGTCCCCTGAAATAGATGAAATTATAATGAAAAATGAAATAATTTTGGGTAAGCAGCCGATTTCATACTAAAAAAATATGACAGTGGGCTGCGCTGGAATGAAAGGAAGACGTGTAAAAAATTTCATCTCAATGGGATGGGCCGTTCGCGAGCGCATTAGGGACATATAGACAGACAGACAGACGGACGGAGATCGCCTTTTATATATAAGATATACCCATCCATGTTGGGTTTTCCTCTTGTCCGCTTACTCGTTAGGCCTCCCTCCATATACATCTTTTCCAGACTCTACACGCCCAAAGTATTTCATTTCCCTCACTTTCGTTTGTCTTAATAACCACATTTCTTTGACAATGAATCCCTGTTGAACGGTTCAGTGTGTTCTCTATTTCGCCCATGCAGGAGGAGGAGAGGGAGGAGGAGGGAGGAGGAGGAGAGAGTAGGAGGAGGGAGGAGGCGGAGGGAGAAGGAAGAGGGAGGAGGAAGAGGGAGAAGGAGGAGGGAGAAGGAGGAGAAGGAGGGGGAGGAGGAGGGAAGAGGAGGAGGGGAGGAGGAGGAGGGAGGAGGAGGAATGTGAAGGGAGGAGGAGGGAGGAGGTAGAGGGAGGAGGAGGAGGAGGGAGGCGGAGAGAGGAGGAGGGAGGAGGAGGAAGAGGGAGGAGGAGGAATGTGAAGGGAGGAGGGGGGAGGAGGAGGGATTAGGAAGAGGGAGGAGGAGGGAGAAGGAGGGAGGAGGAGAACGCAGGAGGAGAAGGGAGCAGGAGGAGGATAGGGAGGAGGAGGGAGAGGGAGGAGGAGAGAGTAGGAGGAGGGAGGAGGCGGAGGGAGAAGGAAGAGGGAGGAGGAAGAGGGAGAAGGAGGAGGGAGAAGGAGAAGGAAGAGGGAGGAGGAAGAGGGAGGAGGAGGGAGAAGGAGGGGGAGGAGGAGGGAAGAGGAGGAGGGAGGAGGAGGAATGTGAAGGGAGGAGGAGGGAGGAGGTAGAGGGAAGAGGAGGAGGAGGGAGGCGGAGAGAGGAGGAGGGAGGAGGAGGAAGAGGGAGGAGGAGGAATGTGAAGGGAGGAGGGGGGAGGAGGTAGAGGGAGGAGGAGGGAGGAGGAGGAGGTAGAGGGAGGAGGAGGGAGGAGGAGGAGGGAGGAGGAGGGAGGAGGCGGAGAGGGAGGAGGAGGAAGGAGGAGGGGGAGGAGGGAAGAGGAGGGAGGAAGAAGGAGGAGGAGGGAGGAGGAGTGATGAGGAGGAGGGAGGAGGAGGGAGGAGGAAGAGGGAGGAGGAGGAATGTGAAGGGAGGAGGAGGGAGGAGGTAGAATGAGGAGGAGGAGGAGAGGGAGGAGGAGGGAGGAGGAGGGGAGGAGGGAGGAGGAGGAGGGAGGAAGAAGGAGGAGGGAGAAGGAGGGATGAGGAGGAGGAGGGAGGAGGGAAGAGGGAGGAGGAATGTGAAGGGAGGAGGAGGTAGAGGGAGGAGGAGGAGGGAGGAGGAGAAGGGAGGAGGAGGAGGGATGAGGAGGAGGGAGGAGGAGGAAGAGGGAGGAGGAGGAATGTGAAGGGAGGAGGAGGGAGGAGGTAGAGGGAGGAGGAGGAGGAGGAGGGAGTGAGGAGGAGGAGAGGGAGGAGGAGGAAGGAGGAGGGGGAGGAGGGAGGAGGAGGAGGGAGAAGAAGGAAGGAGGAGGAGGAAGGAGGGAGAGGAAGGAGGGAGAATGAGGAGGGGAGGAAGGAAAGAGAGGTGGAAGGGGAGGAGGAGGGAGGAGGAAAGAGGTAGGGGGAGGAGGAGGTAGAGGGAGGAGGAGGAGGAAGGAAAGGGAGGAGGAAGAGGAGGAGAAGGGAGGAGGAGGGTGGAGGGAGGAGGAGGAGGGAGGAGGTAGGAGGAGGAAGAGGGAAGAGGGAGAAGAAGGGAGGAGGAGGAGGGAGGATGATGAGGGAGAAGGAGGCAGGAGGAGGAGGAGGGAGGCAGGAGGAGGAGGGATGAGGAGGGAGAGGGAGGAGGAGGGAAGATGAGGGAGGAGGGGGGAGGAGGCGGAGGGAGTAGGAGGGAGGAGGATGGAGGAGGAGGGGAGAGGAAGAGGGAGAAGGAAGAGGGAGAAGGAGGAGCTAGGAGGGAGAGGGATGAGAGGGAGGAGGAAGAGGAGAAGGGTGGAGGGAGGAGGTAGAGGGAGGAGAAGAGAGGGGGAGAGAGTTCGCCATTCCGAATTCATACTCGTCTAGTTCTTCCCTTCTACACGACTGTAGATAACTTCCTTACACATAAAAAGATGAATTGTTATTGATATTGCCGTGGCATGGAGGAATATCAGCAGCAGAGTTGATCCAAAAAACCAAAGACTGAGATCTACGGAGAGCCATGAACGCCTACGCCAGCCGGCACGGCACTTGATGATGATGATTGCCGTGTGACGATTCTGTGTAGTCACGTCATTTTCTTCCCTTTCCCTAGCGTTTTGGTTCGGGGATTCTTTCATCATCATCATCATATATTTACGTACGTATTTTGGGAGGGGGAGGAGGGAGGAGGAGGAAGAAGAAAAAAAAAACTATGACAGTTGACAGCTCTGGAATGAAAGGAAGGCGTGTAGAAAATTTCATCTCAATCGGATGGGCCGTTCGCGAACAAATAAAGGACATACATATTTACATACATACATATATACATACATATTTACATACATACACTTTGTTTTATAAATATAGATTATAAATATTCAAAGACATTTTTGAAGTCACTTTAGTGACATTTTCTGAATTGCTTTTTAACCCTTTTAGGACGGAACAACATTGGGCCAAATTTAGGTTTCCCTCTGAAGAAGACAGAGCCATTTTTTTGGAGTACAGAAATGACTGAAGTGACAGTTCTATAAATTCAAAAAAAAATATTAGAACCCTATATAGGTATATACAAGTATATATATTCTTAAAGAGGATAAACTAAAGTTTATTTCTGTGTATGATTGAAGTTTTGTTCATGTTTATGCAAATTTGGTGACCTTATTTGCATTTTGTGAAAAATAAAATATATATATATATATATATATATATATATATATATATATATATATATATATATATATATATATATATATATATAGAGAGAGAGAGAGAGAGAGAGAGAGAGAGAGAGAGAGAGAGAGAGAGAGAGAGAGAGAGAGAGAGAGAGAGAGAGAGAGAGAGAGAGAATAGAAGGGGTTTTAAGAATATCTTGGATAAAGAAAAGAACAAATGCATCCAATTTTCGAGAGAGCTGAATATCGAAGGTTGGCTATTAAAAATGATAAAATAATGAAAATTGAATTATTTTGGTCACTTGAAACGTCATGAAAGTTTGGAAATGGAGGGGTATATACCTGGGAAGTAGTGGGAAGAGAGAAAGAGGAAGGCCAAGGAGAAGATTGGTGCAGGATGAGGATGTGTGACGGATGAATGAAAGGTTTTCGGGAAGGTTGTTTAGGGAGCGAGGTTCTGCAAAGGGCATGCTACTGAATGAATGAACCACAAGATTACATTTTTAAGTTATCTAAGCGGGTTGCATAATTTGGGGAAATAGGGGGAATGGGGGAGGAGATTTAGTAGTACTACTAGCAATTTCAGAATTATCTCCCTTTTCGGCGCTCTCCTCTTTTTTATTTTGTACTTTCCCGAACTTTTTCCTGTGTCTTCGCACGATGACTTCCGGTTTGACATGGACTGCTAGAAGACCCAAAAAAACGAAAGCAGTGTGGTACGATCAAAGGGGAAGTTATTCTCATATATTTAGAATTGGCTCTGCTAGCTGGCTGCCAAGTTATTAAACCAAAAAAACGATTTATCTGGATTATATTTGGTTATTTTCACGATTAGTAAGGTAATCTGTCTTATAACTCATGTATTTGAAAATTCCCTTCATTTTTTCTTCTATATTTGAATTCCCCATTCAATTTTACATAAATATGAAGAGTTTCAACATTCCAGGTGTTTGCAGACGTTCAAGACAAATAAACAAGCCACGGTAATAGAAGGCAAATAATAAACAATTGGCGGCCATTTTAAATTGTTAATTAGGTCACGGCGCATCCTATAAAAAAATTTAAAAATACGTCAAGGTAGGCCTCGCCGCCCCGGACGCAATGATATATGGCACAACATTGTCCGTTTAAAAATAAACAAGCCACGGTAATAGAAGGCAGAATTTCTCAGCTTCCAATCTTAGGGTCGCGATAAATCCTGACTTATCAGTTAATTTATCATTGCACTTCCTGGTATTAAATTACGTCACCAGACAATTCATAACTCCACTTGGAATTAACGCAAACTCTTCGTTGAGATACCGTTGGATTCGTCTTGTCAAGCTCTATCTAACTGGTATGATTTCATAAGTAAAAACCCAATTTTTAAATATTGACCAAAATTGCTAGTACTACCTACACTAAACTAAAAATAAAATACTTATTAACTTAATATATTAAAATCTAACTTCTAACCTGCACCAGTGTTTGCAGAAATAAACTTGAACTCATCGTTTGTTATCATATACGTTTCAGACCTTTCTTGCTGGCTATCTATCATTTTTACATTACTCATACTGGTCATACCACCAACGGTCAATGTATTATCTATAATATCAATGGAGATTGCGCTAGTATTTCCTGTTCTCGTAGACGCCATTTTTTAAAAACTACGTTACAACTTTCACAACTGGTTAAATAAAGCTAATAAAATATTTAACACTGCGTAACGTAGATACCGATTATTTTTTATAAAAACATATATCGATGGTTTGCCTTAGTTAGTATGTCATGTTTCTATTCGAATATATAAGCATGCATCTGCTTAATCTGTCTTGCAGATACTTTAAATAAAAGTAATGTAATTTTTGCGAAACTAATACTAATAATTTAATTTATTTATTTGGTTGTTTCGGGCTTTGAGATTTAAATATTGAGCAAATAATATGGGAGTACTCTATGTATGCCGGTCTCTCTGGCCGAGGGGTTACAACACTTTCTCCGTAATCCCGTTTATCACGCAGAGTCTCGTAAGCGGGCGAGAGCTGGCAGCGGTTCGACCCCCGCTGGTGACTTGCGGGATAACAGAGCCGGCCGCTCAGAAAGCAATGGCAAACTACTGAGCGTAATCTTGCCAAGAGATCAACAGACAGCTGAAAGATGCTGCTGTTGACAGCTATAGTATGTCTACATTTGTTTGCCTTCATTCACGATCAATTATTTTGAAAACTGTCTGTTGCATCGTTATGAAATTTTTCCAGCCGTCTTATATTTACCCCCACCCAAGGAATAGGTCTTTGATAGGTCCAAAAAAAAAAAAAACTTAAATAATTGAAAGCGGCGACATTCCTTTGATGTTTTGCTTAACAACTAGTGATTTCTCGTTAAAAAAAAGTTATGTTTACGGTAATGGGGACCTGCAAATTCAGATGACAAACAAAGGCGTATCCGGATTCGTATGGGAGTGGGTGCAATGAAAGAAGTAGCTTACAATGGACAGGGTCGGCTGCATTGCACAGGGTTTTTATCCCATATGGCTCAGTTTCTTTCCGCAGCGCGGAAAGCGTCGCACAAAGCACGAACTCCGTAGCTCCAGCGACGACCCTCGGGAGTGTCCGAAAAAAATGCACTCTTGAATTGAAGGACGCGGCCCGGAATCGAACATACAACCTTCAATCCATCCTTTCTCCAATAATCCTCTTCCTCTTTCAACACATGGTCCTGACGTTTTTTCCAGTAACTTTTATCAATATTTAATAGCGCGGACAGACAGACAGACAGACAGAAAGGTAGGTAGGTAGGTAGGTAGGTAGGCAGAAAGGTAGGTGGGTGGGTGGGTGGGTGGCTGGCTGGCTGGCTGACTGGGTGGGTCGGTCGGTCGGTCGGTCGGTCGGTCGGCCGGCCGGCAGGCAGGCAGGCAGGTAGGCAGATAGATAGATAGATAGATAGATAGATAGATAGATAGATAGATAGATAGATAGATTGATAGATTGATAGATAGATAGATAGATATCGGTCGGTCGGCCGGCCGGCCGGCAGGCAGGTAGATAGATAGATAGATAGATAGATAGATAGATATATAGATAGATAGATAGATAGATAGATAGATAGATAGATAGATAGATAGATAGATAGATAGATAGATATCGGTCGGTCGGTCGGTCGGTTGGTCGGTCGGTCGGCAGGCAGGCAAGCAGACAGACAGACAGATAGATAGATAGATAGATAGATTAGATAGATTAGATAGATAAATAGATAGATAGATAGATAGATAGATAGATAGATAAGCAGGCAGGCAGACAGGCGGGCAGGCAGGCAGGTAGGCAGATAGATAGATAGATAGATAGATAGATAGATAGATAGATAGATAGATAGATAGGCAGGCAGGTAGGCAGATAGATAGATAGATAGATAGATAGATAAATAGATAGATAGAAAGATAGATAGATAGATACGCAGGCAGGCAGGCGGGCGGGCAGGCAGGCAGGTAGGCAGATAGATAGATAGATAGATAGATAGATAGATAGATAGATAGATAGATAGATTAGATAGATAGATAGATAGATAGATAAGCAGACAGGCGGGCAGGCAGGCAGATAGATAGATAGATAGATAGATAGATAGATAGATAGATAGATAGATAGAGATAGATAGATAGATAGATAGATAGATTGATAGATTGATAGATAGATAAGCAGGCAGGCAGGTAGGCAGATAGATAGATAGATAGATAGATAGATAGATAGATAGATAGATAAGCAGGCAGGCAGGCGGGCGGGCAGGCAGATAGATAGATAGATAGATAGATAGATAGATAGATAGATAGATAGATAGATAGATAGATAGATAGATAGATAGATAGATCCCCGCCAGAAGCCGGGCCTTGTCAGCTAGTTTATTTATATAATCACGTTTCATGAAAGAACCTCCATTTGGAGACACCTCTGAATCTTCGCGCTGTTTGTTTCAAAACGGAAATCACGTGAAAATTTCAAAAAATGCCCGGACGTCTCTTGGTTAAGCTGTAATACTGTTAAAATCATGGAGGTAATCTCTACGTCGTAATTAATATACCGCATATAAACTAACTTTGAAATCTGCTGCAAAATCTCCAGAACAAAAAAATTTTTGTTGGGTGGACATAATGATAAGGTTATGTACTAAATCTCATCATTTTCCCTCAGTTGGTTAATGAGATATTGAATTTTATATTGAGGCAACAACAACAAAAAACACACTACTATAAGTCCTGTAAAGGATACGCAAAACATTTTTTTACTCTATGTATAGTATATGAGAGTTAAATATATATAAATAAAATAAAATGGGTGACGTTGTAATATTCTGTTGTAATAATTTGGTCGTGTCCAGCGTGTGCCGCGTGGTCTAGTGGTAACACACCCGCTTCACACGCCAGTGATCCCGGGTTTGTTTCCGGGTCCGGTCATGGATATACACTACTAATGAGCCCTAGTGAGAGCGAAACTCGAGTCGAGTGCTTCCACATTGACATGGATAGGCCTTAGGTTCATACCAGAATACGATCAGCGTTGCCAGTAGTGGGTTGTGCTCAATATTTAAATCTCAAATCCAGAAACAGCCAAATAAATCAATTTGATTATTGCTTGCTGGATTTTAGGCGGCCTGGTGTGCCTTGCCAGTGAGAAGTCCTGATCGTTCGGGTCCACATCGATTGACGGATGTCAGTCGCGGCGATCGGGCAAATCTTGAGCTACAGCCTACGATGGGTGACATTGTAATATTCTGTTGTGATAATTTGGCCGTGTCCAGCGTGTGCCGCCTGGTCTAGTGGTTACACACCCGCCTCACACGCCAGTGATCCGGGGTTTGCTTCCGGGTCCGGTCATGGATATACACTACTGATGAGCTCAAACGAGAGCGAAACTCGAGTCTAGTGCTTCCACATTGACGTGGATAGGCCTTAGGTTCATACCAGAATACGATCAGCGTTGCCAGTAGTAGGTTGTGCTCAATATTTAAACTAACAATTTAGCTAGTAAAAGTTATTGTAATTTGGAGCCAGTTACAGGCACTCTTCCGAATAATGGTCCCAAATTATTTATTGTAAAACGCATCCCTTACAGGGCCTCATTAAGTGATTATGCTCGTTCTGGAGCGATATGCTGATTTAGAGACGATATGTACAGTTACTGAGCGTGTGATGGACTGCTAAACCGATCGATGGATGCAATGGGACGCAGAGGTGTTTCCAAGGCACCAGGGCTGGGTTCTATACTGGCCAAGACCTATTGACGCGTCCTCGCCGAGCGTCCTGGGCAACAGGTCCCTTCGGGGCTGTGGCTAAAGTCAGTAGGATCGTTGATTCCTCCGAAGTCGGATAGTGTCTGCCTGCACGGCGTGGAACCACCAGTCTGCACACCAATAAGCCAGATATGGGACAACGGATACTCTCGCAAACATCAGGTCATGTATGACATCACACTGATGTTGGACAACAGGATGCCTTCATCCGACATGCAGGACTTCACGCCAGAGATCACAGCCAGCGAACACAAGCAAGCAAGCAAGCATGGATGCAATAAATTTTTCATGGGCACGGAGGGCACTCACTGTCGTCGGAGTGTATATCTATATCTTGTACACATCATATGTATTTCCACATATAACTGATATATACAGATATAATATACATATAACAGATATTATACACTCCGATAACAGTGAGGGCCCTCCGGGCCCCAAAACATTTATTGCATCCACCGATCGGTCTAGCAGTCCACCACACACTCAATAACTATTAGTATTACCTGCACGTGATAACTAACGGTACCTTTTCTCAGTTTTATATTTTAGTTCCATAAATAAATACACGTAGTATTGTTTGGCGCTCACGGAAGAAGAATAAAGAAGTAGAGACTAGAGGACGCACTAGACAACATAAAACTTGAAAGCATAGTTACCGACCGGGATCGAACCCGTCGCCTCCAAATGACGACGGCGCCTCGCTGCGGGAACAAGTGTACTTCGACGCCTGATCAACTATGTTTTTAAATAACATCACCTAATGAGCCCTGTAAGGGATGCTTTTTACAATAAATAATTTGTGACCGTTATTCGGAAGAGTGCCAATGTTTCAATTGTTTCATTTAAAAAGACAGAGACTTCATATTTAATTCAACTCACACAAACCGCGTAGGTTTTGTTTTAGCACTGACCTAGATGGGGTGGAATCGTCGAGTTTCATCATCATAATCAAGTGCCCTGGCGTAGGCGTTCATGGCTCTCCACAGATCTCGGTCTTTGGGTTCTGGATCAACTCTGCTGATGATATTCCTCCATGCCACTGTCTCAAACCATCCAGCATCATTTCTCTTGGTCTGCCTCTGTCTCTCTTCCCCTCGATCTTTCCCGTTGTCACGATTTCTCCAATGTCTCTCTCATCACATGACCGAAGAAAGCTGTTTGTTTGTCTCTTTTTTATTGTTGTATATAATGTTCTAGTTTCATTAGCCTGTCTCAGGCAGTCGTTGTTGGTTACTCTGGCAGTCCAGGGAATTCGCAACATTCGTCTCAGGAACCACATTTCTGTTGCTTCTAATTTCTTCTTAATTTGTTCATTTACATGCCACGACTCACTGCAATACAGCAAAACTGGTTCTACATAGCATTTCAGCACTCTCTTTCTTACATTCAGTGCCAGTGACTTATTGCATAAGATATTCTTCATTTTTATGAAATGCAGCTTTGCCTGCCCTATTCTGCTCTTGATCTCTGTTGTGCATCTTACATCTGATGTTATAAATTTCTCTAGATATTTAAAACTATCCACTTGGTGAAGAATTTTCCCTTCTATCTCTATTTCACATTTGGATGTCACCTGTTTCTTTGATACCACCATTGTTACTGTTTTCTTGATATTCAAGGAGAGTCCTTTCTTTGCACTCTCTGTTACTACAATGTCCAACAATTGTTGTAGATCTGTTGCATTATCCGCTATCAAAACTGTGTCATCTGCATAGCGTATATTATTTATATTATAACCTCCAAATGGAAGATAATAGGGAAACAAACTCGCTTACACTCAGGAAATAAATGACCGTAGACCCCGAGGTAGACCAAGAAGACGGTGGAGAGATAATACACATACAGACCTACAAGCACTTGGAATCAACGACTGGCAAGAGAAGGTCCACCAGAGAGACGAATGGAGACGGATTGTATCTGCAGTAAAGAACATCAATGGCTCGGATCGATGAAGAAGAAGAAGAAGAAGATAACCTCCAAATATTATTCCTGGCTTTTCTTTGATCTCTCTCAAAACAAAACAATGCCAAAAATAAAAAAAAAACATAAAAACACATACTATTTCTTTCGGCTTGCTCGCTTTTAAACTCAAGCGTAGTCCAAAAACACTATTTTTATAGTAGTGATGGACTGAATTTGTGCATGTGGGTTAGCTTTCCCTATTAACAGTGTCTCTCGCCATCAGGAGAACCCACTCCGACTTCAGAGGTACTTGTAATTAGCGTCCCCAAGCAAGGACAACAGGTCAACATTTTAGTCCAGCTGTCCGGTGTAGGGGATGAACCGCTAACCTCGGCATCAGCACGCCGGATGTTTAAGAACACCGTTCTTATCCGCTGTCTGGGATGAACCGCTAACCTCAGCATCAGCACGCCGGATGTATAAGAACACTGTTCTTATCCATTCGGCCATGAGGACCTGCATTTACTAAATAAATAAGATATTAATTCATCCGTCATGTGCTATGCCTATAAGCTTCGGCTGTCATGGTTCGCCATCCCACACGATCATCAGAATCTTTGATCACAACTAGCTCTTGTCCCGGTTGTGTCTTGTGGGCAAGCCATCTCTCTGCCTTCCCCATGCTCTTTTCCCATCATTTTTGCCAGTGGTCACACAGTTTTCTAGTATATTTTCCCTCATAATGTGCCCAATAGATCGTGATTTTCTACGTCTAGTTTATCTAATCAAGCTACAGGATTCGTTTGTTTCTTATAGAATTGTCTCATTCGTTTTTCTACCCGTCTATGGTATTCTTTGTGACCAAGACAACTAAGGTCAAAAGGCAATGAAGTGAAAGCCTGTCAGAATCTTGCTTACAGCAATGACACTGGCTCGTACACACCAACAAGTGTGATACAAAACACGGTCACAGAATGACTTGACGTGACGCACTACACTTACAATGCAAACACTTTATTCACACATCTCACGCATCGCAACAATCTACATGTATCATACAATTACAATGACGATGCAATAATACATTCAATAAATATATCAATACACTACTACACAACTCACAGGCGCACAGTCTTCAATCTTCTCACAGGCGTTCTCTCTATTGCGTTCATACACTCAAGTATACGAGCATCATTCAATCACGTCTGTCTCCGTCAACACTCCCAAACCGTCTGCCGGCTAACCGCTGTGAGTCTCACTACTCGGGCCTGCGTCCCTGCGTGGAGATCTTGTCTCACGCCTTCGCCGACTGGCCTTTCCTGACACAGTGTGGTTAGCGTCGCTCACCGGTAGACCCCTGGCTGTATTCGCCAGGCGTCATAGACGACGCGGTAGAACTAATGGGGAGATTATGACATTCTCCCCCTCTCCATTTCATGAAAGGACTTTTGCCTTTCATGTACACTATATACATATTGGTTTATTTACTAAATTTGTCAGAATCGACCCATTAATTGTCGTCTGACCTAACACTTTGGTTTACATTTGAAATATGCAAATAATTGTAAATTATATCCACTCATTCTGCAATGCTGCTAAGAAGCAACACTTATCAAGTACAATCTACTCGATGGGTTATTACCTTTAGTTGTAATATGACACAGCCAGTCCGGTAGCTATTCAGCGAACTCGCAACTACCTCTCGACAGATAAACAAAAATTGCAAAAACGACATGTCAGACTGCGAGCCGTCTTCCTATAAGATGACTCCAACATTTGACCTCAACCTTATTTGGTTGGAGAGTCTTATGAAGGTCTACAACTTCGGTAATTAATACCATGCACAGGTGACGTCATCTTGATGTGTCACCAACCTGGCAACATGAAAATGGTTTTTACACATGTTACATATTATTACAAATTTCAATTGCTTCCCTTGAAACAAATACAAAATCAATGGGGGATAATTTCAACATGCTGTCAAAAAAAAATTAATTACATTAGAAAATCATTTTCTAAGCGTCGTAGATTGATGCTTATTGACAATAGCGAACTAAATGTCACTATTGTGAACAAGTGAATCAAGTTATGACTCTCAGATCACATCTATCAAAATCCTTACACACAATTTGCATATGTAATCTTTCAGCTCACAAAGTTTAAATAAATCGTCAATTCTTTTTGAGGATGACATTATAGTCTGCTACTTTTCACATAAATTTAATAAACACCGGAAATACACAGCTGGTGTGTTAAGTTGTAGATAACACAATGTTCTTCCGTCTAGATGTTACAGAAAGGAACGGAGAATACAGTTCTTAAGGACAGCTGCTGGATTAACTCTTTCTTTCACGATGTTGTTCTGTAGAACTCAGATGTCACAGTCTTTCTCGCACTGGTTAAAATACGTCTGAACTCTCTGCGTGGCAGGTACTACGGATATTTTCCCAGTTCAAATGAAGTAAGTCTTGAACTCCTGCAGCACTGTTCGTAACAATGTCTCTATATAATTAAAATAATGTTTCCTTTCTAACACATACAACACAAGTATTCATCACACGCATTACTATAATTATAAAATATATACACAGTATATTTACATTGGGACGTTGTCCCTATCACATTTTATGTACAGCGTTACTGAAATACATTTCATAATGCGCCGTGTCGCTGAGCGTTGTATTACTCTGCAGATTTTTCATTCATCTGCTGTGTGCGCTCAGACACCATTGGGCTTTTGGGTGTGTCGTAAGGACATCGTGATAGAAGATCAGCAATCGTATTCTCGGTGCCAGAAATATGCCTGACTTCAAAACTGAAATCTTGCAATAACAGTGACCATCTCGCCACCCTGTGGTTGGTAGGCGTTCCCGTAGTAATGATTTTTAACGGACTACTGTCTGTCTCTACTTACGACATGTGTTCTCACCGAATACACTGGGCGGAGAATTTGGGTCGTGCTGTTGCACAAGTACTGTCCCAATCGCTGCGGAGTTCGTGTCCGTTGGTAATCTGAAAATAATACACAAATTTTGGTAATTTAAGAATGGGATCTGGAAGAATAATACAATACTTTTGTAAATGCAGGTCTTAGGCATTCGTTGTTTACCATTTTGTTAATAGGTTAGTGAAACACTCCGTGCATATGGAAACATTTTGGTACAAACTAGGACATTTTTAAATTCTTTGTCGTAGGAAGTGACAATTTTAAGAATTCTTGACATGATGTTATTGTCAGTCATGACAAAGCCATTCCAAATTTTACTATCCAAAAATGAAATTTCTTGGTAGGCTATGTCGACTTTAGATGATTTGTCTGTCATTTCGTGTTGTCTGATACGGTCGAATGTCTGATGTATAGTTGTTACTTGTTTTGTCAGAAAAAGTCTTGTCATCCGTACAAGTGTCGCAGTCTTGTAACAGTTGTCTGCAATTGTCGGTTCCTGTCTGAGTCAGATTAGGATTTGTCTTGAAGTCATGTCGATAGTTTGTCGTGTCAAGTGATGGGGTCGGTATTTCGTCATTGTCGTCATCGTCTGTGTGGTCTACTATCGTTGTGCTTGCTGCTGTCTCGTCTTAGTCTTCGTCTCTGTTGTAGTACGGTTTTAGCATGTTAATGTGAAATATTTTATGTTTGTCTTTCACTGCTATTTAATAGTCAACAGTCGAGATTTGTCTCAGTACCTTATACGGTCCTTGCCATGAGTCTGTCAAGAGATGTCTGTTGCTTGGCAAAAGAAGTAGTACGTCCTGTCCAGGTGTCAATGTTATTGTCCTATTTCCTCTGTTGGCATACTGTCTGTAAATAGCACCAGATTGTTTCAGTGTTTCTTTAGCTAACACACAAGATTTCATTATCCTATCACGCAATGATGTGACATGTTCATATGATGATACTAGTTTATGAATAGTTATACTTTCAGTTAACATAGAATGGTGCATAGATAATGGGCCGCGTGGTTTGGCGCCATATACAAGTTCAAATGGTGAGAAACCTGTACTGGAATCAGGTACTTCGCGATATGCAAATAGTATGACAGGTAAATAAGTATCCCAGTCTTCAGGGTGTTCCTGGGTTACTTTTGATAACATATGCTTGAGATCCCCATTAATCTTTTCTATAATTCCTGTCGAATGAGGGTGGTATGGACTGTTAAAGCACTGCTGTACCCCTAACATTCTAGTAAAGGCTTGAGTGGCTGCAGCTATGAACTGACTCCCACGATCTGAGAGAATGGTATCAGGAAACCCTACTCTAGAAAAAATATGGAAGAAAACTTCCATAACATCCTTGGCAGTTATGTTCTTAAGTGGTATTGCCTCAGGCCATCTACTGCAGAGGTCAATTATTGTTATTATGAACTTATTTCCTCTCGATGTTACGTGGTTAAGAGGACCTACAGTATCAACAGATATCTTTTCAAAAGGTCTACTTGCTAGATCTGCAATTTGTAACTCCGCTTGCGGGTGTTTATCCTTTATAACAAGCTTCTGGCAGATGTCACAAGTTCTGCAATATTGCTTGGTATCACTGCAGAATTTGGGCCAGTAGAACTGATTAAGTAATCACAATTTAGTTTTCGAATAAACCATATGCCCTGCAAAGGGTATGTCATGTGCTAGATGTAATGCTTGCTTGCGGTGTTCGGTTGGTAACACCGTTTGCTCTGTGGTGCTGGTACCTTTGGTATAGTACCGTGTAAGGATACCGCCTTTCAGTGCAAAATGCCATCTAGCATTTTTAGTAAGTCTTTCACATGTTTCTTCATCTGAGGAAGAGCTATCAAACATGGCTGCATTAGCCTTTCTAGTCATTTGTTTACCTTTACACGCATGACGCCAGTGGCCATATGCTTTGCAAAGGAAGCATTTGGTTAGTCGTTTATAGCTCTTTTGTTCCTTATCTTGCTTATCTATATAGTTTTGCAAGTATGTAAGGTACCCAGGGTGTTTGTCACACATATCATTTTCGTTATGTGACAGATGACAATATCTGCATTGATAATATTTCTCAGCAGATTGTTTAAAGGGTTTCTTGTTACTATAGGGACCTGACTTTGTTCTGTCATTGGTAGCGGCTGCTACAAAATCAGTGTCAGTCAGTCCACTACTAAAACAATGTTTGTTGGCTGTAAAATAAGCCGAACCTCGTTTCTCAATATGTTGCACGCTCTCTCACTCACATTCTTTCAGAAACTTAGAAAATGGTGGTGGTAAAGATGAAATGATCTTATCTCTGAGAATGAGATCTTTCAATTTATCAAAGCTATTTACTTTGGCTGTTGAAAGCCATTTACTAAATACATCCTGTACTACTGAGATGTAGTCAGAGAAAGTTTGAGTTGGTTTTGGAGCTAATTTGCTAAACTGTTCTCTGTAGCCTGCTTCATCTAACAGGAAATGTGACATGATTTTGGATTTAATATATTGGTAATCTTTCCTAGGATCTTTGGGAATGGTCTCTATCACTTTCAGAGGTTCCACAGAAAGACTTCTCATATATATTATGTTCCATTCAGTCTCTGGGATCTGATAATGCTCCATTATCGTTTCAAAGTTCTGGGTAAATGCTGCAATGCAGTCCCCAGTGGTGAAATTTTTCACGATCCCTTGGTACTTTTTGTACTGATTCTCTTTTTCTAGTCTTTCTGACTTTCGAGAATCTTTCTCTGCTGATGTATCAGCTTCTAACTGTTTAATTTTCAGTTGCATTTCAAGTTCTTCCTTCTTCGTTCTTGCATTAATTTCAAGCTCTTCTCTCTTTCTCTGGGCAGAGATCTCAGCTTTTTTTAAATTTCGGCCTCTGTTTCTTCCTGTTTGGTTTTGGCAGCTAATTCTGATTGTTTTAAAGCAGCTTCTGCTTTTTTAGCATCTAATTCTGCCATTTTAAGGTATTTGCAGAGTACTCATAGGAAGTAAATTCAAATAACAACTTAAGGAAATAAGAATACACATTTATTAAATAACTTGGTCTGGTGGGGAGGGGGAGGGGAAGGACAAATTGGTAGATCATTAGATGAAACTATGAATACAGGCAAAAAGAAAGCATAAGAGTTTAGCGTAATAGAAGAAAAGTCAAATACAGCACAATTAGAAGATATAGTCATTAATGGAGCACTAAACACATTGCTCAGAAGAAACATTTACAAAATTACAAAACTCTTCAATAAAATATGGGAATGTTGTTTTTGCATATCCTTTACATGACATCGCTGTCAACATCAGCATCTTTCAGCTGTATGTTGATTTCTTGGCAAGATTACGCTCAGTAGTTTGCCATTGCTTTCTGAGCAGCCGGCTCAGTTATCCCGCAAGTCACCAGCGGGGAGTCGAACCGCTCCCAGCTCTCGCCCTGCTACGAGACTCTGCGTGATAAACGGGATTACGGAGAAAGTGTTGTAACCCCTCGGCCAGAGAGACCGGCAAAATATGGGAAACTGGAGTAATACCAAAGCACCGGAAGAAGGTTGTTATTACGTTTATAGGTACTTCAATTTTAATTCACCGCAACAGACGTCACGAGGCTATATTTAGCTTTAGCAGCTATATATAGCGTAGTTAGCAGCTATATATAGCACTGGCGGGGGATCTCCGTTCAATTAAAGTTTTTTTCAGTGCATGTCATGGCGCGAAAAAGGCGCGAAAAAGGAGCGACGAACGGTAACACAGGCGACTGCTTCATGTTCTGTGTTCCAGACAGAACAGCAGCAACGCTCTTGCCACTTATCAGCACACACATTCGGCCTGGCACAACAGTAGTCTCCGACCTCTGGCGTGCATACGGGGAAATTAGAAATATTCCCGGTTTGACGCATATCACCGTCAACCACTCTGAAAACTTTGTGGACCCCACCACCGGTGCACATACTCAATGCATCGAGCGCATGTGGAGAACGGCCAAGGAGAGAAACAAGAGGCAGAATGGAGGCATCTACTCGATTCCTACATGTACGAATTCATGTGGCGTCGTCGCACTAAATGTGCTGGCCTAGATGTGTTCAACACCATTCTAGCTGACATTGTTCGATTCTGGCCACCCCAACAATAGTCTGCAGTCTGGCCACCGCCGCAACACTAGTCTGCAGAATATGATTGTCATCTCATGCATACAGCAGTATCATCCAGCAATGGGCCCTTTTCAGGGCCACTAGAAGAATGCCATAACGGAACGGGCCCTTTTCAGGGCCACAAATTAGCACACAATAACAGCCCCTAAGTGTGCACAAGAGTATACAACCACTGAAATATTCAGGTCAACTCACACACATAACTAAACCATTTGCTGCACACCGACAACGTTATTCCGGTCAAGGTCATGCACACCGATTTACAGCGCGAATAAGGGGACTCCAGGATATGACGTGTGCCCTGGAATTCCCTTTGTTTGCGGTGAATTAAAATTGAAGTACCTAACACTGATTAGGCCGCGCCAAAATTCACTCAGTGAGCGGATTTTTTAGAAAATTTTAGTCAAAGGTCATGACACTCAAATTTGAATAACTCCACTTAGAAGTGAAATACACACATCATTGAGGTACCGTTAGATTTGGTTTTTCAAGGCCTATCTATCTGTGGTGATCTCATTAGTAAATGACCAATTTAAAAATCATGATCAGAAACCCTATAAAAAGTCAATGCTTGGGTATGACCATCATATGTAGGGTTGCTAGATACGTGGGCACCAAAAACGAGGACATAATAAGACAAAAAGGAGGACATAATAATAATTAATAAGACAAAAAGGAAGACATATTGAAAGTTTCATTTAAATCGTTCCAGATTAAACCCACAATCAGTACAATTTTATTACAATAGCTGCCAATAAATTTGTTATCATAGCAGGTGGTTGGTTAACAGAAAGAAAATATTCTTTCAAAGCAGTAAACAGCCTCAACAGACACTCAGCAGATGGAAACAAACTTAGCCATCTAGTTTTAGAATGATAGAGTAGTTGCTGATAGTTAATGTTGACATAGTCACAATAATCCTTTAAAGTTTCTGTTCTGACAGTGTAGATAGAAAAGTAATTGAATATCTTCAAGACGATAGATTCAACGTCAATCTGCATTAAATCTGCGCCGTGTTGGATGCAGTTGTGCAGAACATGAGCAGAACATTCAACGCCTACTAATGGCTTGCTCAAGGCTTCCTTCAAATGCGAGGACACATTTCTACGTTCTCTTCTGTTAATGACTCCAAAATTCACATTGGCATGGTCACCAGCAAAAGCAACACATTTGGAGTACAAATCATGATTTAGGAATGTTCTCAAAATATACTGTGATATAGTTTCTGAGGTTTCATTTGGTGTGTTGTCTAACTCGAGAATCTTATTTTGGATTCCACCTGCTTTTCAGTCAAAGTACTGAATAACGATCGGAAATATTTTCTGCGAACCGTGATTGCTAGCATCTGTCGAAAGACCGAAACATGAAATACCACTTAAAGATTTATCCAATTCATCAACAGTGTGGGAGCCCAATCACCTGGTTTATTATTACTTCAGTCTTTGTTTTTGTACAACCAATATTTTTTTTTAGCAATTTCTGAATCTTCAAATAATGTGTGCGTCAAACCAGCTGTGCAGGTCATCGAGTTGTAAGACTGATGATGACAAACTGTATGAAATGCCAAAGTTGCTTCAGCCGCATGCGCTTTCAGCAACACATTTGAGTACTTAGGCTGAAAAAAAAGACGTCAATGTGCTAGATGACGTGGACACTTTGATTAAGTTTCTATGTCTCTCACTGTCAAAATGGCGCTATAAGTCAGTAGTTCTCTTGTTTGCAGCGGACAGGTAACTATCGCAAATCGTACACTTTGCCTCATTCTCGTTGCGTCCTTCAAAGAAGCATGGGGAATTATTTTTCATAGTGTTCGAGAATTTGTATTTTCTCTTTGTACAAGCCATTTTCATAAACATAGATGGCAAAAATTACAGATTTAAAAAAAAAAAATTTACGTGGCGTCTCTGCTACCGGAACCGGAAATAACATTAACATTTTGAGCATATAGCAGTGGTTCTCAACCGGTGGGGAATTTCCCCCCCCCCCCTCCAGGGGGGAATTTGAGGGTTTCCAGGGTGGGGGGGATGAAGACATTGTCAAATTTGCTTCAGGACCACACAAAACATGATCGGGAAATTAAGCGTACTCGTGACGTTAAATCCCCCGATTATTTCAAGATCGCGTTAATACAAGAACCGATTACTTGATATTGTTTTCCCTCCATAATATACGGTTCTTTTCCTTCTACCTAGCCTCTATGATTTAGGTTGCCGTATTTTACCAGAGATTTTATTTGCGGTAACTTACGTTTTTTTTGTTATTGCTTCTCCGTTTTAATGAGGTTTAGAGTACTCATCATGTTAAATTTCCCGATTATTTCAAGATCGCATTAAAACAAACCGATTACCGAGATCCCTCCATTGTTTACGAATCTACACGTCTCAGCTTTTCAAATTATTATTTTTGCGGAGGTAAGGAGACTGTCTTTTTAAGACGTAAGTTGACTCGTGTGTGTGTGTGAAGTTGACTCGTGTGTGTGTGTGTGTGTGTGTGTGTGTGTGTACACACACACACACACACACACACACACACACACACACACACACATAGCATATCCTATTTACAGGGCATTGCAGTCAACACCAGCATTTTACAGCTGCTGTTGATGTCTTGGCAAGTTTTATGTTCAGTGGTTTGATTTTGCTTTCTGAACGTCCGCCTCACATACTTTACCATAAGAAACTGATGCAACGCGATCCGCTGGCGAATCTCGCGCAGCTGTGTTTCGTACCTGGGTACACGGGATTACGAACAGCGTCCTTAACTCCTTCATCAGGGAGACTGGCATATATATGAGTGTGCGTGTGTTTGTATGAGTATATATATATATATATATATATATATATATATATATATATATATATATATATATATATATATATATATATACCACCGTCTCCGTGGCCTAAAGGCTTGCTAGGGGTGACCGATTTAACAGCAGACCACATCGTGCTGGGGTTTCAGCGTGTTGGTATTGGAGCCGGTCGTTCAGAAATCAATGACAAACTAATGAACGTAAATTTGCCCAGACATCAACAAGAGCAGTAAAATGCTGGTGCTGACAGCGATGTACTGTAAATAGGATATTCAATATAATTGTGTGTGTGTGTGTGTGTGTGTGTGTGTGTGTGTGTGTGTGTGTGTGTGTGTGTGTGTGCGTATACATGTCTGTGGGTGTTTATGTGTGTTGATCTTGACTTTATCGTTTTATATTTATAGAATCTGAAGCCCATGATGAGTGTCAAGAAACGAAAGTATGACCTGTCTTATTTGAATTATGGATTCACAAATATCGTCATCAACGGAGAAGAACGACCTCAGTGTGTTATTTGTAGTAAAAGTTTGTCAAATGATTCTATGAAACCGACACAGTTGAGGAATCATTTGTTGAATGTTCATCCTCAATACAAGGACAAGGACAAAACCTATTTTGAACGTCTTGGAAATGCTGTCAAAAGGATGAGACTGGATTTAACAGGGGTATTCCAAGAAACAAACCAAACGGTTACTGAAGCTTCCTATGTCGTAGCACTGGAGATAGCGAAGCAGAAAAAAACCACATACAATCGGGGAATCTTTGATCAAACCTTGTTATCTCAAGATGGTGGAAATTGTGTTGGGAAATGAATCAGAGAAAAAACTTGCAGCGGTTTCACTATCACACGACACTGTTCAAAGGAGGATCAGTGATATGGCCAATGACATCAAGGATCAAGTTGTGCAAGAGATCAAGTCTGCAGCATTTGGGCTCTATTCTATTCAAATTGATGAATCGACTGATGTGGCATCGTGTTCTCAGTTGATAGTGTTTGCAAGGTATGTGCATTCAGGATCATTTAAAGAAGAACTTCTTTTTTGTTCTCCTCTTGAAACAACTACCATGGCCTCTGATATTTTGGAAAAGGTTTCATCTTTCCTTGAATCAGAAAATCTTTTATGGGATAATGTGTGTGGGTGCTGTACAGATGGAGCAATAGCTATGTTGGGGACCAAATCAGGATTTCAAGTTAGTGTGAAGAAACGTGCCCCAAAAGAGAAAGGCATTCATTGCACGATCCATCGTAAGCACTGGCCTCCAAAACACTTCCAGCTCCTTTGGGGGAGGTTTTGGATCAGACCGTTCAGATTGTGAATTTTATCAAAGGAGGAGCTCTCAACTCACGGCTTTTTAAGCAGTTATGCGTTGACATGAATGCAGGCCAGTAGTAAGAGACACGCAATCTAGGTATTATTTTAGGTGCAGCACCTACGTAGTGACGTCATATTTTACTATATAAAAGTCATAGTCCTACGCTATGACGTCACCAAACTGAGTCCTTCGGGGACCGCATTTTTTAAAATGTTGGCGGTTATTTTCTTGGGTGACTACTTCCGGTTGTCACTTCGGGTCCATGGCTACCCCCTACCCAGGTCCCCCTACCCAAGTCCCCCGTACTTGATCCGACGCGAACCGAACCGGACGTCGGCACGGACCTCGACGTGGGTGGTGTACCCCGGTGGTGAGAATCGAGCCAGGGCACTGCAGAGGTGGGTGATCGAACCCCAGTCATATTGACCCTTCGATGAAGAAGACCGAAGTCAATATGACAGATAAATGCTTTAGTCCATCTCTCGAGCTAACCCGAGAATCCCTAGTTGGATTGCATTAATAAACTTTTGTACGCTTCAGCAGAAGTCCCGACCCCATGTATAGCCATTAAACACTTGGTGAAAATCTGGTTTAGGAATATTCTAACCACCCAATCAATTTTATTAAAAATTAAACCTAAAAACTTAAATTAAACCCTCTAAATTCTTGTATGTATATTGGCGGGTATTAATTTCAATATAAAACTCTAATCCCCGTTTAAAATAAGCCATAAGATCCCGAGATAATCATTATAATATGTAATATTACTAAACATCAAAGTTATACCCCTTAATTATAAAAAGTATTCCAAGGGAAAGAAATCGGATCCCTTGGCTCAAACCAGAATTGTTCCCCCTGACTGCCAACTTTACCTGCGCGAATAGGTAAAGAGCACGCGCTGAGCCATCACGCCCGCGAGAAAAAATACAATGCCTAGCCTTCGACGATTAACCGATACCACTCAAGCCGAACGCCTATGGGATTGTCAATTAATGTCGACGTTCTTCAATGCGTATTGTAGATAGCGATCAGAAGACATCCAGGCCTGTGAAGGGAATATTTGCGCCGAAATAAAAATATAGCTTATATGAAGGTGTTATTCAAATGGTTTGTAATATGTAAATATAAATATATATGTATGTATTTATGAATTTATCTATCTATATATTTATATGCCGGTCTCTCTGGCTGTGGGGTTACAACACTTTCTCTCTGTAATCCCGTTTATCACGCAGAGTCTCGCAGCGGAGCGAGAATTGAGGTGGTTCGACCCCCGCTCGTGACTTGCGGATACTGAGCCGGCCGCTCAGAAAGCAATGGCAAACTACTGAGCGTAATCTTGCCAAGAGATCAACAGACAGCTGAAAGATGCTGCTGTTGACAGCTAAGTCCTGTAAAAGGATACGCAAAAACATTTATTTTATTATATATTTATATATGAATGTATTTCTATAGCTGTATGTAGGTTGTCCCAAATGGGTATATACACGTACTTGTCTTGATGACTTGGTCACGCGGGATATATGTGCGCGTCTGTGTGCGTGTATATGTGTGCGTGCGCGCGTGGGTGTGCTATCAATTACAGGGCACCACAGTCAGTCCCAACATTCGGTGGAGTGGTGTACTTGCTGGGTAAGACTGCTGCTGTCTTATTGAACGAACGGCCGTCGTGTCACGTGCGTATTCGTACGCGTATGTACATGCGCGCGTGTGTGTGCTATCAATTACAGGACGTCGCATGCAGCCCCAACATTGATTGATTGGTCGTGTGCCACCATGATTCACCGTGTCATTGCACGACCTAAGCGTGGGTGTACTGGCGCGCGTGCGTGTGTGTGTGCGTGCACGCATGCGTCCTATCAATTACAGGACGTCGCAGTCAACCTCAGTACTCTATGGAGTTTCGTGTGTGCTGGCCATGTTTGCGATTCTCATTTTGAATGAACGACAATCATGTCACGTGCGCGCGCGCGCGCGTGCGTGTATGTGTGTGTGCTATCAATTACACGACGTCGCATTCAGACCCAACATTGTTTTGGTGGTCGTGTGCCACCATGATTTACCGTGTCACCTCACAACCAAAACGTGGGTGTACTGTCGTGTGAGCGTGTGTGTGTGTGTGTGTGGTGTGTGTGTGTGTGTGTGTGTGTGTGTGTATACGTGCATCCGTGCGTGAGTGTTTGTTATGCGTTCGCGCGCATGTGCGCGCTTGTAGGAAAACTTCAATATTTGGGGAGTGGCTGTGGAGTGGGTGTAGAAGAGGTTTTCTGGTAATACAAAGATGGGTGGGTCAAGAGGAGATGGGGGTGAAATGTGTTCGTGAGATTTGTGCTTGCGTGCGCGCGCATGTGCGCGCTCGTAGGAAACTTCAATATTGGGTGTCATCTCACAACCAAAGCTATTACTCGTACTATAGTTGTGTCTATCTATTACATACTACAGTCAAGTTGTAATGGATTGCATTTACAGGACGTCACAGTTAGTCCCAGCATTCATGCTTCTTGGGCAAGCTTGCCGATGTCTTTCTGACCATCCGGTACCCATGATCGTCTGTAGTGTCTGTCACCAGGATTACCCTCATCAGCATCACCCACCGCCCCCAACAAAATCATCATCATCATCATCATCATCATCATCAACAACAGCACCATCGTCATTTCTCTCTCTCTCGCTCTCTCTCTCTTTTCTCTCGTTCTCTCTGTCTCGCTCCCTCTTGCGCGCGCGTGTGTGTGTGTTATCAATTACAGGACGTCGCATGCAGCCCCAACATTGATTGGTTGGTCGTGTTTTACCATGTCTTCGCATGACCAAAGGTATATCCTGTACTATAGTTATGTGTCTACCTATTACATAGGGCAGTCAAGCTGTAAGGCAAGCCATTTACAGGACGTCACAGTCACCCCCAACATTGTTTATCTAAGGCATTTACAGGACGTTGCAGACAACCCCAACATTGATTGGTTGCTCGTGGCCAATCATGACATCCGTGTGTGCGTGCGTGGGTGTACTGCCGAGTGTGTGTGCGTGTGTGTGCTACCAATTACAAGACATCGCAGTCAATCTCAACATTCTAGAGCACTGATTTTTGCATTTGTCAATAGCAACTAATGATACAACCGAGACACGAGTGTAATGACCCAGTAGGTAAAAAAAAAAAAACAGTGGTAATGGAAGAAACCAACATGGAAACTAACCCACAAAATACCACAGAGGGGGAAAGAAAGTCGTTCTGGTCCATATGTGGTCGGTGAGTACCGTGACTAGAGATTGTCTTCTTCTGTCAACTGAACGTTATACACACAGTCATTGGCATATCACTATTTAAGCTGTCTCGAGCCAACGTCGACGCGGTCGAGGGCACATTGTGGATCACTCTTCTAAGCAGCTGTCTGGGATACATGCTACCAAACCCTAAAATATGAGCTTCTACCTGACATTAACGAGTAATGCTTCGCTGAACATATTTCCCAAGAACTCACCAGGTCACTATTTCGTAAAGTTACCGCAGACTATAGAGGTGAGTCAATATTTTGAAGTGGGTTTGGCCGAAATTCAATTCCCCAACTACTACTGCAATGTGCTAGAGAATGAAGTATGGCTAAGATATATCCCACCCAATGGTAGAGTGATAAGAAAGGTGTGTCCCTCAGGCCTGTACAGTTCACCAGACGCGTTTATAGCTGCACTAAATCGCCTAATGAAAGATCGGAAGGTGGACGATCAACTCTGTGTTCTATTCCATTTCGACAATGCATCAAAGAAAGTCATCGTGAAAATACTCGAACCCGGGGCCACTATTACATTTAGTGAGAAGTTACAGGAGATACTAGACACAATTGAAGGTGAAGGATCGATAGACCTGAATGACCTGCAAAATTTCTACGTATACTGCGATCTCATTGCGGCAAGACCAGTTGGTGACGTCATGGTCCCACTACTAAGGACGGTTCCTATCATGAATCAGCGATTGACCTCAGTGTTTCGCGCCTACGACAAACCTCACTACATACCGCTTTTTATAAGTCTGAATGAAATGTAGCTCCGATATGCTGTAATTAAATCCACACATACTATATTTTCTTTCCTGCCGAGCATCATGCGATCAAAGCTATCTGGATCCACCCACACACACATCCTTTGCTATTCAAAGGAATAAGATTGTCTGTGTTGCCTTTAAATACACACCTGGCATTTCTATGTACCCGAGTGAACTACGCGGTGAAAGCCTTACCCAAACACAACCCGTATTACACTCTCAACTCTATAGACTAGGTCTGGAAACTGGGTCTGAATGCCCAGAGATGTTGTGAATTAAGTTAAGGGTTACTCGAATCCATAATCAAACATGTCCAGTCGATCAGAGATGTCCTGTAGGCCAGAACTAAGATATGTGTCTGCTGCTCGCTGAAAGAACCAAGAGGGACTTAGTCAATATACAGGTTTCGATGATATGAAATAGAAATGGTTTATATGGATTGACACACCTGAGATGTTATTGTTCCAGGACCCCCTTATTTTGTCTATATACTGAAGAGGAGACGACCCACCTCAAGTCAGCTAGGGACCCAAGACTGGTCAGCCCAGCAAAGCCACACCTAAGAAATTGAAGGCAACCTGAAGGTCAGGGTACATGTCCAGACTGTGGAGAAGGCAACTGTCAGAGAAGAGACAATACATCCAGGACACCAATCCAGTGTTTCCGGGAGGAGTTCTACCATTATCAGGTGACATCCTTTCCAAAAACCTGCATCTACACCATCCCAATGACAGCCATATCCTGACTCTCAAATGGTTTGCTGATGACATAGCCCACAGGACCATTCTCAACCTATATGGCACAACCACCTTTTCTTTTTGTAAAAAGTTCTTAGAGACGGAGTCTCTATTAAGAATTTCCATTTTCTCCTTTCTTAAAGTTGAGTTGTGTTAATATAGGTGTCTATCGTAGGTAGTAACCGTAGTCTGTCGTCCAGGATCTTCAGCCGGGCGACAAAAAATATGACGTAGACAGAATTGCAATCAATATCAATATAGATTATAACTATAAGGAATGAGGATCCCGCACACAATCTGCTACAATGGGGAATAAATAATGAAATACACGAACATTTCTGGGAGTAGCTAGACAACGAAACTAAACTCGAAAATCACAAAAAGAACATTGTGGAGTCATACAGAAGTTTAGTCAATATGCTTACATATTAAAAGGACAACCACAGAAAGTTTTATTATGTCAACACCATTAAGTTGACTTCTGCTTTCTTTGCATTTATTCATAGTGACGTCTGAAGGTGAACAAAGAAGAAGAATGAGGGGAGGAAAAAAAAGGAGAAGAAGAAAGCAGATGTGGTAACGATGCGAAGAGTCTATAAAAGATTTCTGGTAAAAGATAGAGTATGCAAGCATACTCTATGATTAAGCCACATAAATAAACAAAATAAAGTTAGGCAAAATATGCAGAGCCGTGCTGTGCTATGATACAGAGAGGCGACCCCATCAGGTGGCACCGTAAGGGGCTTCATAAGGGATTGGCATTTTAAAAGAAAAACATGTGAGGGGCGGCATTTCGAAAACTTGCACCATGCTAAGAAATCCACTGCACGGTACTGAAAATATAACACAGAGTTTTGATAAATAATATCAGAAATAGGAAAGTAGTATAGTAGGCAAATTTTGACGTTCCTAATTGGTATTGTTTTCTTCGGTTGTATTGTTTGCCTTCTGTCTGAGTCTCAGTTGTTGTCATTTTCAGTGGTTGAGTCGGTTTCACTGATTGTGTTCGTTTCTTTGGAATTGTCTGTTCTATCGGTTGCAGCATTGTGTCAGTTTCATCGGTTGTGCTGGTTTGTTTGATTGTATTCTTTAGCTGTCTTTTTCTTTGGGTTTATCAGGTTCTATGGTTGTCAGTTTCAGTGGTTTGTTGGTTTGTTTGGTTGTCAGTTTGTTTTTGTTTCTTTGGTCAGTCTGTCGTTGTTTCAGTTTCAGTGGGTGTTGGTTTCTTTGGATATGTCGTTTTCTTTAGTGTAGATTTCTTTGTATGTGTGCCAGAGTGTTACTAGGGGTTATGTTGTATGCACCCTGACAACTTAAGAATGAACACGTCAAATAGCACAAAGAATAGCAGTTCCAAAAGCCGACCGAACGAATAAATTACTTTATTCCTAACACTATTAATTCATAATACATTAGAACAATTCATCAACTTACAGTTCATACTGCGTCATTACCGGGCCCTCAATCCAGCGAGCGACACGGCTCCCCCAGTTTTCTGCACTGCCGTGTGTTTACCAGCCTGATGTGTACCGGTCGTCGCTCTAGCGGTAACACAGATTCTACAACACTCTAACGCTGTCCATGCCGCTTGACTCGTAAGCTTTCCTCTTCACCGATGTGAATCTGGCTGTGTTTCCCGGACCAACTGCCTTCTCCACTGTCCGCCCGCTGTGTTCAAACCACATCACGTGCCCTCAGTCCTGCCGCTCGATTGGCTACTATCTTTAGCCCGTTACCGGTGTCTTTTCCTTATAGCTCTCCGTGATTATTTATCACTCTTAATGTCTCAACAATCTATGTTGCTGTTACTCAGGTCTTAAGTAATCCGACTCATGGCATATGCCCCCCGCAATTTCAAAAATGTTCTACATTTTTAGGTTCTTCCTTATCTCCACACTTGACATGAGTCAGCTTGGTCGCACGTGCCTGTCCCCTGTTCGCACATATCTGAATACTGCCTCATGTCTTTGAGCTTGCTTCTCAGTTCCCTTTAACTTCCCTCTGTGTTACGTTGATATTCTGCCATACCTTCACACAAATTATAATGTCGGACACGAATATCTGTCTATTCCCAAATAGACCTCGTGTGGCCTCAACCCCCTTTGTGTTCGGCAAGTTGAGGACCAACCTACTATGAGTCCCAATGTCCCACCCCGGACATTTCCATAAGGTTCCTCATTTATACCTCGATATAAGCAACTGACACCCTCCCCAGCCCTTAAGCCCTGGGTGCAGAAACGTGTGTATTGCAGACATATTAATTTCACCCATATTTTGTTTAAGCTCTATCTTGCTCCTGAGTAGTCTATGCTACGACTGTGGATCTCTTTGGTGCGTGTACCTATGACTCTTGTATTTGTCTTATCAACGTGTGTGCGTGGTTGGCTGCCATTAGTTACTTGTGCTCTATGGTTATCTATTCCCTTCATTTGCCTTATGTTTATCCCTGGTGTTCTTGCTACTAACTTTTTCCTTGTAGTGTTCCTAATACCATGACCCTTATATACCTTTATATACATCTACTGCCATGCCAAAGTACTACATGTTAACATATTATATGTACACCGTACTACCACTTGGTACTATTATCAATGGTACTACTAATAATCCTACTTCCCTATCCTTGTATCCTTTCCTTCAATTTCACTTGCACTCTGTTCTCTCTCTCTCTCTCTCTCTCTCTCTCTCTCTCTCTCTCTCTCTCTCTCTCTCTCTCTCATTCCCTCTCTTCATCCTTTCAGCGTTTGTCTTTCTCTCTCTCTTTTTTTTTTAAATTGTGTTTAATGTTTTTTTTTTTAAATGTACTCTGTCTCACAACACGCATACTAGAACCTCAAATGCTCCATATATGCCCGTACGCTTCCTGTATACCGTTATGCACGTATCCAGGTTGTGTTCACATTGATTCTCATTCGCCCAAGTTCCTACTCTTAGTCTTCTCGTCCCCTTTCTCTCACTTCACTGTCACTCAACCTACTATTATGTTATGTACATGTTACCACCATCACCTAAATTTCTCCTACCAATTGTACATGTCTGTCTCTCCAATATAAAATATTGTCATAAAACCTGAATAATATATAAAATTGGACTCACATGTTCTATTGCAAGCACTATTAAAACTTTCACTCGCCCATCATTATCATCTTTGTGACATCAATATGTATCACTGATAGTAGTGTCTCAGTTACCTTCTGGGATGCCCTCTACTACCTTCAATGGTTCCAGGGCCAAATGCTTATGGAAGAGGATCGCCCACTCTTCCACTGGCACCTTGTAATGGTTCATCAACACTTCGAAGTTGGTAACCTATGCGGAGATAGATCCCCTTGTGTAAAGTTCCTGATGATACCTTGATATCTTCAAATGGGGTCCAATTCTTTGGCTGCCAATTAAGTTTTCGCAACTTCAGTCTCTTTCTCCAGTTCTAGCATCTTTACTTTAATACTACCCTGTACCTCTTTGTCTTTCAATGTTAATTGTACTGCCAGTTTCTCTTTTTCGAAAGCTAGTGCTGCCTCTTGTGCTGCCAATTTCTGCAGCTCAAGTTCTTTGGCGTCTTTAGATGCCGCTTCTTGTGCTGCTAATTTCTTTTCTTCGAGTTCTGCTTGTGCTGCTAATTGCTGCCTTTCAAATTCCCTGGCTGCTGCTCTATCTTCCCGTTCTTGCTTCTGATGTTCACTCACTTTATTCTCCGCCCATGTCATAAGCTCTTTCCCTTTGAAACCACACTTCTCACCTAGAGCTATGAAGTCTGCCAAGGTAGACATGATTATCTGCTGTATTCACTGAGTGGTCTATCTATTACAATCTGTACACACCGATACCTCAAGTGTTGCTGCTCGTCTTGTTATGATGACATCGACCAAGTGTTGACCCTGCTGTAACACTGTTCAAACCAATAATACCTTTGCCGGACAACCCACGGCACTTCTCAACAGTTTAAATGAATACCTAACCCAAATGATGATGGTACATATATATATAGTCCTGAAATGTGCTCAATGACCCTGGACCAATAAGCAGAATATACACAGCAATCAATAAGAAAACTTGACCTGTGTATCTCCAGCGCCGGTGTCCCTGGTGACTTGGTCCAACTGCTCGGCTCCAGCTCCGCTTGTTTCAGGACTTGGTAGGAATCAGCCTGGCTCCAACTCGGTTCAACTGGCATGGACTTGATCTACTGGGTCGTCAGGTGAACTGGTGGCTCCCCAAACGTGGTGTAGATGCCACCTATGATACTACTGCCAACACATGTGAACCAAATCTGGAATGAACACTCAATGTTGATAACGAGATTAGTCCTTGAAAGCACTATAGCACATGTAGACCGTCTATCTTGTTATTTATGTGGCTGCGCGCCCTTATATTGCACTTTTGGAGAACTTGAAATATTGTGCTTTATAGGCACCCTGCTAAATTAGCCACCAACATTGCTGTTGATACTCTACGTGAGTTCCACTGCTGTGGTTGATAGCCATGATTGTTTGCTTTGCTGATATTCATCTTGCAAAGTGTTCACTTTCCATCACGATGTCTATTTTCACTGTCGGCACTGTTCTTAAAGAGACCAGATAACGTCTGTAGTATTCACACAATGTTTTCATTCCTGCTGTTAAACAACACCTTCTCGAGCCCTTTCATATCATTGTGATAGTCTTATTGTTCAAACTCACTTCACGTGTCCTCAGTCCTGCCGCTCGATTGGCTACTATCTTTAGCCCGTTACCGGTGTCTTTTCCTTATAGCTCTCCGTGATTATTTATCACTCTTAATGTCTCAACAATCTATGTTGCTGTTACTCAGGTCTTAAGTAATCCGACTCATGGCAATGTGTTTCACTTATTGTGTTATCTTCTTTATGTCTCAGTAGTTTTATCGGTGCCTTTGGATCCGCCAGTTACAGTGGCTGTGTCAGTTTGAGTGGTTATGCCGATTCTTTGATTGATTCAATGCTTACTATTTTCAGTGGTTGTCTCTCTCTCTCTCTCTCTCTCTCTCTCTCTCTCTCTCTCTCTCTCTCTCTCTCTCTCTCTCTCTCTCTCTCTCTCTCTCTCTCTCTCTCTATCTCTGAGTGTGTCTGTCTGTCTGTCTGTCTGACTGTCTGTTACAGTTTACTGTGTCGGTTACTGTGAATGTTTTGATTTCTTTGGTTGTGTCAGGGTGTTTCGCAGTGTTTGTGTTGAATTCCTTGGCAGTGTCAGTCTAGAAGCACCAGGGGTTGGAAGGATACTAACATTTTGCAGATGATATTCTTGCATATAGGCAGAGGAGAGATAGGGAACAAACAGCCCAGGAGCTACAGGCGCCAGTAGACAAAGTGATTGACTGGTGCATTGAAATGGGTGCTGTCATCCACCCGGAAAATGCAGCTGTTTGCACCCAGCTGTTTTGTGGTGCTCTCTGGACAACAGGATTGTGAGAGCTGATGTCCCAAGCCCCGCGATAGATGGTAGAAGCGTCAACAGAGAGAACAAACTGAAGTATCTGGGAATCACATTTGTCAGGAGCCTATCCTTTAAGGATCATGTGGAGACGGTTGTGACAAGGTCTCAAAAGGGACTCAATGCACTTAAAACTATGGCTGCAAAGGACACAGAGCAGAGATAGCTGTTCACACTATACCAGCACTTGATCCTCTCAACGATTGATTATGGACTAGAACTGCTCACTGTCTCAAAGAGTCAGCTGGTGAAATTAGATCGCATACAGAACGAAGCTATGCGGGTCATTCTGGGATGCACCAGAGACACCCCAGTAGTGCGTATGCGTTACATCCTTGGTCTGCCAACTTTTGCTGGTAGGCTCAAGGTGATGCAGGCGAAGGCATACCTCAGAGTAGCTGCAGACACAGATCACCCATTGTATGAGGCGCTGGACGCCGTTAAGGGTCAGCGACTGATAAGAGGGAAATCATGGATGGCTCAGGCGGAATATACGATCAGACTGGTGTGCCTCTTGAAGAACATTAGGCGAGGAGAGGAGTGGGTCAGAGTGCCAGCGGAGCAGTCAAACTTGTGCAGAGTTATCACATTGAGCCACGAGTGCAGGGAGAGGCCAACAGGGGCCACGGAAATCCAGCAACTGTTTCAGGATAATGCTCGCTCGGGTTATGTGATTATCTATACAGATGGGTCGGTATTGATAGGTAGGAGAAGTGCCTGGGAGTTCACAGCAAAAACTAATGGTCGACGTTTGGTGCAGGAGAGCCTGGCATATGATACCACAACATCTAGCTTAAGAATGGAGGTGGAGGCAGTCAGTGCAGCTTTTCGCTGGATGGAGAATACGACACACACACATCGTGATTGTAACTGACTCAGAAAGCATGCTGAGTAAGGTAAGTCAGGCAAGCTTCATGTAGAGTGGCTTGCTCGCTTCAGAAGTCACGGGTGGCAAGCATCGCCTGGATCTTTTCTCCGGGCATGCCGGTGTGCTGGAGAATGAACAGGCGGACAGACTGGCTGGCTCTGCAAAACTTGGTGGAGTATTGATGCATGACAAGGCAGACGTGGCCTTGTGGGAGCACGTGTACACCTCGGAGGAGCAAATGGATCACCACGGTCTGGCAAGAATGAGACAGCGAAGAGTGACGATGGGATCTGGCCGACGCTCGACGCTCAGAGGAAAGGCGAGAGGGACATATAGTCAGATTGCTACTGGTACTATTGGTGTTGGAACTCTTCGCTGGCCGCTGAGGATGGGGACAGAACGCTTATGGGAATGCCCCGAAAGCTGTGATTACGGTTCCTAAATCAATCAATCAACATCTCAAATTTCTTCTAGTCTCCATCCACATTATTTCTAATGAAGGGTTCTGGTGTTATAACTGCACCAATGTTATTGACTTCAGATATTGTCACACACGCACACACACGCACACACACTCACGCACGCACCCACACACACTCACACGTGCACGCGCACGCGCGCGCACACACACACACACGAAATCGACAACCACTGAGAAACACCGTGGTACAACCAAAGAAGCCGACGATCAAGGACACCGAAATAGGCACTGACATTAATACAACGACAGACTGACACAACCAAGGAAATCAACACAAACACTGAGACAGATGCACCCAAAGAAATCAAACCATCCAAAGTAACCAACACAGTAAACTGTAAAAAAAAAAAAAAAAAAAAAACACACACACACGCACGCACGCACGCACACATACACACGCACACACACACACGCACGCACACATGCACACACACATATACACACACAAGAGAAATCGACAATCGCTGAAAATGGAAAGCCTTGAGACAACCAAAGAAGCGACATAAGCATTAAGACTGACACAACCACTGTAACCGATGGATGCAAAGGAACCGACAAAACCACGGAGACATAGACAAACTAACACAATAAGTGAAACACAAACAAAGAAATCTACACAAAAGAAAACGACAAATCAAAATAAACCACCCCACCCACCGAAACTGACGCAGGACAGACTGACACAACCAAAGAAATCAACACAAACACTACCAAACAAACAGACATAACCACTGCAAATGACAACCACTGAGACTCAAACAGACAGACAAACAATGAAACTGATATAACAAATTGACACAACTATTTAAACCGACACAACCAAATCCAAAGAAACCAAAACAAACTGACAACCAACAAACCAACGCAGCCAATGAGATTGACAACCACAGAACCTGATAAACCCAAAGAAAAAGACAGCTAAAGAACACAACCAAACAAACCAGCACAACCGATGAAACTGACACAACGGCAGTAGCCGACAGAACACACAATACCAACGAAACGAACACAACCACTGGAACCAACACAACCACTAAAAATGACAACCACTGAGACACAAACAGACAGGCAAATAATGAAACTGACAAAACTAAAGAAAACGATACATCCTAGGAACGAATTTCTACAACTCACAATGCACCTTTGAAGCTTGCATAAAACTATAGACGTGCAGAAACCAAAACAACCACTGGAACTGACAACCACTGTAATTGACAGGACCAAAGTAATCGACACAACCCTGAAAATAACATAACCACTCAGACACAAACAAAGAAATAGACAACCAATTAAACTGAAACAATCAATGAAAACGACACAACCCACATCACCTCTCATCATTTAAATTCACGTTAATACAACTTTATATATAATAATTATAACCAGTAAAACATAACCACTGAGACATATCCACTGAGACAGACACAATCACTGAAAAAAACGAAAGGTGATACAGCCAAAGAAACGAACACAACCACGAAACCAAAACAACTGTACTGGGAAAACAGACAAATAAACCAGCAAGCAAATAAACCGAAACAACCTCTGAAAATGACAACCACTGAGACGAATTTCTACAATACATGGCTGAAGGCTGAAGCAAGTCTAAAAAAAGTATCACCTTAATTACTGTTGTGTGTACTAAAACGACACGAGACAACCTAGGATGTCTACGTAACTGCTTGAAACAGCCACATCCAAATAAACAATAGCTAACACAATAAGTGAAACACATTTAAAAACTATAACAAACAAGAAATCAACACAAATGAAAACGAGAACTCCAAAGATACCTACAAAGACATCAAACATTTTTGGAAGAAGCGCAGTTGTAAACACCTTCATCATTCCTAAGAAAATATATTTAGTTACAGCGTTAGATCCCACAAACAGACAATCACATACATAAACAAACACATCGAAAATTGCATATTCAGCAACAAAGGTCACAGTATACAACACAAAAAACTCATGCAATATAAGAAAATACAGCGAACTAACGTTACAAGATTTACACACAAAACTGCAAACTACAAGTATTAAGAATCAACCATATTAGGGAATTTAACAACACAACACCACCTTATTACAGCACACAACCACAATTCTACAAAACATGTATGCAATCAACACATGGCAAAGAACATTCAACAAAACATACAAACAAGCAGATATACAAATACTTAGTGAATCAAAAGAGGGTACTAATACCAGATTAAAGATTATAGCTGTACAGATTATTATATTTACTATACGAAAAACACACAATAATTTTTTCTGAAGGGGATACACACGAAAAAGGAGTAGGGCTAAAAAAATATTTGAGCCAAATCAATTAATGGTTACTGCCACTGGTGTATTTCAGACAGAGTTATTATGGTCACATTGAAAGGCAAGCCAATAGATATAAATATTGTACAAGTATACGCGCCAACAACAAGCAGTAGTGATGAAGAAATACGACAATTTTACTATGAAGTAGACATGGCAGTGTCTCAAATTAAATCACAAGATATAAAAATAAAACTAGGTGATTTTAATATAAAAGTAGGAAAAGGAAAAATGGCGGATGTAGTGGGGAATTATGGTTTAGGTACAAAAAATGAACGAGGAAAACAACTAATAGAATGGGCAAATAACAATAATATGATAATTAGAAACACCTGGTTTAAACACCATAAAAGACGACTTTACACAAGGAAAAGCCCTGATAAGAAAATACTCAACCAAACTGACTACATACTTATTAATAAAAGGTTTCGAAATGCGTTAATTAATGTAAAGACAATGCCGGGTGCTGACTGTAATATAGTGATCATGTACCACTATGTGGTATACTTATAATAAGACTGAATAGAAGAAAAAAAGTGGTTAGGAACATGACTCTTAATAAAGAGGTTTTGAAGGTAGATAAAGAAATTCAAGAACAATACAGAGTGATTGTGAAAAATAGGTATAATGCAATAGCTAAAATACAGAATATAAACGAACAATGGGGAATGTTAAGGGATTCCATTCATCAAACGAGCAAAGAAATATTACGAGAGAGAAGTCAAAAGGCTAAGAAAAAATGGATCACTGAAGAAATATTAAAGTTGATGGCCAAAAGAAAACAGAGTAAAAATGATAAGCATGCATATAATGAGATAAATTTGAAATAAATGAGATGACAAAACAGACGTGGTTGCGGCCTTGTGGGAGCACGTGTACACCTCGGAGGAGCAAATGGATCACCATAGTCTGGTAAGAATGAGGCAGCGAGGTGTGACGAGGGGATCTGGCCGACGATCGACGCTCAGAAGAAAGGGGAGACGCACATATAATCAGATTGCTACTGGAACTATTAGTGTTGGAACTCTTCGCTGGCTGCTGAGGATGGGGACGGAGCGCTTATGGGAATGTCCCGAATGCTGTGATGTCGGTTCCTAAATCAATCAATCAATCAATCAATCATAATGAGATAAATAAAGAAATAAGAAATAATTGCGTGAAGGCAAAAGAAAATTGGTTAAATGAACAGTGCAAGAAAATTGAATTAAATTATATTAAAGATACAAAAAATATGCACAAACAAATCAGTGATATTACAGGAAGAAAAATAAGAATAAATACAGGTTGTTTAAAATCAAAAACAGGAAATATATTATTGGAGAAAGATGCTATAATGAAGAGGTGGAATGAGAATAAAAGAGACTTATATGATGGAAAAAGGGCATAATTAACAGAAGAAAGTAACTTAGAAGGTCCACCTATTCTAAAAGAAGAAGTTGATGACGCTATCAAGCATATGAAAACAGGAAAATCAGCTGGACCAGATGGAATCACAATAGAAGAATTAGAAGTAATGGGAGAATTTGGAGTAGATATATTAACCAAAATGTTGAATGATATTTATAGTAGTGGATATATACCAAGCGATATGTGTCATAATCTCCCCTGTAGTTGTGCCGCGGCGTCGTTACCGGCGCCAGGCGAATACCATTTACCTGTCCACAGGTTCGCATTGAGCGTGAGTAACCAGATAGCGGTCAAGCCAGTACAGGCGTGACGCATGCAATTCACGACGGGACACCATCCCGACTGGCAAGCACTCAGAGCGAGATACGCAAGACAGGCTTGGGTCGCCAGACAGTACGGACGGGTCTGAGAGAAGCTCGTATGACTGATGTGTCTGAATGGCGATTGATAGTAACTCTTGTGAGAGGATAGGAGACTGTGCGGCTGTGGTATAGGTCTGTGAGTGTATCCAGTGTATTGATTCATTGATTAATTGTATTGTTGTATCGACATTGTAATGGCGACATGCCGAATCTGATTGTGTTGCGTGAGAAGTGTAAATAAAGTGTTTAACTTCGTGTTGCTGTGTGTCACGTCAAGTTATTCCGTGACTGTGTTTGCCTCACATGTGTTAGGTCACACGAGCCTTATTTATTGTTAAATGTAAGAATCTGACATGTGTGAACGTGGGAGCTCGTCCTCATTGAACGTGGAAAGCTTGTCCTCATAGGATTTGAACCGTTTGAAAGATAGAGCAAGAGGTACGGGTGAACGTGTGAACGTGGATAGCTAGTCTTTAGTGAGTATAAACCATACATAATATGGCTAACTTGTCCTCGTGAAACTAATTGTGTAAGCATAGGAAGCGTGTGTAAGCGGAAAGTTCTGGAAAGGAAGTTGTTGAATTTGTTGAACGGACGACATTACGACGAACAATCATACTTGACAGAATACAAACCTACAAAACGTAGTTGACACGCAGACACCTCATAAACATACATATACTAATATTTCCTTCCTCCAAAAGAAACAGGTTTTTGTGTCACCCGAACCGGTATCAGTGGCGGTCATTTTTCTGGGCAGTAACGACCCTACAGTCTCTGGTCCAGTTTTTCACCATCCTCCAGTTCTCCAGAGCACTTAAGTATTAACTTTTTCATATACTTTTGTATGCAATGTTAGGCACGCGCTGTAATTTCAGAAGTACTGTATAAATTGTTCTATTTACTAACAACTTATAACTAAATTTTTTTGGGTGAACATCCATTATCATTGTAATAGACCATCATGTCTACGTTGAATTAGTGCATTGATATGGGTTTAAAGTTGAATTTAACGGGTGATGAGTTGACAAAATGGAGTGAGGCAAAGTATTCAGAGCATCTCCTAGTACAAGAGAAAGCCAATGAACGCGAAGAAAGAGCAGCTGAAAGAGAGCTGAAAAAGGCAGAATTAAAGGTCGAGGCTAGAAAAGCAGAAGCAGCGATGAAACAGTCAGAATTAGAATTGACTGCAAAAACCAAACAGTCAGAATTAGAATTGACTGCAAAAACTAGACAAGCAGAACTAGACGCCGAGGCTAAGAAGGCAGAAACAGATGCTGAGTTGAAAAAAGCTGAGATCTTAGCTCAGAGTAAACGAGAAGAACTCGAACTGCATCTGAAAATTAAACAGCTGGAAGCTGAGACAGCTTACAGTCTTACAAAGAGTCTAGAAAGTCAGAAAGACTTGAAAAAGAGAATCCGTACAAAAAATACCAAGGGGTTGTGAGAAATTACACCACGGGTGACTGCATAGCAGCCTTCACCCAGAACTTTAAAACCCTAATGGACCATTATCAGATCCCAGAGACGGAATGGAGCTTCATATACATGAGAAGTCTTTCAGGGGAACCTCTAAAAGTGATAGAGACCACCCCTAACGAGCTGAGGAAAGACTATCAGTGCATTAAGTCAAAAATTATGTCACATTTCCTGTTAGATGAAGCAGGCTACAGAGAACAATTTAGTAAAGTAGCTCCAAAACCTACACAAACGTTCTCTGACTACATTTTTGTAGTACAGGATATTTTCAGTAAATGGCTATCTACGGCCAAAGTAAACAACGACTTTAATAAATTGAAAGATCTCATCCTCAGAGATAAAATTATCTCATCTCTTCCACCACCATTTTCTAGGTTTCTACAAGAGTGTGAGTGTGAGAATGTAGAACAGATAGAGAAACGAGGTTCGGCTTATTTTACAGCCAACAAACAATGTTTTTCTAGTGGGTTGACTGACATAAACCTTGTAGCAGCTGATACCTATGACAGATCAAGATCAGGCCCCTACAATAAGCAAAAACTATTTAGAGAATCTGTGGAGAAATACTCCCAGTGCAGATATTGCCGGCTGCCACACAATGAAACTGATATGTGTGACAATATAACAGTGTTATAGGACAACAACTGTGTATAGTTGATGGTGCGTGTTGATAAATAACAAAGTCCATGTTGACGATATATCTGAGTTTATTTGATATAAACTTGTAAAGTCATAATCGGCCTGTTCTACTTGGCGTCTGATGGAACAACTGTTTACGTCGACGCGTGAGCAACTCTAGATACCCCAAACTATTGGTGCTCACGCGTTCACAAACCTATTTCCCTATTTTGCACACCATCCCTTAACTCATTAATTCCCTAACAGAGATGGTGCTCTGTTACATTCCTCCCTATCTTCAACAAGACTTTTTCTTAAAAAGTCTCAATCCCTAGCCTACTTACCTAATGTAACCCGCTTACTCATCTTAACTAACCCCTACTTACTCAGTGAGCTTTAGTTATTACTCTTTCTATTCCTAAGAGTCTACTTGTCTACTTATATCTTATAGCCAACCGCTATGTTTCTTCACAGACCTTCGTGAGGTCATACTTCTTCTTCGTTTATGTATACAAAATTTCATTTTTTCTAAAACAGTCCATAAGGAATCTATCTAGATATTTCATTTCATATATACATATGTTCATCAAAACCGTTGGTATATAAGCACAATTGGAAATTTGTATGCGTTATGCAACCTCTCATATCCTCTCAACATCACAAAACAACACAGGATAGACAGAAAGAATGCGTTGCGCACTCAGAAGATATAAAGAAGTAGTCAGAAAGCAATCACATTTATCCTACCTTGCAATCACAAAAACTTTATAAATAAAGTTTTTAAAACGCATCTTATAATCCATGAATATATACTCCTGTTTGTTAAAAAATTAAGTCAGTATCCATGAATATATTTCTGTTTGTTACAAATTAAGTCAATCCAAAATTTCTTCCTTATCTACTCAATATTTAAAACTTGTAACATTTGTGCTGCCACCCACAACCATTATTGACTATATTTCCTATGGCTCATGTTCAACCATAAAAAATAATATTGACAATGTTCATTTCTTATGAACATACTTACTAATACTATATCTATGTTCCATGCTGACAAGCACAGCACTCTTTTTAAACCAATTAACGCTGCTTATCACAGCTCCTATATTAACCCCCTCACATCCCATTATAACCATCCTTGTTCATGGGCGTATCCAACTTCGTATTAAACCATATGTGCTGCTATCTACAGCCTCATTAATGTCCACCCCCAATTAACTAGCTCCTTATATTCCCATTGATGCTGACTAATGCAGCCTTTTTTTTTTATACCACCTATAGACGTTAGTCACGTTAACGTCTTCTTCCTTAATATAACATGGCGTCCAATCCATATATTTTCAATTAATGCTGACTTAATGCAGCTCTTATTTTAATCCCCTCAGAACCATATATTTCTACCCACTTTCATTATAAAACCCATCATCCAAGCATGGCATTTAATTCATGTGTTTCTAAACTACATGTACCGCTATAACTAACCCCTCATATTCCAAAAAATTAATGCTGACTGACGCAGCAGCCTTCTTACTAGTACAAGGCCGAAGTTTATGGTACTCATGTTTACTAAAACTTATTACTCACAAGGAGAATGTGTCTCTCTTCTAGTTCACATTCGTTTGTTAACTATTTTTTAAACGAAGGGTTCTCCATAAGGCTCCGTCTTATTGCTTTCACTAATTCTATACTCAGAACAAAATAATAAAAATTTTCTTTTCAACCAAGTCTTAACAATCACCAAATTAATAAGGTGAACTCAAATAAGTCAAAATAACCGAAAGCACAAGTTACAGGAGTTATTAAACCAAACGTAATCCAAACAGAACTCTTTCCCCCCAAATATTGTCACATATATGGTTTTATCCCCAACATAATGTACATAGTCAAATTATCATCAATTTAAATCAATACAATCATTAACGGTCTCTTTTACGGACCGCTAGATTACCCTAAAATAAAGAAAACACAACAAGTCTTATTCTAAAATCAATTAATAACCATTTTACAGAACCAATTCAATCACAAACAATATTCTCTACGAAAACCTAACTTAAGACATCTGTAATCTACAGCTACTGAATATAAGAAGACTGCTTTGTCTTCCAACACAGGTTACGCATTTTAAATCTTCTCCTGCAATCTGCAGTCTACTCCATCACCCTATTTAGCATATCTCCACTTTTTCAATAACGCTAGATTTCTCTCTATCATTGCCATTTCAACACCAATGTCTTCTCTAACTTGAGGAGAACTCAACATATCTTCTTTCATACTACCATTTTCGTTTTCATCAGTTTCTGATTTTTCATCCATATATTTTCTTCTGTGCTTACATTCTTGGCGGCCTCTAATTTTTTTCTTTCTATATCTAATCTGATGTGTCTATCTTGGCTTCTTAATGATCTTTCTAATAGTGGCATATTTTCATCACTTAATGAATTCTCTCTAATTCGCTTTTGCCTTTTAACTTCTCTATCTCTCTGTCTCTCTATTCTCCTTTTTGCTGCTTGTCTAGTATTTTTAAATGGGGCAGTTACCTCTTCCTTCATAGAATCAACACTATTATAATCATCGTACGTATTATTTTCTTCCTTCATAAAAGTTTTGGGTATTGTTTCCTCTTGTTCATAAGTACTATCGTAAACTGGTGTTGTTATTACTTGATTTTGTACCGGATCTTTACCAAATTCTGAGGGTATCGTATATTTAACTCTTCTGACGGGTTGTCCATCTGAGTATAATCCGTCTGAATAGTTATTATTATTATTATTATTATTATTATTATTATTATTATTATTATCGCTTCTTTTATCTTCATCTCGTCTTAAATGCTCCACATGTGAACGCGCTACATGTCCTGTTATTTGGTTCTCTTCCGTCTTTACACAACAAGTTTTCTTCTAGTTAGTCATCTCTGCAATCGCCAATTACTTTATCCCCATCAGCAACAATCCGCATTCTTCAAACCTTATCTTCCACAATTTTCTATTCATAATATTCTCAGACTCAGTTGGTTAGTCACGTCACGCAGCTCTCTTCTTCTCTTGCTTAACCTAACTCCTCAATTCCTTATCAATCTCCATCAACTTCTCATCTCTATCCAACACATTAGCTCTAACAACCAACATTTGTAACCAGCCTATATCTCTCCGTGTCAGTTTTACATTACGTCAATTGCTCCAGCACACCTCACTCAACACAAACATCCCACGTTTTACACTCTAACTCGTCTATTCTCTAATCATCACAAGCAAACAGCAAATATGCACGCATGACACTCTCTGTCCTACCTAATTCTCTTCAGCAACTTGCTTCGACATTCAACATCCAACATTCACCTCCTCTAAAACACAGTCAGACACATTCAACGCGCCACACCGTCAACCTCTGCCTTCAATACGCGCATACTATGCCTGCTTAGACTGCATCCTCCATGTGCTTCTTACACAATTTCTCACTTCACACCTTTATGAAGTATATCTCGTTCTGTTATTACTGAGAACCTGACATCTTTCTATCTATTCATTCTAACCAGACGGCGTTTCAAAACTTCACTCTTCATTCTCTAATCAGCGCGACGAACACAAGTTTGTCTACACGTTTAGGCACGCAAAGACACCACATAACCAAATAAATCACTCTGACACTCAACTGCTCACTCACTTCTCCTCAACCTCCTCTCATCATCCTACACTATTAAAACTTCAGATTCTTTCACCCCCACTAGTGCTACTATATCTGCTTCTCAAACCAACCAGCGAAACTTAAATTATATCTCAGACATCACGTCATATCATATTTATAGTCCATTTACTCTTCTAAAAGCTCTGAGTCAAGCCATCTCAAACAACACGTCAGTCTTGTACGAGCATTCATAATTAGTTTATCTGCTTCCGTGCGAATTCTGTGCTGAGTCTACCCTACTTTAATCACAACAATTATACATCACTCAACGTGATCAACTCAGTCCATCCGGCCATTCCGTACAAGGGACCTTTCAATTTCCACATTGTCTACTCTCCCCGCACCACAACCAAACACAAGATATTCTTTATAGCGTATCCACGTAGAATATTCCACCACTCACCAGCTTTAAAATTATCGATTACTTGCTGTGAGTCTCTATCCAAAATAACACATAAGCCTGTGGTATTAGTATTGTGATGCTCAAGCCGTAATTTATCTCGTGAGTCAAAATAATGCCATACGCTATTTCTCACCCTCGGAATTCTAAAAGCTATAGAGCGTATCCAACCCAAATATTTCATTGTCTCCTACTGCTGTGTGTCTTTCTTCAACTACCTCATCTTCAGTATCCACAACTGTTAGACTGTCATTAAAGTACTCAGGTCTTAAGGTCATATATTCTCTGATTTTTCTTATGTCATCTTCCGTAGTCGAGTAGATTTCTGCTATCTGTTTATTACTATTCTTCTTCTTAAGTGCTTTCTTTCTATTTCCCTTATTTGTCTTTACCACGTCGATCTGCTCATTATACGTCCGATATATTTTATACCTTCCTCCCTCATCTTCAGAATAATCACTGTATATGGTCGTTCCAGCATATGTTGCAGAAGAGGAAGCAACATCTCTGTAGTCGGAACTCTTACAACCAATATTCTTTTTATTTATACCGCTACCGTTCCTGTCGCAGTCAGGGAGAAACTCCATGTCTCCGTCTGAAGCATCTGTTACTACGCCAGTCGAACCCACGTTTACCAGCAAACTTTCAGATCTGGCTTTGACACTTTTTCTAGTTTCTGTCTGGTGTTTCTTAGTTTTAAGGGCTTACCTACATTCTCTTTAATTTTGGCTGACGCAACCTTTTCAACTTGTGCTGGTTTTGTAAGTTCTACAAAAGTTTGTGTTTCCCTTCCTATCTTTTTAGTGGGTTGTACCGTGTCTACTTGAGTCTGCGTATTATTATCTACCATTTCCATCATTTGCATCAGTGTCTCTCTTTCTTGTCTACTTCTAACAACTGAAAATACCTGTCGATCATCAGCTAAGGTTCTATTAGTCTGATGCTGATTTTCTCTTTTGTTTGACTTTGCGAGTGCATACCTTAACCTTCTGATTTCAAACCATTGATCTCGCAACGTTCTCGCATCTTTGTTATTGGATGGCCAGTCCCAGTTCCATTTCTTCTTATAAAAATTCTGTCTCTGCCAACTATTAATTTATGGTCTGCTATGTTGTCTCTCTTCATACCTTCGTGTTCTCGTCACGTCGTTTATCTCCCGTCTGCGGTAGTTTCTGTTGTTGTTATAAAGTGGTTGTCTTCTAAAGTAGTTTGAACTTTGACATGGCCTTAGCGTAATAGTATCATACTGGAAACCCCGACTACTATGTTGCCCTCTACTATGTGTCCGTGTTTCTATATTATTTATACTAATTCGTCTCCAGCTATTTCCAGAGTAACTAATGTTCGTTGGTTGTTCTACTCTTTGTTTAATATTTCTCTGGTTCCCTGTCCTTGGCCTTGTAAAATTCCTCTGTCTGTCTTCATAATTTCTACTTGGTCCACTGTTTCCACCTCTATTCTGTGCACCAACCTGAGCACGTCTGTTACCACACATTCTAGAAACGTGTCCAGTCTGACCACAGCTCCAACAAACCATATTTGTGCTATTTGCCGTCTCTCTTATAGGGTTTCTCGTTTGTCTTTCTCTATCATAAGTATTTTGATTATTTCCCTGCAACGTCTGTATTCCTCCCCGTCTTCTCCATCCATACCTCGCTTGTCCTATCTCCATGGGCTCCTCGATCCTCTCTTCTCTATTACTTCCTATCTCTCGTCCTACCCTTAGTCTAAATCTTCTTCTCAAACTCTCTTCCTGTACAGCTATATCCACAGCCTGTGATAATCCCGCAGGATTTTCCCTCATAAGTTTAAATTTAAGTCCATCTGACTTTATCCCGTCAACAAAAATTCCAACCAGCATTCTCTCTACTTCCTCACCTTGAACATTCTGCCCTATAAATGCTTCTTCGGCTAAAATAATCAGCCTGTCACTGAACAATTGAACACTTTCTCCATCATGTTGCCTAGATTGTCTTAATACTGAGAAAGCATGTTGTGGATCTGTGATCTCCGCATACTTGTGGGCTAAATCGTCCTTAAATTGTTCCCACGTCTCATCAGTTCCTGCTTCCAATTTTCTTCGAATATGATCCGAGACAGGCGATGCACTAGTCCTATAAGCTACATTTTTCTTATCCTCATCTGTGGCAGCCACCAGATACGCATGTTTTTCGATGGACACAACCCATTTCTTAAAATATTTCGCTTGTCCACTAAACTTATCGATGTCAACAGCTACGCTTTGCTGTTTCAGTATTGTGTCTAATTTGGATATGGCCCTACCTACGCCACCAAGCACCTGTCCTAAAGAAAGGTCCTGGGCTTCCATATTAAAATCTGAAATACAAAATACACCAGTACGACACAATGTAGTATAATAATATATATTAACACAATATTATCCTAATCTAAGCAAGTTCTATAACTTTTCGGCAATTTAAACTATTATTCATTGTTCATTTGGAAATGTTGTTAATATCGTTATTCTAATCTAACCAGTTTCATAATTTAATTATTATACTTGCTTCAGTTCCTCCGTTACACACACTGTTGTTTGCTTGATCGTTTTTCAGCTTAACAAACTGATCAGATGCTTGTCCCACGTTCCTTTAACACCGGGTGAAAATGACGTTAAGTTTCACGAAGTACCCAGTATAGCGTCCAAGAGATGGCCCAATCGATACATTAATGAACTATTTTACTGCCGCCCTGGATGGCCCTTGATAAAAATCCTCTTCACTAAAACGATTGAGTTGCAGTGACCTCAAAAATTTGACTTACTTGAGGTAACGGCTGAAACATGATACTTCCGGTTTCAAGATGGCGACGGGCGGTCGTGTTGTTTTGTGTTCGTTAACTTTTTCGCGTAGGGGATGGATTTATTCATCTCTTGCGTGTAATTGGTGTGCCAGGATGTAAAACCAGGAGTTTATACTCAAGATCTGCGCGGGTGCTACGGAGTTCGTGCATCGAGCGAAGCCTTCCTTGAGTGAATTTTCAGCAGCGTGTGTGGTTCTCAGCAGTCTGTGTTTACGTTTTTTCAACATGGCGGAACAACGTGTGTTTTCCGACGGTTCAGCAGTCAACATAACGAAGCGGCGTGGTAGCCACGCAGGGAGGAAGAAACAAGGTAAGCGCGGTGGTTTGAGGCGTTTTAGACTCAAGTGTCACCGTCTAGGACTCAGGAACATCCGTATTCTATATTGGAACTGTGCCAGTGTAAAACAACGGGGCTCTATTTTAGAAACCCTAGTTTACAGGAACGACATTGTAGCACTCCAGGAGACGAGACTGGGCGATCAGCCACTCCGAATTGCCGGCTTCAAATGTTTCTACAACAGACGACATCTGGGAACGGCGATTCTCGTTCGCGACAGCATGGTGGCGTCAGAGCTAGACATGTCCAGTTGGGACAGTGACGATATACAAATACAGGCGTTGAGAGTTCATTCCAGTGTACCATTCGTGTTGGTGAATGTTTATGCCCGCAATGGGAGTATGGACGCCCAGAAGTGGCAGTGCTTAAGTGGCATATTAGGCCACGAGAGGAATGTTATTTTCTGTGGTGACTTCAACGCTAAAGGCAGATCATGGGGAAACACTTCCCCCAATACACAAGGGGAGGAGCTCGAGACTGCACTGGAAACCATCGACCTGGTTTGTATCAACAGTGGCTGTGTCACCAGGACAGCAAGCCGTCCAGGCGATGAGGACAGTGCTATTGATCTGGCGCTAGTTTCACCTTTACTCACTACAGTGTGTAGATGGGGTGTCCTAGGACACCATGGCAGCGACCACCACCCTTGCAGCATATTGGTGGAGAAAGGCAGAACCAGGCAGCACAAGCTAAAGGTAAAGACGTTCCAGTATGACAGTACAGGGCAAGATGTGGTGAGTAAAATAAGACGTGACAAGCGCAGAACGTTTCAGGGCAGGAAAAAAAAGCTGGGAGCAGCCACCGTGGTGGAGTTTCGAGGTGGATAAGGCGTGGGTGGATAAGCGTAGTGCTGTAAGGAGATGGCAAAATGCCAAGAAGAACAGAGCTGGTCATCCTAGTCCCTGCTTGCACTTAGAAAGAGAGATGCACACAAAAGTAAGCTATTTCAAAAAACTGGTCACGGTGGTTAAAAGGGAAAAATGGGCAGAGGTGTGTCAAAGGGTAAGCACAGACAAGTCACTGAAATTGTTCTGGCAACTACATAAAAGCATGAGTGGTGTAGTCAAGAATAAGAGCATTTCTGACTTCCAAGGTGCTGACCTCATCTGGCAGAGGACTGACGAAGACAAGGGCAAAGCCCTCTTTGAACGCTACCTTGAGCAGGGCAACCAGACAGACATGGAAGGTCGAAATCTGGCCAAGGAGGTCACCTCAGACAGATGCAAGGCCCAGAACACTCCGGATGAAGACACAGTGACAGTGAAAGAAATCAAGGCTGTGCTTCGACGATCAAAAAACAGTGCTCCAGGTCCTGATGGCATAAGATACGACGACATAAATAGGTGTACCGACAATGAGCTAGAGAAACTAGCAGACATGTACAACAACAGTATAGGGAGTGCTAGCATCAAGGAGGAATGGTTACACAGCTATCTGATTCCCTTGCCGAAGCCTGACAAAGACCACAAAAAAATTCAGGGATATCGAATTATAACCATGCAGAATACAATAGGCAAGCTGCTGGAGAAGGTAATTGCCAGGAAAATATCAAGCCAACTAGAGAGGCAAGGTGTTTTCCCACTTACCCTGGGTGGGTACCGTCCAAAAAGAGAAACCTGGACCAATGCAGCAGTCTTTGCCCAGGATGTCTATGAAGGTTTCCACTCAGGCACTGAAACCGTTGCTGCAGCGATTGATCTTGAGGACGCATACAACAGAGTACCACTGGATTTTTTAATGTTTCAGCTTCTTGAACTAAACGTAAGTCCATTCCTCCTTAGTTGGATCGCTGCAGCCCTCTTCCAACGGAAAGTAGTTTTTAGATGTGGCAGTTGGACTTCGGAACCAACAACAATATATCCTGGCCTACCACAGGGATCACCATTATCTCCGGTACTGTTCAACGCCTACACAGTGAGAATCACCAGTGAGCAGATCACTGGACCTGGCAGGACATTGTCATATGCCGATGATGTTTTAGTGTATCGTCAGGGTAAGGATAGAGAGGAGGTTGCTGGGGAACTACAAACCGAACTCAATCGCATAAGTACTTGGTGTGATGAAGCTGGGGCAATGGTTAACCCAACAAAGGCAACAGTGACTTGGTTCTCGTTGAATAATCATATTGTCAACAATCCAACACCAACTGTAATGCTGTGTTCAGAGACGGTGGAAAGAACGCAGGCAATGAATTACCTGGGGATACGGTTTGATCGAAGCCTTGCTTATAATGTGCACATAGACCAGGTGATAACAAAGGCCAAGCGGGGTTTGGCAGCGATGCGGGTGATGGCGGCAGCAAACTGTGAGCAGCGCCATCTATGTCTTCTGTACGAGGGGCTGGTCATGTCTGTTTTGGAGTATGCAATGGCAATCTTGACTCTCAGCCATAAGCAGATAGAAAGGATGGAAAGGATACAGAATGAAGCTATGCGCATTATTCTTGGATGTACAAGAGATACAGCATGCAGGGCGATGCGCTACCTTCTTGATTTTCCAACCATTGAAGAGAGAATACAAGTTTGCAGGGCACGCGCCTACCTCAGAATTAACGCAAACACACAACATCCACTGCATAGTGAAATTGGGAAAGTGAAGGGCAGCAGGTTAAAAAGAGGACGGTCGTGGATGGGTCAAGCCGAAGACATTCTTCAACAGGTGTGTTCACTTGAGGACTTAGAACCTGGCGAGGAGTGGGTGCAAGTGCCAACAGACTTCTGCACATCCTTTTCAGTTTGCATCCAATTAGATAGAAAATGCAGACAAGAAAATCCGGCTGCTGTTGAGGCTGAAGTACAAGCGTTGATTTTCGAGAATTCGCTAGACGGTGACGCGGTCATCTACACAGATGGGTCGGTCGTCCGACATGTGAGAAGCTCATGGGCCTTTACAGCTCGGGCCGGAGGGAGAATTGTGAAGGAGGACTCTGGTGCTTTCACTGAAACCACAAGTAGCCTGACCATGGAAGTCATGGCAGTAAGTAAAGCAATAACATGGCTCGAGACACAGACATTCACCAGGGCTTGTTTCCTTAGCGACTCAATGAACATGATCAAGAGGATAGAGGAGGGGTCGATCCGAAGAGAATGGTTGCTGCCTCTGAAGCGGTCTCGGCTGGCAAAGATTAGTTTCATCTTCGTGCCAGGGCATGCGGGAGTACAAGGAAATGAGCGGGCTGACAAGCTCGCAGGTGAGGCTACTGTGGAGGGCGGACGCGCCATGGACCAGGCTGACATTCTGAATGCTCTACGTGATGTGAGACTTTTGCGAGAACCAAGTGATGACTGTGAATCTACAACAATGGCCAGACTGCTAGAGCATCAAATTAAAAGAGGTGTGGCCAAACAAGAACACTACGCAGGAAGCCAAAGAAGATTGATAAACCAACACAGAACTGGCGTCGTTAGCCGCTACACGCTGCGGGATTTGCTGAGGAGGGGATCCGAGCACTTATGGACTGAATGGTTCGATGTGCAGCGAGGATGATCTGTCGACTAACTAACTAACTAACTAACTAACGGCTGAACTTGATTGATCTCAAAAATTTGACTTACTTGAGGTAACGGCTGAACTTGATTGACCTCAAAAATTTGACTTACTTGAGGTAACGGCTGAACTTGATTGACCTCAAAAATTTGCCTGACTTGAGGTAACGGCTGAACTTGATTGACCTCAAAAAATTGCCTGAGTTGAGGTAACGGCTGAACTTGATTGACCTCAAAAATGTGCCTGACTTGAGGTAACGGCTGAACTTGATTGACCTAAAAAATTTGCCTGACTTGATTGAACTTCAGCGTTATCGTGGCTGTGCTGTCCGATTAGACCTGACTGTCCGGCTGCAGGTAGACACTTCTCATAGTAACGTCCCAGGTTTATAAGATTGATGTACCCACCAGCGGCGTCCAAGAGTGACAACGTGAGGCAGCGGTAAGCGATTCCGATTGGCCTCTTAATTTAGCAAACACCACTGTGCGTGAAGCATCAGGCCGCTGTGTAGGAACTATTCAGGCATGGCTTCTTAAAAGAACGATAATACTGGACTTGAGCAAGTTGAGCAACCTTCCTGACTTTCACACTGGGCTATGTTACAAGGATTCAGCAGCCCGAGAAATCACAACAACTACCCCTAGCCGGGCTTTTAGTTGCTGTGTCATTCAAAACAATCAACCATTTTCCGAGATGTACAACAAAAGTCTTCGGTTGTGCTAAGATGATTCCCGCGTCGACCCATATGTTGGAGATCCTGGGGTCTACGGCAACAAAATAGGATCCTATAACAGTGTTATAGGACAACAACTGTGTATAGTTGATGGTGCGTGTTGATAAATAACAAAGTCCATGTTGACGATATATCTGAGTTTATTTGATATCAACTTGTAAAGTCATAGTCGGCCTGTTCTACTTGGCGTCTGATGGAACAACTGTTTACGTCGACGCGTGAGCAACCCTAGATACCCCAAACTATTGGTGCTCACGCGTTCACAAACCTATTTACCTATTTTGCACACCATCCCTTAACTCATTAATTCCCTAACAGAGATGGTGCTCTGTTACAACAAGAACCCAGGGTACCTCACTTACTTGCAAAATTATATAGACAAGCAAGATAAGGAGCGAAGAAGCTATAAACGGCTAACAAAATGCTTCCTTTGTAAAGCGTACGGCCACTGACGTCATTCTTGTAAAGGTAAACAGATGACCAGAAAGGCTAATGCAGCCTTGTTTGATAGCTCCTCCTCAGACGAGGAACACATTGAAGATCACCCTGTAAATGCAGCACAGGCCATTGATGTGTTTAATCGGGAAAAGTGTACCATCTGCGATCGTTTCCACGAAGATGGCCTATTAACATGCGGCCACTCTATACCTATTGCCAGTGAAGAGGCAAATTTGGTGATAGACTCCAAAGGCAAGATTAACATCCACCAAGGATATGTGAATGGCAAGTCTGCTACCGTCTTACGAGACAGCGGAAGCACTCTTATCGGGTTAAAGAGAGACTTCGTATTGCCTACTGATTATACAGGCAAACATGTGACATGCAGAACTTTCTCAGGTAACATCGAAAAGGTTAAATGTGCAGCATTATCAAATCCATGTTGCGACATTATTATTGGTAACCTTCCTGAGGTAAATGATGTGCCTCATAACACCATAACATCTGTTGCCAAATGTGCTGATGACAATGTAACATCATCTCCAACCAAATGTATTGTTGAGAATGTTGTATCATCGAGTGAATGTATGTTTGCTCATTCAGTAATAGCATCACAAGAATCCATTGATTTAAATGTTTCACCATCATCTCATGTGATTGAAAATGTTAATGCAGTAACTAGATCTGCTGCGAAAGTGCAAGAGCAAATCAACCAAACTGAGGCACTAGAAATGCTAAGCCCAGTAATATTACCTCCCAAAACCATGAGGGAGAACTTTGTAACAGCCCAAAAGGCTGATCCATCACTGCACAAATATTTTAATCTTATTGGCCAAAAGCCAAGGTTGACAAAGAATGCGAGATGGCATTTTGCTCTAAGAGATAGCATCCTTACAAGGTACTATACCAGGGGTACCAGCACCACAGAGCAAACGGTGTTGCCAATCGAATACCGCAAACAAGTCTTACATATAGCACACGATATACCTTTTGCAGGGCATATGGCTTATTCGAAAACTAGATCTAGATTGTTGACCCAGTTTTACTGGCCAAAATTCTGTAATGATACTAAACAATATTGCAGAACTTGGGACATCTGCCAAAAACTGGTCAAAAAGGGCAAACACCCACAAGCTGAATTACAGGTCACAGATTTAGCTAGTAGACCCTTTGAAAAGATCTCTGTCGACATTGTAGGTCCTCTAAATCATGTAACATCGAGAGGAAATAAATTCATAATTACAATAATTGATCTATGTAGCCGCTGGCCTGAAGCTATTCCACTTAAGAACATAACTGCCAAAGATGTGATGGAAGTTTTCTTCCACATATTTTCGAGAGTAGGGTTTCCTGATACCATCCTCTCAGATCGAGAAAGTCAGTTTATAGCTGCAGCCACTCAAGCTTTTACCAGAATGTTAGGTGTAAAGCAATGTTTCAATAGCCCGTACCACCCTCACTCAACGGGAATTATAGAGAAAATTAATGGAGATCTCAAGCATATGCTTTCGAAAGTCACCCAAGAACATCCTGAAGACTTGGATACCTATTTGCCTGCCATATTATTTGCATATCGCGAAGTACCTCATTCCAGCACTGGGTTCTCACCATTTGAACTTGTATATGGTGCCAAACCACGCGGCCCATTGTATATGTACCATTCCATGTTAGCAGAAACTATACCTGTACATAAACCCATATCATCATATGAGCATGTAACATCATTGCGTGAAAGGATAATGAGATCTTGTATCATAGCTAAAGAAGCACTTAAACAATCTGGTGCTATCTACAGACAGTACGCAAACAGAGGAAATAGGACGATAACACTGACGCCTGGACAGGACGTACTACTTCTTCTACCTAGCGACCGACATTTACTGACTGACACATGGCAAGGACCACTCAAGGTACTAAGACAGATCTCGACAGTGGACTATGAAATTGCAATCAAAGACAAACATAAAATATTCCACATCAACATGCTAAAACCCTACTACAACAGAGACGAAGACAAAGACGAGACAGTAGCCAGCACGACAATAGTTGACCATGAAGACGACGATGAGACCGACGAAATACCAACCCCAGCACTGGACAAGACAAACAAGTTGCAAGACATGACAATATATCCTAATCTGACTGAAACAGAGACCGACATTTGCAGACAACTGCTACAAGACACTAACACAGGTGACAAGACTTCTTGTGACTTCAACAGACAACAACAGACCACGTAACATAACTACAGCAGACATGTGACGTCAACAGACAATGACAGCCCATATAACGACATTACAGCAGACATTCGACTGTATCAGACAGCACAAACTGACATTTAAACCATCTACAGCTGTATAACAGAGTCTCTCTGATAGGGGATCTGGATGGGTGTGCAAGGGAAAGGGTCTAGTATTCAACAATGCCACGGGTGAGCACCCCACTGGGACGTAACTAGGGAATGTCACGCTGTGACGTGGGAGTAGAGAATAAGTTAGTTACCAACGATAGCTCTTGCCAGCAAGACGTGGTGTCAACATCTGGAACGAGAGTCAGTTATATTCGATAATGTCAACTGTAGAGAGCTAATAAAGTGAGACTACCAGAAACTACTGCCATGACTTCTCGTTTACTCTATTTCCACTTCATCACCGTAGTCTCCAACACTGTTATAGCTGACAAAGCCTATTAAGAAACTTCAGTCGTTGTTTATAAAATTTAGAAAGGCTTTGTCACAACTGACAATAACATCGTAGCAAGAAAGAAAGAATGACGATCGGTTCTATGTATATTTTATATCAGCAGCGGCAGCGGTGGGTACGCTGGCAGCCGTAGTCGCAAACCTGCACACAGGCGGCTCAGGCCATATGGTCCTCTTCTACTGACCGGAGCAGCAGTGGGATTCGGCAGCCCCCTGAGCGACTGAGCAGCCCTCTATATGAACACACTGCTCACCTCTATAGCATGAGGAAGGGGCTAGAAAAGGTGCCCTAAACATTGTCTGCTCCATCACTACCTAACCAGCTAGCCGCGGTCGAATACAAACAAAGATAAAACAAGCAAAGCTAAAAGAGTAAACCATATTCGCTTGACAATTGGAACTTGGAATGTACGCACCCTACTTGACAGAGACGGCGCGTTGGGTCCAGAGAGACGAACAGCACTGATTGGGAGAGAGCTGGGCAGGTACAACATCGACATTGCAGCCTAGAGCGAGACACGACTTGCAGAAGAAGGCCAAATCTGTGAAATAGGTGCTGGCTACACATTTTTCTGGAGTGGAAGGAAAAGCGAGGAAAGACGCCAATCCGGTGTGGGATTTGCCATTAAGTCGGCCCTGGTCGGCAAATTAGCTGGATTTCCAAAGGCTATAAACGATAGGCTCATGACCGTTAAGTTGCCCCTGCTGAATGGAAGGAAGAATGCAACCATTGTGAGTGTCTACGCACCAACTATGACCAACGAAGATGATGTCAAGACCAAGTTCTATGAGGACCTGCACAATGTACTAACATCTGTTCCCAAAGGAGACAAACTTATTCTCCTTGGGGATTTCAATGCCAGAGTAGGCACGGACACCACCTCTTGGAGTGGCATTATTGGAAAGCATGGAGTCGGAAATTATAACAGCAATGGACTCCTCCTCCTTCAGACATGTGCCGGACATGATCTCCTGATTACGAACACAATTTTCCGTCTCCCCATGAGAAATAGGACATCGTGGATGCACCCTCGCTCGAAACACTGGCACCTCATTGACTATGTCATCGTCAGGAGGAGTGACAGACAAGACGTTCGAGTGACAAAATCCATGTGTGGTGCCGAATGTTGGACAGAACATCATCTCATTGACTCGAAAATAAACATTCACACCAGGCTACCACGGCGTCCTCAAGGGGTGAAAATGAAAAAAAAAAAAGCTAAATGTCACCCGCCTAAACGGCAAGAAAATGCAGCAGTCGTTTGAAAATATGCTGGAAGACCGCCTCAAGCCCAGTGCTGCAGCTAAACAGGATACAGAAACAGAAAGGAGAGCCCTAAAGGACATACTTTACAAAACTGCTATGGAAATCCTGGGTCCAGCCCCCTGAAAGCATAAAGACTGGTTTGATGAAAATTCCGAAGACATCAACCAATTGCTGGCCGAGAAACGTCTTCTCCTCAAGGCACATTTGAATGACTCGAAGTCAACATAAAAAAAAGATGCCTTCAAGAACATTCAGAGAGTAGTGCAGCAGAAACTTCGGCACATGCGGGACTCCTGGCTGAGCAGCAAAGCTGATGAAATTCAGGGCTTTGCTGACAGACATGATATGAGAAACTTCTACGACTCACTGAAAGCGGTCTATGGTCCTTCATCACCAGGCATAGTTCCCCTCCTCAGTGCAGATGGGGGAACATTGGTCACCGATAAGAAATAACTCCTTCAACGCTAGGCAGAGCATTTCAGTAACATCTTAAATGCAACTTCCTTCTTCGATGATGAAACCATCAACTGCCTTCCTCAAGTTCCCACCAATGAGACACTTGATGACCTGCCAACCATAGTGGAAGTAAAGAAAGCCATCCAGCAACTCTCCAGCGGCAAGGCACCTGGTTCTGACTCCATCCCAGCAGAGATATACAAGGCAGGTGGGCCGGTCCTAACAGAACAGCTTCACCAAGTCTTTACAAACATATGGGTGAACGAGGCCATGCCACAAGATTTCAAGGACGCGTCAATAGTCCACCTTTACAAACGTAAAGTAAACCGCCAATCCTGTGACAACCACAAAGGCATCTCCTTGCTTTCAATTGCAGGGAAGATACTCGCCAGAATTCTTCTCAGTCGCCTCACAGCCCATCTTGATCAAGGTCTTCTTCCTGAGAGTCAATGTGGCTTCAGAAAAGAACGTGGAACTGTTGTCATGATTTTCGCTGCAAGGCAGCTGCAAGAGAAATGTCAGGAACAGAACTGCGAAATGTTCTCCACCTTCATTGACCTTACCAAGGCTTTTGATACAGTCAGCAGAGAAGGACTGTGGAAGATTATGGCAAAATATGGCTGTCCACGAAAGTTTGTCCAAATAGTGCGGCTATTTCATGATGGCATGCAAGCAAGAGTACAGGAAAATGGTGAACTGTCTGAACTCTTTCCTGTCACCAATGGAGTGAAGCAAGGATGTGTCCTGGCACCAACACTGTTCAGCCTCATGTTTTCAGCCATGTTGATGAATGCCTTCGAGAACGACGACATTGGAATAGACATCAACTACCGTATGGATGGAAAGTTATTCAATCTCAGAAGGCTGAAAGCTAAAACCAAAATTAACAGCGACACCGTCAGAGAGCTCCTGTTTGCTGATGATTGCGCTCTATACGCCAACTCAGAGGCGGACATGCAACAGAATGTTTCAGCTTTCTCACATGCCTGTGCCAACTTTGGGCTCAATATCAACTTGGAGAAGACTGTAGTTATGTACCAGCCAGCTCCAGGGAATAATCACACTGTGCCGAATATCAAAGTGAATGATCATAGACTAAGTGTTGTGGACAAATTCACCTATCTTGGCAGCACTCTGTCGCAAGCTGCCACAATTGATGACGAAGTGAATGCAAGAATCTCCAAGGCCAGTGCGGCCTTTGACAGACTGTACACGAATGTATGGGATAGAACTGGAATAAGCCTGCAAACAAAGCTAAAAGTCTACAAAGCAGTTGTATTATCCACACTGCTATATGCTTGTGAAACCTGGACTGTTTATCAGCGTCACGCTAGGAAATTAAACCACTTCCACACAGTCTGCCTAAGGAAGCTACTGAAGATTAAATGGCAAGACAAGATTATAGACACTGAAGTCCTAGAAAGAGCATCCATGCCCAGTATCCACACTCTACTGATGAAGAATCAGATTCGCTGGGCTGGTCACTTGACTCGCATGCCAGATCACAGGCTCCCTAAACGATTTTTTTTTACAGCGAACTGCGTTGTGGTAAACGCTCCCAAGGTGGCAAGAGGAAACGCTTTAAAGACACTGAAAATCTCACTGAATGCTTTTGAAATTTATCATGACACCTGGGAGGCTGCAGCCAGAGACCGAAATTCATGGCGTGTATCATTACGCAAGGGTGCAGTCATATGTGAGGCAACCAGGACTGCAAGAGCTGTGAAGAAAACGCAGGACAGAAAACCCACTGCAAGAAATCCTCCTCCAGAAACGTCAAGCATTCTTTGCCCACATTGTCAAAGAACATTTCGAGCCAAAATAGGCCTTATCAGCCATCTTAGAACCCATGGCTCCACACCTTCAATCCCACTGGATGAAATGAATGGTCATCATCATTCTTGATGGACAAACAACAACAACAACATCTTGCTGATCCATCTGTTTTAAAAATCGCGCAAGAAAAGCCTCCCCTTTGTCCTTGTCAGTTGTCATAGGTCGGTTGTTGTCACCATAAACGCTAGGCGAATACCCACAACATGCTTCCCCCAGGAACCCCTAAGCCATACCCTGACGAGAGCATTTACTCGAACTATCCCGGCACACGGACCTCGGCTCCAGAATCTCGAGGCTGCGTACATGTGGATTTACCACACGTAAGACACTCCACCCCAGAAAGTAGCTCGATATGTGGGAACTTGAGCGGCAATGTACCGGTCGATAAAAACGCATACGACGTGTAGCCACTTTTTCAACTTCTCCAAGCTCTAGACAAAAGTGGTGAAAAACAATTTGTCTACGATGAACATTTACGCCCTGGTCAACAATCAATTCTAGGTTACTCAACTCTAGAAGATAAAGGTCCGGTCCTATCCTATGATGTTTTCTTTGACGGTCAGAAAGTGTTTGAGCTGGACGGTGATAACTTTCATGCCTTTGTCAAATACAAGGATCTGGCAATGATTGTGTTTTACGATCCACTCGACCCCCAAAATGGCGCACCCAAAGCCAATTTTAAAAAGGCGGCAAGGCATCAAGACAGCGATCAATTTGCGGCAGTGGACTGCTAGCGATATTCCGATCTATGTAAGAGCCTGGATATAAAAATCCCGCCAATGTTCAGAATCTACTCATATGGGGAACTTGAGCGACACTGTACCGGCCGATGAAAACGCATACGACGCTATAGCCACTCCTTCAACTTCTCCAAGCTCTAGACCAGAGGTCACCAAACTACGGCCCGCGGGCCGGATTCGGCCCGCGACATCATTTCATCCGGCCCGCCGACGGTACTCGAACTTGTTGATATAACGTATGGAACACGAGACGTCATAAAATTTAAATTTAAATATTCTGTTAAGAATAATAGGAGATCTTCACATGTGCGGGGGGGGGGGGGGAAAGAGAGAGAGAGAGAGAGAGAGAGAGAGAGAGAGAGAGAGAGAGAGAGAGAGAGAGAGAGAGAGAGAGACCTCCTGACTGCTATGTGTCTTAAATTTGCTATTTTAAATTATAAATTATTGTATCTAGATTTTCTTGTTTATTGCAAGGTTTGCTTATTTCGCGCCATCCCAAGCCTTTCTCAGCTCGTGGTAGCGCCGCCTACGCTCTGACGTTACCACGGTTTTCATGGCAACACACACACGTGCGAATCTTTCCCTCCCCCAGATGCGACGGCTGTCACACAGGTCATATGCTCCAGATATAATTACTTCTTTTTGCCAGTCATCCATTTTATAGGTATGTAACAAGGATTTATTTGTCTGACATTGATAGGTAAGTGAATTACAAGTGTGAAAATAGGCAATAGAGTAGAAAACATGGCATAAAATGCCATTGAAGAATTCCCCGGTCAAGGTGTTAATCAAGCTGGTCTCTAGGCCAGTGTTTTTCAACCTTTCTACTGGAGCAGATCCTTACGCATATGTTTACGTTGCTCAATGAACTCTGTGCGAAAATCCAAGTGCTTGTCCTACTTTATGTAATAAACCAGATGGGCAGAGATGTTGCATGTAGGCGATTTCGATCTGTTTCGGCGGAACCCCTGATGCCACTCACGGAACACCGGTTGAAAAACTCTGCTCTAGGCTGTTTAATTTGACTTGACTTGAATAACAAAAGTACCAAATTCGGCTTCGTTCAACCTGCTTCTTTCAGCTGTGGTTATTGTTGAGGTCCGTGATTTTTGTGGGTTTATTCACCCTGATGCTTGTCTTGTGCGCTCTTACAAGTTGGTCCTGGTCCGGGCTGGTTTTATCTGCTTTTTTGTCTGTGACGTCAGGAGGTTGGTGGGTGATGGGGTGGGTGGGTGGGGGGAGGGGAGGGGGTTGGTGGCGGCTATCCTTCGTGCCCGTCTCCTCTTATGATTTTCTTTGTTGGTGCAGGCTCCTGGCTTGTCTGGGTGCAGTCCTTATAGGACTTTTTAGTTGGTCTTTTTGTCTCCTTTATAGTGTATTCTATGTTTTCATTGTCCTCCTTGCGCCTTTTTTCACTTCCTGGTGCCTGCGTTCCTCCAATCCTATCGATTCTCGCAACTCCTCCAAGGTAGGTCCCCGGGGCCTCTCCGTGCCGTCATCAGGGTGCTCATCTCGGTTTTCCTCGGATGTCTGGCGGGATATTGGTTTCCCCTTGTATGTCTCGGGCATCGTGGTTGGGCTGCTGACTTTAGCTTGCGGTTCAGGCCCGGTCTCTTGGTTTTCGTCTTGCGGTTTCTCTGTGGTTTCTTGTATGGCTTCTGTTGTTTTGTTTCTGAAAGGTTCCACTTCAGCTTTCTGTAGTTCTCGCTCTGATTTAATGGTTTGTAGGATTTCTTCGTTCTATTTCTTTATCAGTACCATATGTTCTACTACTTGCTTGATGTTTTGCTGGATCTCCTTCATTTCCGCCAGTAGTTTTTCGTTGTCGCTGGCCGGAGTCGGCGTCAGCAGTGCCTTGACTTGTTTCTTCAATTCGTCTATCTTTTTTTGCAGTTGACCTCTTTCAGCTTGTGATATACCCGTGGCTGTCTCGCACCTTCTCATTGCTTCGGTGTATGGTGTCTTTGTGTTGATGGCGAACTTTAATACGTTTCAGTTTCGTTGCAGGTACGGACAGCCTAAGTGTCTTGCTCCATGCTTGCCCAGACAGTTGGCGCACTTTCTTTTGTTGTTGGGTGCTCGGAAGTCCGTGTCCAGCTTGGCCAGCGGACACTCCTTGAAGGCGTGGTGATCGGCGCAGTACCGGCAGATTTCCGTCTTACTGCGACATGCTGCTCTGTTGAGGCCGGCCCTCTGGCATCTTGAACATTGATTGACTCTTGGGATGAATCTCTCTGGCTGTTGCATTTTCTTGTTGATTGATACTGTGTTCGGCATCTAGCTGCCCTCTGTCTTCACCACCGCCAATGTTGTAGGGATCTTGGAGTGGGTGAGGAGCTGCTCCGCCTTCAAGAATCTGATGTGGAGGTTCTCTTCTCTTAGCTGCTTCAGGATTTCTTCGTCTGAGAGCTCCACTTGGATACGCTTGACAACCCACTTGATTGTCGGTAAGTCGGTGTTTCCGACTCTGGTGTCTGTCTCCTCTTTCTGCTTCTCAGTAGGTTTGGCTCTTGTCTGTGGTGGACTGTCGAGGTCTTCTTCGTGGTGGCTTCAGAAGTAGCTGTAGTTTCAGGTTCTTTGTTACAGTTAGCAAGCAGGCTCTCCACGTTCTTCTTATTGTCGGCTCCCACGCTGCACATCTTGGTTGCCACGTGTCTTTTGGTATTCTTGCCAAGTGCCATTTCCCTCCGTATCAGGCTTCTTGACTTGTTCAGGTGACTTGTCTTGATAGCGCTCGCAAATGCGAGTGCACGTAGGCTGTTTATTTAGGCCGGCCCTATTGATATATTTTGTACACCTTATTATTAGATACCAGGGACCCTTAGTCCTCTGCTTTTCTTGTGTTTCAATAGGATTTTAATTATGTTTCTAATTCAATGTCTTTTTCATTTTCAGATCCCGCGTACTTCACCCTTAATTATGGCTACTAACAAAAGAAAAGTGGACGCCGAATGTCCCGTTTTAAATTATGAATGGGTAGTAAAGTACTTCAGAAAAACAGTTGCATACATCTATCAACATATTCGAAGTTTTCTGTAAAGTTATGCTCTGATAAAAATGAGTCCATGAAACGTGGTTTAGAAACACACACAAAATCTCTTCACGAGAAAGTGTGCCGAAAATGAATCTGTCACTCGTGCAAGTTACAAAATAGTGCATAAGATGGCAGAAGGAGGAAAACCGTTTACTGATGGCAACTTCCTCAAAGAGTGTATAATGGAAGCAGCAAATGACTTGTGTTCTGTGAATGCCGATTTGTTTGGAACTATCAGCCTTTCAGCAAGTTCGGTTGTGTGAAGAACAGAAGAACTTGGAGAGAAAATAGTGCTACAGATACGCGAGAAAACTAGGAACTTGTTGTGGTATTCTCTGGCGCTGGATGAGTCTACTGATCACTCGAGTACGTCACAACTTCTCGTGTTCATTCGTGGTGTTAATTTGGACTTTCAGATAATGAAATATTTGGCATCCGTTTGCAGCATGCATGGAAAAACAAGTGGAAAAGACATTTTCATAGAAGTGCAAAAGTTTTGCAAGACTATAACCTTCAGTGGAATCAGCTTCGATATGTTATAGTTAATGGAGGAAAAAATATGGCTGGAGTGAGAAAGGGTCTAATGGGGCAGATTAAGACTCATTTGGAAGATTTGCAAATTCTCGGCGCTCTGTTCATACACTGCATCATACATCAGCAAGCACTCTGTCTGAAAGACTTAGATATTTCTTGTGCACTGAAACCAGTCGTTTCTGCTGTGAACTTCATTCGGGGACATGCACTCAGTCACCGTCAGTTCCAGGCTTCTATTGATTCTGAATTCTGTGACTTGCCTTATCACACAGTAAGGTAGCTCAGGTGTGGTAAAGTCCTGTTTAATTTTTACAAGCTCCGAAACGAAATAGATGTTTTTATGATTGAAAATTCGTGACTTCAAGAAACATTTGTGGAGAGATTTTTTAGATCTTGACAGAACTGAAAGTGACATTCTTATTTTCCAGAATCCGTTTGATTGTAACCTTGATGATATGCCAGTTGAACTACAGTTGGAGCTAGTTGATTTGCAAGCAAATGACTTGTTGAAAGAGAGGCACAAAGAAGGAAAACTTGTTGAATTTTACCGCTGCTTATCTGATTTTGAGTTTCCGAAACTGAAGAAATTTGCCGCTGATATGGCATCAGTGTTTGGAAAAAACCTGATTTCTGTGAGCAAACAATTGTTTTAAAATGAAGTTTGTGAAGTCAACACATCGAACGAGATTGAATGATGAACACATGAAAGCAATTCCCTTGATTGGATGCAGCAGTTCCAAACTAAACATTGATGATATCTTGAAAGCCAAATATCAGTTTCACAAATCTCACTAACCCTTTTCGCTGCTTAGTTTGTGAGATTCGGATATGTGCACACTAGGTATGATGTAACCATCTTTTTGCTTACGTCGCCTTCTTTGATAACTTTTTTTTTAAAAAGTAAATAAATATGTTGGTTGTCTTTTTTTATTTTTTGCATTGCACGCCACTCACCTATCATTAACTTAGTTTTTCGTCTTTTTTCCAAGAGCTTTCGTTCTGGCTTGCAAGTATTGTTAACGGTAGTTGCATACAGGACGTTTGCAGTCAACACCAGCATGTCTTGCTGTTGTTGATGTCTTGGCAAGTTTACGTTCAGTAGTTTGCCATTGCTTTCTGAACGACTGGCAACCATACCATAGCGTTAAAAATAAAACAGCGCAACGCGGTCTCCTGCCAAATCGCGCGCAGCTGTGATTCGAACGCAGGTATACGGGATTACGAACTGCGTCCGTTAGACCTTCGCCACGGAGGACGGCGCAAGTATTGTACAGAATGAGTATCCGGCCCGCGTTCGTGATTTTGTCAGTTATCCGGCCCGCGGTGAAAAAAGTTTGGTGACCCCTGCTCTAGACAAAAGTGGTGATGAACAATTTGTCTACGATGAACATTTACGCCCAGGTCAACAATCAATTCTAGGTTACCCAACTCTAGAAGATATAGATCCGGTCCTATCCTATGATGTTTTCTTTGACGGTCAGAAAGTGTTTGGGCTGGACGATGACAACTTTCATGCCTTTGTCAAATACAAGGATGTGGCAATGAGTATGTTTTACGATCTTGCGTGGGAAAAGGAATTCAAGTCTGCATGTCTGGTATGCGCTGATGATGGTTGTAACGAAGAAGAGGAAGGAGAAACGTCAAGAAAACTACACATACTGTAACAGTCTAATGCTGTCTAACTGACTGCATAAGGTCCTACCAAAGAAACACTACCGACCTGTTTTGTCGTGTAAAACTGGAGATGTTGAGAACTCGTATATCACTGCAGTACTCATTCCGAGCTGTAAGAAACATGACCACCAAATTCTAACCCAGTGGCCTTTACCGACAACAGTCATTGATTTCTGGTGGCTTGTGACCCAGTACATGGTGTCTTTGTTAGTGGCATTCGAGCGGGATTTGAGCACCGAAGACGTGACAATTGGTCCCCATTTACCTGAGGGGAAGGCAGATACAAAAAAGATGCTCATTGTTCAACATCAAGACTTCATGGCTAGATTTATGTGGTGCCTGGGAGGTTCAGAGAGTTATAGTCATCGACAATGAAGAAAACACGCCGAAGTCGATAAACGATTCGTTCAAGGTGAATACAGTCTTTCACACCTGTCATGGACAAGCAAAACCTTGACCCTGAAACTCTGCTGACCTTGCTGGACAAATTCGGGCAATGAAACCAGCTGGGGAAGAAAGAACGTTGTTTACATGCAGAAACGGCGCTGAGTGGGGCTGACTGGTGTGCACATTGTCACTCTTGCTGGACCATATGGACAATGACCAACAAGGTTATGTGCCTCTTGTAGTCGGAACAGTCAAGGCTATTAGACCTCAGATAGCTCCATCTCTGGATCAGTACAGACTTTTGTACCAAGTACTGAATCTCTTCAACGAAAGGAAAGATGTCTACGGCAATGTCAGTCCTACATGATCTTCATCATCTCCGGAGTAACATTCAGCAATGTGTGACCAAGTGATATATGACCTGTAGAATCCATTATGTAACATTCATCAATGTGTAGACAAGTGGCATATGATCTGTATGATCCTTTATGTAACATTCATCAATGAGTAGACAAGTGACATATGATCTGTATGATCCTTTATGTAACATTGATCAATGTGTAGACAAGTGATATATGACTTGTATGATCCCTTATATAAAATTTATCAATGTGTAGATCTATTATGTAACAATGATCAATGTGTAAACAAAAGGTACGTGGTCTTAATCTTCACCCCCTCACCCCTCTCCCAACCCGAAGTAACATACATCATTGTCGTGTCCTCCTTTAAAGTGTCGTCCCTGGAGTGAGGAGATCTGACACCCACATTATAATATTATTTTTTTTTCCCCTCAATATTCTGGAGAATCCACCCGCTTCCGTCCAACACACTCCATCAGCCTATGGACACCTTTTCCTATCACTCTCACACTGTCGTACTATGCCCCCTTCTCATACTTCCCCAACGCAACATACTCAACAACTCTTGCTTCTAGAAATTAATAAAGATTAATTTATTAAAATAAAAGTGTAACGTGTATGAGACGTGTATGCGAAGAAAATGTGTGACGTGTTCTATAAAGTGTGTAGACTCTGTCTCTCAGACATCAACTCAGTCAGCTGATCACAGCAAAGATAGACCACAGCACGTTACGTCAGAACAAGTACGTCTCACCCGTTGCCGGAACCATCTTGCCGGATAATGCCTTGCCTCTGTAGACCTCTGGTAATCCAATTTCATGAACATCCGAAATAGACACCGGTGGTATTAAGAGTTAATCAGGGACCGGTTGCACTCTACACAATGTCCGTTCCTAATGTTCCTAAACAAACTGCACAAGTCTTTTGCAGTGTGTACGCAGTTAGTTAGTTAGTTAGCTAGTCGACAGACCATCCTCGTTGCACATCGAACCATTCAGTCCATAAGTGCTAATTTCTAATGTTAATTGTTGCTGTACTAACACTAGGTACTCTTAGCCGGTTCTCGGTTCGTTACTACTGTCTAATGCTGTGTGGTGCATCAGTATGCATCACTCTCTTTGATGAATCAATTTCCTTCTATCGTAAGTTACGTTCTGTATGCAACTCTAGTGACTCTTGAACTGGTGTTCTTCCTAATGGGATTGGATTCTTTCCCAAAAACTTGTTGAGTTTCCTTGGATCTGGTAGGGAACCTAGGATAGAAACAACACATCTGGTGATAGTACTAGTCACTGATCCTTTCGGCTGAGTGTAAGCCTATCACCTTGCCTAATGATCTTTAGCTAACTAGACTTAGTCATAGAGCAGATTAGCTACCCACCTAGAGCCGAATCAGGCTATGACAAAGGAAAAATCAGCAAACAGAATGCGGAACCCCGCCCACCAGGGACACCTACGGGAAGATCCCAATTACCCCTCATTACTCAATTCTCAACTAGTAAAGCTTATCAACACTTCACTAATCTATTCTAGCTAATAGAGCCAAGTATCACTTCACTACTCTAGCTAGTTTCCACTAACAGTGCTAATCATCACACTATAGTTTAACAAGGCCACAGTCTATAGTAATTATAACGAATATATTATAATAAGTTATACCTTAAATGGCACTACTGCAGTCCTATAAATCATATCTACATCTGCCATATAGGCACGCGTAAAATTAAGTCACTAATTAACACACGGTAGATATTATTTCCACTGGCACTGCAGTGCCCTGCACTCTGTCTAGAGCATTATTCAAGTCCACCCTAGTTGATCTCAACTCGAGTTTATATGGCAAACTACCAAAGTTGTCCACGTGACGTTATCCTTTACTCCCCCACACAGGTGGCACAGTGGCAAATCATCCCCTGTCAAGAACTATTTTCCTGGCTTAAATCCTGTCAAAGTTGTCAGTAATTGCCTAGATTCTCAAAACAAGCCAGCTAGTTTCTGTAAACTCCCAACAAAGAGTTTCGATACCAAGCTGCCAATCATCTTGATGTTCCGGAAACCAAGAATTGACAGATGCACTGTTTTCCGTACTAGGTACTTCCGTTTTACATCTGCCCCTGTGATCTCACGGCTTCCATCTGCATTCAAATGTTGACAAACTTGTCACTCTTCTGTTCCGTGGTGACAATCCCAGCAGCCATTTCCGTCTGATGTCCGGCAGTATAGATGACAAACGGAACCATTCCATATCCTTCTCCCTCACCACCAAATGTGTTTATGGGCTGACACGATGTAACCTGTACAAATGTGTTTACTCTGTTAGTACAAATAGATGTCGCTGGTCGATCGTCCGCTAAATCCGAAAATCCTCTGTAATAATCAACCGGATAAACACACGGTTTCATTTTGTGACATAGGCCCCCTCCTAAGAGAGTAGTCCATCTCACTCTTCTCCACCGTGAGTTTAATCCAGATGATTCATTCTTCTTCTTCAGGAGCTGGGTGTCTTGACAAGAAATCCGCTCCAACATTTTCCTTCCCAGGAATGTACTCCACTGTGAAATTATACGGTTGAAGTAACAACGACCACCGCATCAAACGTGCGTTGAGCTTCTGAGAAGTAGCCAGGAACATCAGGGGCTGATGATCCGACTGGACCCGAAACTTAACTCCATACAAATATGGCTGAAATTTTTGCACTGCCCATACGAGGGACAAGCATTCTCTCTCGACGGTTGAATAATTCCTCTCCGCCTGTAGAAGTTTCTTACTTGCGTATGCCACAGGTTTCAAAACCGAAGCATCGTCTTTTCCTTCCTGTAACAAAGCGGCTCCAATTCCAATCGCACTCGCATCCGTTCTCAACACAAATGGTTTGGAAAGGTCAGGGAGCTGTAATACAGGTTTGCTGACCAAGGCCTCCTTTAACTGACTATAGGCATTCTCACATTCTGGTGTCCAAATGATTTGATCCGGTAATCCCCTTTTCAAGGTTTCCGTCAACGGAGCTCCCAGTTCCGTGAAATGTGGGATAAATTTGTGGTAGAACCCACACAACGAGAGAAAAGATCGCACATCCTTCTTCGTTTTTGGCCTTGGTGCATTTCTGATTTTCTCCAGGTTCTTCTCTTCTGGAACAATGTGTCCTGGAGTGATGGTGTGACCTAGAAATTCCAGAGTCTGGTAACCAATCATGCACTTGGTTGGACGAGCAGTAAGCCCTGCTTCCTTGAGCCTCTTAAACACTCTCTCCAAGGATTGTAAGTGGTCATCCAAGCTGTCACTGGAAATCAGAATATCATCCATGAATGAGATGATGGATGGATCCTGTAACGGATCTAGTAAAGTCCTCATCATGCGTGTAAACACACTAGGTGCATTGCTGAGTCCAAAGGGCATGACCTTGAATTCGTAGTGTCCACTGGGTGTACTGAAAGCTAACAGTGGTCGAATCTCCGGTTTGACTGGTATCTGATAGTACCCCCGACTCAGATCCACTTTTGAAAAGTACCGAGCCTTATGGAGCCTAGCGAATAGCTGAGTTGGATTCGGCAAAGGTTCCACCTGAAATTGTGTATGACTGTTCAGAAGTCGGTAGTCTATACACAACCTGTGTTCTCCACTTGGTTTGCGTAACAAAACTACCCCTGCATTGTATGGGGATGTGGATGGTGCAATCACGTCATCCTCCAACAGTTTTTGTATTTCCTCCTCCAGGGCCTTTTCTTTAGAGAATGGCACTGGGTAAACCTTTTGGCGAACAGGCTCCTGTGTGGCCAAAGTCATCTCGAACTCAACCAACCTCGTTCGTCCTGGTTTATCAGTCAGTATCTCCTTATGAGACTTGAGAACCTGGGTTATCCTTTCCCTCTCCTGGGAGGTCAGATCAGGGTTCACTTTCACATCCCTATAGGTTTCCTGGTGTACCAAGGGATATTCCCTGCCCTCGCTGGTTCCCACTTCCGTCTCCACTGCAACTGCCATTGCCATGAGGTGAGCTGCCTTGTCTCCGGGTCTCTCTTCGTATTTCCGCAAGAGATTGATATGGAAAATCTTCGACTTTCCCCGGATCCGGATTTGATAGTTGGTTCTGGATATCACCCTTTCCACGGGAAACGGTCCTTGCCAACCTATCTCCAGTTTGTTGTTTCCCGTTGGGAGTAGCAACAAGACTTTATCTCCCACCTCTAGAGATCTTTCTTTAGACCTACGGTTGAAGTAAGCCGCATGTCTTTTCCTGGCCTTTTTCAAGTTTTGATTTGCCAGAGTCCATCCCTTGTGGAGTTTTTCTTTCAGTTCCTCCACGTATTGATAGGATGAGATCACTTCTTCTGACGTCCCCTCTTCAGTCCAACTCCTCAACATGGCTTCCAAAGGTCCTTTGATTGGACGACCAAACAGCAACGTAGCGGGTGGTAGTCCTGTTGAGCCATGAGGAACTTCCCGATAGGCAAAGAGTGCAGCTGGGATATATTCATCCCACCTATCAGGTTTTTCCTGCGCTAGTTTCCTGAGCATTGTCATCAACGTGCCGTTGAAACGCTCTACTTGTCCATTGGCTTGAGGGTGGTAAGGGCTGGTATGTATGTGGTTAGAGTGAAACACCCTAAATACCTCCTCCATGAGTTTTCCACAAAACTGTGATCCATTGTCCGTCAGAATTTGATCCGGAAAGCCTAATCTGGTAAAGGCCTCCATCAGTGCGTCCGCCACTCTTTTCGAGTCAATCGTGGTCAACGGTATGGCTTCACCCCACATTGTACAGCAATCCACCATTGTGAGTATATACATGTTCCTCTTCCTAGTCCTGGGAAGTGGACCCACGATATCAATGGCTACCCTCTCGAAAGGAGAGTTCATGATGGGCATCTCACCCAACACCACCGGTGCTGTCCAGTGTTTCGGTGCCACCCTCTGGCACTCAGGGCATGACTTCACATACCGACGCACATCATCTGTCATTCCCGGCCAATAGTAGTGGCAGGAAATCCGCTGCATGGTGGCGGCAATACCCATGTGTCCACTAAAGGAGATGGTATGCCCCATATGAAGAATCTGGGACCGGTGAGCTTTCGGGACGACCAACTGACCGTATAGGTTTCTCCCCTTCCTGCTCTCCTGTAGAGTATCCTATTCTTCATGTAGTACTGCCCCCGTCCTGGTGGATCAGCACTTTTCTGCAGCTTTTTGTAGCAAGGACGTAAAGTATCATCCTCACTCTGGGCAGTTCGTAGCTCCCCCGGCATTGGGTTAGTCACAATTGCGTCTGCCTCTTCCGTTTTCGTCTGAGAGCGAGTCTGCATTGCTCCCATATGAATTGGCTCCCTGGGCATTCCCAGAAAGACATACCGGCAACCTAGGATGACTGGAAAAATGGGATCGGTCAATACAGCGGCCTTGATGGTGCCGGTGACGTACCTTGACCGAATCTCCACATTAGCAATGGGCAACTTCATGGTTACAGCACTCTTCTGTGCAGGCTGTATGTCCAATGTTTCACCTGTGAATTGTTCTGGATGTACCAGATCCGCAGAAATCACGGCCTCCCCGTCCAGTCCTGTGTCGTATAAACACTCCACTTGACGACCGTTAACCTCTACCAATTCCACTACAGGTGGTTTTTCCTGGTCTGGAGTCTCTTCCTCGGCCTCGACCTGTTCGGTGGGCTCCACCTTAGGTTTCCCGGGGCACACGACGAATTGAGTGTCTCCTGACTCTCCTCTGCAGTCAATAGCATTGTGCGTGTTTGACTGACATTGGTTGCACCATTTCCCTGTCCTAGATTTTCTATTGTCGGACTTGAGTGAGCTCTCCTGGTGGCGAGCTTCCTTGTTGACCTTGGCATTTTCCGTGACAACCTCCTTGGAAGTCACTTGACATGCTGCGACGTGAGGGTTCTTAGCCTTCGATTTGCAGTCCCTCGTATTGTGAGAGGGTGACTTACAAATTGAACACCACTTCTCCGACCACGGTCGTTTAGGTGTAGAGCTTGAAGTGCTCTTGCTTCCCTCCTTCTTCTTCTCTGAACTATCCTCTGATTTTTGCACATAAGGTTCCCACTTTTTTGTTCCTGTGTTTTTGGCTTTCTTCTTGTCATGTTTCTCTTGACTTTTGGAGTTGGTGGAAAGGTTCTCCCCTGCCTCCCCATGTACCTCGACGAACCGTTCTGCTAATTTATTCACGAGGTCAATACGTTCCGCTCCTTGTTCTCCCAGGAACGTCCTGAGAGGTTTAGACATTTGCTTCTTCAGCTGGTCGACCACCATGAGCTCTTCCAGACTCTCATAGTCATGTGCGAACCCAGCCAAATCCATCCACTTGTGGAGATAAGATTTTAGACGCAAACTGTAGGCGGCAAACAACTCTCCCGGTTCTCGTTTCGCTGCTCGAAATTTTTTCCGGTAGGTATGTGACGTAACCTCGAATCGTTTCAGCAGAGCCGTCTTTAACTCATCATAATTGTTCTCATGTCCTGGTGGCAGGCGAGAATAAACCTCGTATCCGGTCCCGCGTAAACCCTGGGATAGCTTAAGATTCCATTTGTTACGCTCCAGACCCATAGCAACTGACATAGCCTCGAAGCGTTGAAGGTACTGGTCAATCTTCTCTTTGTCCTCCTCGTAGACCGCCAAAGGAAACTTCATATCATGGTACCCATGTCCACCTACTGGTGTTGATCCTGGGATGGAGGAACCTCCAACTGCTCCCTCAGTTTCTCCATTAGATTGACTCTTGAGCTCGAGTTCCCGCATCCGGTACTCGTGCTCCCTTTTCTGTGCTTCTTGTTCAGCTTCTAATTTCCTAGCTGCTTGTTCAGCTTCAAATTTCCTAGCTGCTTGCTCAGCTTCCAATTTCTTAGCTGATTGCTCAGCTTCCAATTCCATCCTTCTCAATTCCAGCTCGGCCTTTCGATCATCCCTTTCTGCTTGACGATACTCTCTCTCCACTTCCTGTATGTAATCCGTTAGAGCAGACCCCGCCAATCCCATGTCCTCCCCCTTTGCCTTTAATTCTGCTGTGCTAAGTTTAGGGGTGGCCATTATACAGAGAGGTAAGCTAGCAGGTCTAGTACAATATAACTGCAAATTACTATACAGATATATGAACAAGTACTATAAATCTAGATATTACTACACACAGCACATTCACTCAGTGACAAGAGTAGAATCAGGACCACAGACCTATGCAGACGTGTGAAGTGTGAACAGGTAAGATATTAGTCCTAACCCCTATCCACATTCACTCTAGCTGGATTCTCCAAAATGATATCTCCCTCTTATAACTAAGGATCCCGTGTCAAAAGACCCCGCCGTCAGAAGATCCCACTGTCAAAGGTTCCTGCTTGCAGGAGATCTCGCTGTCCAAGGATTCCGTTTACGGGAGATCCCGCTGTCCAAGGATCCCGTTTACGAGAGATCTCGCTGTCCAAAGATCACGTTTACGATAGATCCCGCTGCCCAAAGATCCCGTTTACGAGAGATCCCACTGTCCAAATATCACGTTTACGAGCCCCCAATAATGTCGTGTCCTCCTTTAAAGTGTCGTCCCTGGAGTGAGGAGATCCGACACCCACATTATAATATTATTTTTTTTTCCCCTCAATATTCTGGAGAATCCACCCGCTTCCGTCCAACACACTCCATCAGCCTATGGACACCTTTTCCTATCACTCTCACACTGTCGTACTATGCCCCCTTCTCATACTTCCCCAACGCAACATACTCAACAACTCTTGCTTCTAGAAATTAATAAAGATTAATTTATTAAAATAAAAGTGTAACGTGTATGAGACGTGTATGCGAAGAAAATGTGTGACGTGTTCTATAAAGTGTGTAGACTCTGTCTCTCAGACATCAACTCAGTCAGCTGATCACAGCAAAGATAGACCACAGCACGTTACGTCAGAACAAGTACGTCTCACCCGTTGCCGGAACCATCTTGCCGGATAATGCTTTGCCTCTGTAGACCTCTGGTAATCCAATTTCATGAACATCCGAAATAGACACCGGTGGTATTAAGAGTTAATCAGGGACCGGTTGCACTCTACACAATGTCCGTTCCTAATGTTCCTAAACAAACTGCACAAGTCTTTTGCAGTGTGTACGCAGTTAGTTAGTTAGTTAGTTAGTCGACAGATCATCCTCGTTGCACATCGAACCATTCAGTCCATAAGTGCTAATTTCTAATGTTAATTGTTGCTGTACTAACACTAGGTACTCTTAGCCGGTTCTCGGTTCGTTACTACTGTCTAATGCTGTGTGGTGCATCAGTATGCATCACTCTCTTTGATGAATCAATTTCCTTCTATCGTAAGTTACGTTCTGTATGCACCTCTAGTGACTCTTGAACTGGTGTTCTTCCTAATGGGATTGGATTCTTTCCCAAAAAACTTGTTGAGTTTCCTTGGATCTGGTAGGGAACCTAGGATAGAAACAACACATCTGGTGATAGTACTAGTCACTGATCCTTTCGGCTGAGTGTAAGCCTATCACCTTGCCTAATGATCTTTAGCTAACTAGACTTAGTCATAGAGCAGATTAGCTACCCACCTAGAGCCGAATCAGGCTATGACAAATGAAAAATCAGCAAACAGAATGCGGAACCCCGCCCACCAGGGACACCTACGGGAAGATCCCAATTACCCCTCATTACTCAATTCTCAACTAGTAAAGCTTATCAACACTTCACTAATCTATTCTAGCTAATAGAGCCAAGTATCACTTCACTACTCTAGCTAGTTTCCACTAACAGTGCTAATCATCACACTATAGTTTAACAAGGCCACAGTCTATAGTAATTATAACGAATATATTATAATAAGTTATACCTTAAATGGCACTACTGCAGTCCTATAAATCATATCTACATCTGCCATATAGGCACGCGTAAAATTAAGTCACTAATTAACACACGGTAGATATTATTTCCACTGGCACTGCAGTGCCCTGCACTCTGTCTAGAGCATTATTCAAGTCCACCCTAGTTGATCTCAACTCGAGTTTATATGGCAAACTACCAAAGTTGTCCACGTGACGTTATCCTTTACTCCCCCACACAGGTGGCACAGTGGCAAATCATCCCCTGTCAAGAACTATTTTCCTGGCTTAAATCCTGTCAAAGTTGTCAGTAATTGCCTAGATTCTCAAAACAAGCCAGCTAGTTTCTGTAAACTCCCAACAAAGAGTTTCGATACCAAGCTGCCAATCATCTTGATGTTCCGGAAACCAAGAATTGACAGATGCACTGTTTTCCGTACTAGGTACTTCCGTTTTACATCTGCCCCTGTGATCTCACGGCTTCCATCTGCATTCAAATGTTGACAAACTTGTCACTCTTCTGTTCCGTGGTGACAATCCCAGCAGCCATTTCCGTCTGATGTCCGGCAGTATAGATGACAAACGGAACCATTCCATATCCTTCTCCCTCACCACCAAATGTGTTTATGGGCTGACACGATGTAACCTGTACAACTGTGTTTACTCTGTTAGTACAAATAGATGTCGCTGGTCGATCGTCCGCTAAATCCGAAAATCCTCTGTAATAATCAACCGGATAAACACACGGTTTCATTTTGTGACAATCATTGTGCAAACAATCTATGTGATAGAGAGTGTATGGCATTGGTCTTGTTTCCCGTACACATGTATCTACTGTGCTCGCCATAAATGAGGCGCTGAACCACTTGCCCTCGGGTAGATTAGGCCCGGTAGCTATTACAGCAGCCAATCTAGGAGATGGAAAACTCCGATTATAAACCCCCAAGTTGAAGGTGGACTTTCCTGCCGAGGACTGAATGGCCACGGGTGAGTTGTTCGTGAACGTGGAACGTCTGGTATGCGGGCGGGGCCTCGCTAGGCGTATGGTCTCCTAAGGGACATCTCCTGCCCCTTCCCTAGCATGCAGGCTCTACTAGGGTGACCGCTCATTTCCTGCAAAATCCAAACTTTCTGTATATGGTATTATTTAAACAAGGGAATCGTCGCCGGAGCTACGGAGCACGTGCTCGGCGTTTGACACATCCTTCAGGGGCTAGCGAAGAGAGGGTGAGGAGGAGAAGACGAGGGAATGGTGTGAGAAGAAGGTATAGAAATAGGAGGGCAGGCGCCAGGAGAACAAGACGAAAAGTGGAGAGACTAGGTTTCAACCATGTAAGAGTGGGATACTGGAATTGTCGTAGTTCCAGGCAGAGAGGTCTTGTATTGGAGAGGCTAATATATGATTTTGATGTCCCCATGCTCCAGGAGCTAAATACAGACAAATACCATTGCCCTGGGTACGCCAGTTATATAAACCCTACTGGGCAGATGAGACGTGGGCAAGACCTGCTGGTGAAGGAAGGAGTGACGCATGTGGTACTTGACTTGAGCCAGTGGAATCACAGTGCAAGAGAGGTCCAGGGTATACAAATGGAGATTGGGGGATTAAGTTGGAACATCATAAATGTATATGCCACAGTGGACTGTTTTGTCAGAAAGGAACACGGACTGGCATAAGGAATTGGAGGAAATACCAGGTGATAGGCAACTCATATGTGGAGACTTCAATGCGAGGGACAGAGATTGGGACAGCAGTGGAGAAAACCGACAGGGAATTGCCCTTGCGGATGCCATGGTGGACTCCGATGTGGTCTGCATAAATTGATGGTAGGCCGACTAGAATGGCAATGCGGCCTGGCGATGCGGACACAGCTATTGACATGGCACTTGTCTCCCAGTCATCAGTCCTTGATGTAAAGTGGACTGTTTTGAATGACCATGGGAGTGATCACATGCCATGCTCAGTCCTGATCTCTAAATCCAGGAAAGTCAAGGCTGGGAGAGTGCGCAAGACCTTCCGGTATGAGTGGACCGACAGCCTTCTTGGACGCCTCAGACAGGGGGCATGCAACAGGGCTGTTAAAAATCCTTTTTTTTTTCATCCCCCATGGTGGACCCCAGAAGTAGACCAGGCTTGGAAAGCAAAGAGAGCTGCAGTGAAGCAGCTAAGGAAAGTACGACTGACACCCAGAAGCTCACGAGAGGAAGTGGACACGGCGGCAAATGTCAAGAAAGACAAGGTGGAGGTTTTCAAGCCCTTCAAAAGTTCTGGAAACTGCACAGATAAATACAAAGAAAAGATCGGCCTATGACAGTGGGAACAATTTATAGAGATGATGGTGTGCGCGTGACAACAGACACAGAGAAAGGAGAGGCGTTTCTCCAGAGATTTTTAGAGCAGACCAATCATGATGATGTGGACACCAGGGATGCAGTTAGAGAGGAGTTATCTGGCACCATAAGAATATGCCTTATGAAGACATCATAAAGGTTGAAGATGTTAAACATATTTTGAAAAAGGCAAAAGACACGGCACCAGGGCCTGATAGGGTCAGGTATGGCCACATGAAGGCTTTGAGCGATGAAGACCTGAAGGAGATGACCGACTGCTTTAACCAGAGCATTAGGACAGCATCAGTACCGCAGGATTGGGTACACAGTTATCTCATCCCTCTCCCAAAACCATTCAAGGATCATTCAAAGCTTAGCGGCTTTAGGATCATCACCCTTCAAAATACATTTGGGAAGGTTTTAGAGAAGATAACGCTGTCAGGCTGCAAGAGTTTTAGGAAAGGGAGAAGCTTCTTCCAAGAGGCCTGGGGAACTACAGGCCAGGAAAAGATACCTGGTCAAATGCAGCCACTTTTGCCTTTGACGTTTATGAGGGGTTCCAGAGAAGACAAGAAACGATGGCGGCGGCGCTTGATCTCGAGGATGCGTACAATAGAGTTCGATATGATATTTTGATGACCGCACTTATGGAGAAGGGGGTCAATCCCTGGTTGGTGAATTGGTTAGCGGCCGTCCTACATTCTTGTCGGATTGCTCTCCGTCTGGATGCATGGACCTCAGAGCCACATATTTTAACCCCGGGACTGCCACAGGGATCCGCAATCTCATCGGTGCTCTTTAACGTGTATACGAGCAAAATTGCAAACCTAGAAGCACCAGGGATTGGAAGGATACTAACATTTGCAGATGATATTCTTTCATATAGGCAGGGGAGAGATAGGGAGCAAACAACCCAGGAGCTTCAGGCGACAGTAGACAAAGTGATTGACTGGTGCACTGAAATGGGTGCTGTCATCCACCCGGAAAAGGCAGCTGTTTTGTGGTGCTCTCTGGATAACAGGATTGTGAGAGCTGATGTTCCAAGCCTCGCGATAGATGGTGGAAGCGTCAACAGAGAGAACAAACTGAAGTATCTGGGAATCACATTTGACAGGAGCCTGTCCTTCAAGGATCACGTGGAGACGGTTGTGACAAGATCTCAAAAGGGACTCAACGCACTTAAAACTATGGCAATGGACATAGAGCAGAGAATGCTTTTCAGACTATACCAGCACTTGATCCTCTCAGCGATTGATTATGGACTAGGACTGCTCACTGTCTCAAAGAGTCAGCTGGTCAGATTGGAGCGCATACAGAACGAGTTGCCGACTGTTACTGGTAGGCTCAAGGTGATGCAGGCGAAGGCATACCTCAGAGTAGCTGCAGACAGAGATCACCCGTTGCATGAGGCGCTGGACGCAGTTAATGGTCAGCGACTGATAAGAGGAAAATCATGGATGGCTCAGGCGGAGGATACGATCAGACAGATGTGCCCCTTGGAGAACAATAGGCGAGGAGAGGAGAGGAGTGGGTCAGAGTGCCAGCGGAGCAGTCAGACTTGTGCAGAGTTATAATCACATTGAGCCGAGAGTGCAGGGAGTGGCCAGCAGGGGCCACGGAAGTGGAAATCCAGCAACTAATTCAGGATAATGCTCGCCCGGGTGATGTGATTATCTACACAGATGGTTCGGTGTTGAGAGGTAGTAGAAGTGCCTGGGGTTTCTTGGCAAAGGCTAATGGTCGACGTTTGGTGCAGGAGAGCTTGGCATATGATACCACAGCATCTAGCTTAAGAATGGAGGTGGAGGCAGTCAGTAAAGCTTTCCGCGGGATGGAGGATATGATACACACACACACATCGTGATTGTAACTGACTCAGAAAGCATGCTCAGTAGGGTGAGGACAGTCAAGCTTCGTGCCGAGTGGCTTGCTTCGCTTCGGAAGTCACGGGTGGCAAGCATCGTCTGGATCTTTTCTCCGGGACATGCTGGTGTGCTGGGGAATGAACAGGCAGACAGATTGGCTGGCTCTGCAAAACTTGGTGGAGTATTGATGCATGATAAGGCAGACGTGGTTGCGGCCTTGTGGGAGCACGTATACACCTCGAAGGAGCAAATGGATCACCATGGTCTGGAAAGAATGCGACAGCGTGGAGTGACGAGGGGATCTGGCCGATGCTCGACGCTTAGAGGAAAGGCGAGACGCACATATAATCAGATTGCTACTGGAACTATTGAGTGTTGGAACTCTTCGCTGGCTGCTGAGGATGGGGACGGAGCGCTTATGGGAATGTCCCGAATGCTGTGATGTCGGTTCCTAAATCAATCAATCAATCAATCAATTTTCCCAATGTCACATCCCCACCGACTTCATTGATAAACTGTTCCCACTTAATCCTCTTTTTATCTGCTGCCTGGAGTTTAAAATCCTGCACCTTTACTTTTTTATACCTTTCAGCCTCTTCCAATTCTGTGTCAACTGAATTGGTTGCTCTCCGCACCCTCTGCCAATTCCTTATGGCCGCCCTCTATTCCCTCCATGAATTCTCGACCTCTGGTGTCCACCATGGTGGTTGGGTAAAGATTCTTCTTGTTGGTTTAGATCTTCCCTGTGATCTAAGACGTCCCAAGAGCGAAGAGTGGTCGCGATCATAACTGAATGCCCTGCGAGCTCTTATAGTCCTAACTGTGCTGGACTTATGTATCAGCCCAGAACAGGGGAGGTGGTCACTTCCTTGGTTTCTAAGGCCGCTCCATTTTATATCTGATGCCGCCTCTTGGGATACAAGCGCCAGGTCAATGGCCGTGTCAGGGTCCCCCGGTCTCATTGCTAGCCTAGTGGGTGTCCCGTCATTTAGACAGACAACATCCGTCTCAAGCAAGGCCTCAGCAAGAGTAGTACCCTGTCTGTTCTCTCCCAACATGTCCCATTCCTTGGCGCGGGCGTTGAAATCACCACATATCAGATACCTGGAACCTGGGGTGTCCACTAAACCTTTCAACTAGTTCCAACTCTCTCTGCTTAAATATCAAGAAAACAGTAACAATGGTGATATCAAAGAAACAGATGATACCCAAAAGTTAAATAGAGATAGAAGGGAAAACTCTTTACCAAGTGGATAGTTTTAAATATCAAGAGACATTTATAACATCAGATGGAAGATGCACAACAGAGATTAAGAGCAGAATAGGGCAAGCAAAGGCTGCATTTAAAAAAAATGAAGAATATCTTATGCAATAAGTCACTATCATTGAATGTAAGAAAGAGAGTGCTGAGGTGCTATACAGAACCTGTTTTGCTGTATGGCTGTGCATCTTGGAATATAAATGAACAAATTAGGAAGAGATTGGAAGCAACAGAGACGTGGTTCCTTAGACGAATGTTGCGAATTCCTTGGACTGCCAAAGTAACTAACGACGAATGCCTTAAAGAGGCTGGCGAAACTAGAACATCACATACAACAATAAGAAAGAGACAAACAGTTTTTTGTGGTCATGTGATGTGAAGAGAGGCGCTGGAGATCATCGTGACAACTGGAAAGATCGAGGGGAAGAGAGGCAGAGGCATACCATGAGAAATGATGCTGGATGGATTGCGACGGTGGCACGGAGGAATATCAACGGCAGAGTTGATCCAGAAAACCAAAGGCCGAGATCAGTGGAGAGTCATGAACGCCTACGCCAGTCAGCACGGCACTTGATGATGATGATACGTGTCAAACAACCATAGCCAAACAGAATGCATGTCGAGAGACAGTTGTGGCAGAAGTATGAAGATGATGTTTTCATTGTCCTGTTTTGCACTTAAACACAACAACGCTTATCTAAGGACGAGTGGGAGGCATCGATTTCTCATACACTAACGCAAGGAGCCCGTTTTTCACACCAAAGAAGACAAAATCAGTAAAGAGCGGGAAGAGAAAAAAAATCAGAGGTTCCAATTTGTGACATGATATCCTCTCACCCCTCCACCATCACCACTGAAAATGATCATAGAAGATGAAAATCAATCACGAGGAGGAGATCCACCAAAACAGACAATCACAGACATAAACATACAGAATAGACATTTCATTTTAACCAACACATTACACAGTAAACAAAAAAAAAAAAAACACACACACAAAAACAAACTCATACAAGAAAAGAAGGACGGCGGAACAAGATACCCAAACTTAGAACAATACATAGCACATAAAGCCATTATGATGGCACACTACCCCAATTCTAGGGGGGGAAGGGGGGGGGGGTACGGATGTCAGGCATTGGTAGTACCTTTGGTAAGGATGACTGTCCCGCTCTTTTCAGGGCCCATCCACCACTGGTCCAAGCCTGACATCCAGCTCACGCCTGTGGCTCCTAGTAGTTGTCAGCATGCGACAGCGTCCACCCCCGGGCAACAGTTGTGACAGGCTGGCTAAACCAGGCGTGGGTAGTCGATTTGGTGCCAAACCAATCGGTGAATTAGGGTATGCCTACCCAGCATATGAAAACAGGATTCGGCAGACTACGCGGAAGAAATCACTGTTGATTCAAAGAGCAAGACGGCGTTTACCTGCAAAGCGTTGTGGAACGTAATGAGCACGGCAAGGCACGTAGAGAGCACTGGACATCCATTGCACCTGTATTCATTTCCAGTCGTCTTGACTTGTCTTGCCAATGGACTCAGATAGACTGAGGCGAGAGAGTGAGGTTGACGAATTGCGCAACCCTTCTTCACTTTAATCCAGTTCATCGCGCAAGTCATTCTTCATTCAACTTTATATATCACCTTCAAGCTCTGTAGCGATGGGCGCGCGGCGAAGCGGCAGGCGTGGTGCGCTGGCAGCCGTAGTCGCAGACCTGCACACAGGCGGCTCAGGCCATATTGTCGTCTTCTACTGACCGGAGCAGCAGTGGGATTCGGCAGCCCCCTGGGCGACTGAGCAGCCCTCTATAGGAAAGGACTGCTCACCTCCGTAGCATGAGGAAGGGTCTAGAAAAGGTCCCCTAAGCATTGTTTGCTCCATCATTGTCTCGAAGTGCCTGTCCTCCAATTCCAACGGGACCGGACACTCAAAGCAACTCAAATTGAACTCGTCAAGAACAGATCAGAACAACAAAACATGTTCTACCTTATGTGAACAGGATTGATGAACATATGGCAGACTCAAGTCAAGCAGACGATTTAAGACGTTTATTCTGCCGCAGGACACCAGGATATAACTCTTGTAGAAACGTGAGCTGAGCCCTATACGCAGGATCGGCGCTCACTTAAATAACATCTACCTACGAGCTCCAGGTCCAGCTCGCTGCCCTTGAGGCCTAATTATCCAAATCCTCAGTTCAACCGCTTAAATAAAAGTCTAGGTCTTTCTACCGTTGTGTTGTCTTTAACAAATTCCTCTCCGGACTCCCAGCTGCTTCATCACGAAATCACTGCCTCCAGGTGTCACCCTCACACGGAGCCTTTTATAAACACATCCTTTCGAATCCACGAATTCACAGCGTCCCCCGTTGCCGTCTAGTGACGTTGTTTTTATTCCCTTGGTTTCTCATATTTGTCGTCCAGTTTTGTGACTGTCTGGGAAAATCCAATAAGGTCTCTTCTTTATATTTGGTGGCGCGTGTGCCGTTATGTGGCAATCATTACCTAACAGGCTAGCCACAGTTGGTGGGCACCATATATTGCGTTCGATATAAAAGTAAAAACAGGTAAAGCTAAACGAGAAAACCATATTCGCTTGACAATCGGAACTTGGAATGTACGCACCCTACTTGATAGAGACGGCGCGTCGGGTCCAGAGAAACGAACAGCACTGATTTGGGAGAGAGCTGGGCGGGTACAACATTGACATTGCAGCCTTGAGCGAGACACGATTTGCAGAAGACGGCTAAATCTGTGAAGTAAGTGCCGGCTACACATTCTTCTGGAGTTGAAGGAAAAGCGAGGAAAGACGCCAGTCCGATGTGGGATTTGCCATTAAGTCGGTCCTGGTTGGCAAACTAGCTGGATTTCCGAAGGTTATAAACGACAGGCTTATGACCATTAAGTTGCCCCTGCTAAATAGAAGAAAGCATGCAACCATCGTGAGTGTCTACGCACCAACCATGACCAATGAAGATGACGTCAAGAACAAGGTCTATGAGGACCTGCACAATGTATTAACATCTGTTTCCAAAGGAAACAAACTTATACTCCTTGGGGATTTCAATGCCAGAATAGGAACAGACACCACCTCTTGGAGTGGCATTATTGGAAAGCACGGAGTCAGAAATTGTAACAGCAATGGACTCCTCCTCCTTCAGACATGTGACGAATACGATCTCCTGTTTACCAACACAATTTTCCGTGTTTTCGTGAGAAATAGGACATCGTGGAAGCACCCTAGCTCGAAACACTGGCAATTCATTGATTATGTCATCGTCATGAGGAGTGAAAGACAAGACGTTCGAGTGACAAAATCCATGTGTGGTGTCGAATTTTGGACAGACCATTGTGTCATTATCTCGAAAATAAACATGAACATCAAACCACCACGGCGTCCTCAAGAGGTTAAAATGCAAAAATAAAAAAAAACGAAACTAAATGTCATCCGCCTAAACAGCAAACAATATGCAGCTGTCAATTGAAAATATTCTGGATGACCGCCTCAAGCCCAACGCTGCAGCTAAACAGGATGTAGAAACAGAGTGGAGAACCCCAAAAGACATAACTTACAACATTGCTATGGAAATCATGGTCCAGTCTCCCGAAAGCATAAAGACTGATTTGATGAACATTCCGAAGACATCAACCGATTGCTGGCCGAGAAACATCTTCTCCTCAAGGCATATTTGAATGACCCGAAGTCAATATTTAAAATTTTTTAAAAAGTACCTTTAACAACATTCGGAGAGTAGTGCAATAGAAACTTCGGCTCATGCAGGACTCCTGGCTTAGCATCAAAGTTGATGGAATTCAAGGCTTTGCTGACAGACATGATATGACAAACTTCTACGACTCACTGAAAGCGGTCTATGGTCTTACATCACCAGGCATAGTTCCCCTCCTCAGTGCAGATAGGGGAATATTGGTCACCGATTAGAAAGAGCATTTCAGCAATATCTTAAATGCAACTTCCTTCTTCGATAGGGCAGCTTCACCCAGTCTTTACAAACATATGGGTCAATGAAACCACGATACAAGATTTCAAGGACGCGCAATAGTCTACCCGGGGCGGTTAAATATAATAAACACACACCCTCTTGTCAGGGGCGTTTATTACGGACAATGCTCCGAAATTTATGCTTTACAAACATAAAGGAAACTGCCAATCCTGTGACAACCCCTGAGGCATCTCCTTGCTCTCAAATGCAGGGAAGCTATTCGCCAGAGTTCTTCTCAATCGCCTCACGGCCCATCTCGATCAAGGTCTTCATTATGAGAGTCAATGTGGCTTCGGAAAAGAACGAGGAACTATTAACATGACATTCGCTGCAAGGCAGCTGCAAGAGAAATGTCAGGAACAGAACTGCGAAATGTTCTCCAATTTCATTGACCTTACAAAGGCGTTTCATTCAGCCAGCAGAGAAGGACTGTGGAAGATTATAGCGAAATATGGCTGTCCATGAAAGTTTGTCCTGATAGTGCGGCTATTTCATGATGGTATGCAGGCAAGAGTAAGGAAAATGGTGAACTGTCTGAGCCCTTTCCTGTCACGAATGGATTGAAGCAAGTTTGTTTCTTGGCACCAACACTGTTTCAATTTTCTTATATGTCTGTGCCAACATTGGGCTCAATATCAACCAGAAGAAGACTTTAGTTATGTACCAGCCAGCTCCAGGGAATAATCCGACTGTGCCGAATATCAAAGTGAATGGCCATAGACTAAGTGTTGTGGACAAATTCACCTATCCTGGCATCACTGTGTCACAAGCTACAATTGATGACGAAGTGAATACAAGAATCTCCAAGGCCATCGCGGCCTTTGGCAGACTGTACACGAATGTATGGGACAGAAATGGAATAAGCCTGCATACAAAGCTGAAAGTCTACAAAGCAGTTGTATTATCCACACTGCCATATACTTGTGAAACCTGGACTGTTTATCAGCGACACGCTAGAAAATTAAACAAACTTCCACAGTCTGCCTTGGTGCCACATGGCGTTTAGACATAATGACGTCATCGGAATGGACGGTGGAAAATCATATACGGAGTTTCCCATTCAGACACTAAAGTGGATGTCAACGGAGGAATCCAAGGAGAATGGGGGAGAACGTCAGAGGACGGCAACGGGGACGCTTCGAGAGAGAGGACATCAGGACAGCGGTGTGTTCTATGGGCTCCGTGTTGGAGAGGATAGGATCTGGTTTGGTGCAATCTTTTTAGTGAGCGAGGAAATCGTCTGTTGTCTCACATTCATACGGTGATGAGACCGGGACAGGAATAACCCTTAGACGAGTTTAGAAAAACCTACTACACGGATTTGAACGAATGACATCGCTGACACAATAGTGGAATTGAGAGCTGATTCGTAGATAGTTACATAACCACCCGTCCCTGTCTTAAGGGCAGGTTATATTCTAGAAGTCTTTTGTGTATAATTCTGCAGTGCATTAATAAATGCCTTTTAATTGCCGTCGGCTAGTTCATGTCGGTTCATCAAGGTGAGTTGGTTTACAGTTGATTTATTTAACGAGCTTCATTAAAGCCTTTGATTCCCGTTTGGAGTTCATTTGGGAGTTATGCTTTAAGACACTTGGGAAGCTATTGAAGATTAAATGGAAAGACAAGATCCCAGTCACTGAAGTCCTAGAAAGAGCGTCCATGTCCAGTATCCACACTCTACTAATGAAGAATCAGATTCGCTGGGCTGGTCACTTGACTCGCATGCCAGATCACAGGCTCCTTAAACACATTTATTACAGTGAGCTGCGTTGTGGTAAATGCTCCCAAGGTGGCCAGAGGAAACGTTTTAAAGACACTCTGGCTTATTCCAGTTCTGTCCCATACATTCTTGTACTGTCTGCCAAAGGCTGCACTGGCCTTGGAGATTCTTGCATTCACTTCGTCATCGATTGTGGCAGCTTGTGACACGGTGCTGCCAAGATAGGTGAATTTGTCCACAACACTTAGTCTATGATCATTCACTTTGATATTCGGCACAGTGTGATTATTCCCTGGAGCTGGCTGGTACATAACTACAGTCTTCTCCAAGTTGATATTGAGCCCAAAGTTGGCACAGGCATGTGAGAAAGCTGAAACATTATGTTGCATGTCCGCCTCTGAGTTGGCGTATAGAGCGCAATCATCAGCAAACAGGAGCTCTCTGACGGTGCCGCTGTTAATTTTGGTTTTAGCTTTCAGCCTTTTGAGATTGAATAACTTTCCATCCATACGGTAGTTGATGTCAATTCCAATGTCGTCGTTCTCGAAGGCATTCATCAACATGGCTGAAAACATGAGGCTGAACAGTGTTGGTGCCAGGACACATCCTTGCTTCACTCCATTGGTGACAGGAAAGGGTTCAGACAGTTCACCATTTTCCTGTACTCTTGCCTGCATGCCGTCATGAAATAGCCGCACTATTTGGACAAACTTTCGTGGACAGCCATATTTTGCCATAATCTTCCACAGTCCTTCTCTGCTGACTGTATCAAAAGCCTTGGTAAGGTCAATGAAGGTGGAGAACATTTCGCAGTTCTGTTCCTGACATTTCTCTTGCAGCTGCCTTGCAGCGAAAATCATGTCAACAGTTCCACGTTCTTTTCTGAAGCCACTTTGACTTTCAGGAAGAAGACCTTGATCGAGATGGGCTGTGAGGCGATTGAGAAGAATTCTGGCGAGTATCTTCCCTGCAATTGAAAGCAAGGAGATACCTCGGTGGTTGTCACAGGATTGGCGGTTTCCTTTACGTTTGTAAAGGTGGACTATTGACGCGTCCTTAAAATCTTGTGGCATGGTCTCGTTCATCCATATGTTTGTGAAGACTTGGTGAAGCTGCTCTGTTAGGACCGGCCCACCTGCCTTGTATATCTCTGCTGGGAGGGAGTCAGGACCAGGTGCCTTGCCGCTGGAGAGTTGCTGGATGGCTTTGTTTACTTCCACTATGGTTGGCAGGTCATCAAGTGTCTCATTGGTGGGAACTTGAGGAAGGCAGTTGATGGTTTCATCATCGAAGAAGGAAGTTGCATTTAAGATTTTGCTGAAATGCTCTGCCCAGCGTTGAAGGATTTCTTTCTTATCGGTGACCAATGTTCCCCCATCTGCACTGAGGAGGGGAACTATGCCTGGTGATGAAGGACCACAGACCGCTTTCAGTGAGTCGTAGAAGTTTTTCATATCATGTCTGTCAGCAAAGCCCTGAATTTCATCAGCTTTGCTGCTCAGCCAGGAGTCCCGCATGTGCCGAAGTTTCTGCTGCACTACTCTCTGAATGTTCTTGAAAGCATCTTTTTTTGATGTTGACTTTGGGTCATTCAAATGTGCCTTGAGGAGAAGATGTTTCTCGGCCAGCAATTGGTTGATGTCTTCGGAATTTTCATCAAACCAGTCTTTATGCTTTCGGGGGGCTGGACCCAGGATTTCCATAGCAGTGTTGTAAATTATGTCCTTTAGGGCTCTCCATTCTGTTTCTGTATCCTGTTTAGCTTCAGCATTGGGCTTGAGGCGGTCTTCCACCATATTTTCAAACGACTGCTGCATTTTCTTGCTGTTTAGGCGGGTGACATTTAGCTTTGTTTGCATTTTCGCCCCTTGAGGACGCCGTGGTGGCCTGATGTGGATGTTCATTTTCGAGACAATGAGACGATGGTCTGTCCAACATTCGGCACCACACATGGATTTTGTCACTCGAACGTCTTGTCTGTCACTCCTCCTGACGATGACATAGTCAATGAGGTGCCAGTGTTTCGAGCGAGGGTGCATCCACGATGTCCTATTTCTCATGGGGAGACAGAAAATTGTGTTCGTAATCAGGAGATCATATTCGGCACATGTCTGAAGGAGGCGGAGTCCATTGCTGTTACAATTTCCGACTCCATGCTTTCCAATAATGCCACCCCAAGAGGTGGTGTCCGTGTCTACTCTGGCATTGAAATCCCCAAGGAGTATAAGTTTGTCTCCTTTGGGAACAGATGTTAATACATTGTGAAGGTCCTCATAGAACTTGTTCTTGACATCATCTTCGTTGGTCATAGTTGGTGCGTAGACACTCAAAATGTTTGCTTGCTTCCTTCCATTCGGCAGAGGCAACTTCATGGTCATGAGCCTGTCGTTTATAGCCTTTGGAAATCCAGCTAATTTGCCGACCAGGGCCGACTTAATGGCAAATCCCACACCGGATTGGCGTCTTTCCTCGCTTTTCCTTCCACTCCAGAAAAATGTGTAGCCGGCACCTATTTCACAGATTTGGCCTTCTTCTGCAAGTCGTGTCTCGCTCAAGGCTGCAATGTCGATGTTGTACCTGCCCAGCTCTCTCCCAATCAGTGCTGTTCGTCTCTCTGGACCCGACGCGCCGTCTCTGTCAAGTAGGGTGCGTACATTCCAAGTTCCAATTGTTAAGGGAATATGGTTTACTCTTTTAGCTTTGCTTGTTTTATATTTCTTTGTATGTCGACCACAGTTAGGGTACCCACCAACCGCGGCTAGCTGATTAGGTAGTGATGAAGCAGACAATGTTTAGGGCACCTTTTCTAGCCCCTTCCTCATGCTATGGAGGTGAGCAGTGTGTTCCTATAGAGGGCTGCTCAGTCGCTCAGGGGGCTGCCGAATCCCACTGCTGCTCCGGTCAGTAGAAGACGACCATATGGCCTGAGCCGCCTGTGTGCAGGTCTGCGACTACGGCTGCCAGCGTACCCACGCCTGCCGCTTTGCCGCTCGCCCATCGCCACAGGGCTTGAAGGTGATATATGACGTTGGATGAAGAATGACTTGCGCGATGACTTGGATTAAAGTGAGGAAGAGTTGTGCAATTCGTCGACCTCACTCTCTCGCCTGAGTCCATCTGTGTCCAGTGGCAAGACAAGTCGAGACGACTGGAGACGAATACAGGTGCAGTGGATGACCAGGGCGCTCTACGTGCCTTGCCGTGCTCATTACGTTCCACAACGCTTTGCAGGTAAACGCCGTCTTGCCCGTTGAATCAGGAATGATTTCTTCCGCGCAGTCTGCCGAATCCTGTCTTCACATGCTGGGTAGGCATACCCTAGTTTACCTCTTGGTTTGACACCAAATCGGATACCCATGCCTGGTTTAGCCAGCCTCTCACAGCTGTTGCCCGGGGGGTGGCCGCTGTCGCATGCTGACAGCTACTAGGAGCCACAGGCACGAGCTGGGTGTCAGGCTTGGACCAGTGGGGGATGGGTCCTGAAAGGACATGAGAGTCATCCTTACCAAAGGTGCTACCAATGCCTGACACCCCGTACCCCCCAACGCACAATATCTACAACTTCTTTTATGCTGCATATCCTTTGCACGACGTTGAATATCAGCATTTTTCAGCTGCTGTTGATGTACTAGGCAAATTTTACGTTCAGTAGTTTGCCATTGAATACAAAAGTTAAATATTTCATTTTCTTCAACATATTTCATACCATTACACACGCATTAAAAAAAAAAAAAAGACAGCAAAAAAAAAAAAAAAAAAAGCAAAAAAAAAAAAAAAACAGCAACCAAAAATTAAAAAAAAATACACGGCGGAATATTACTGCAAGACATACAATAAAAGATACAAGCGGTTAGAATCAGGCATGTGGGTAGCATCATAAACCACCCAGAACAACACAAACTAGATTTATACAAAATAGTACACAAGATACAAAAACTCAGAACAATACATAACACAGGAGTACATTATGATGGCATATTACCGAATTTCTACAAAATACATGAAAGCAAATACAAGGCAATGAACATTTGTTACAAGAAATAACAGTAGTATAATGCCGTTTTACTCAGAGCTATACTCAGTGGAGAACACTGTCGGAGAAGAATCTCTGGGAGCCATCGATAAACAGTCCACCATGCATGCCCTGGATAACGAACCATGCCTCACAGAAATCAGTGAAGCACTAGACACTCTCAAATCCAGCAAGGCGCCAAGAGAAGATAGTATTCCACCTCAAGTTTAAAACGTAGCAAAGAAACAATCATCCCAGAACTGTATGCAATATTTCAGCTCTGCTGGAAAGAAAAATCAGTACCACAAGATATGAAAGACGCAAACATTGTTAACCTTTGAAAAACAAAGGCGACAGAAGCGACTGTAACAACTATCGCGGCATTTTCCTACTCAGCATTACAGGCAAGGTTTTTGCTCGAGTAATCTTTAAAGCGAGTTACACATTCTTGCTGAAAGAATATACCCCGGAGGTCCACCATCGATATGATTTTCTCACTCCGGCAGCTCCAAGAGAAGTGCAGAGAACAGAGGAAGCCATTATATATTGCCATTATAGCCTTCATCGACCTCACAAAGGCATTTGACCTCGTGAGCAGAAACGGCCTTTTTAAGGTCCTTGAAAAGATAGGATGTCCACCCACCTTTCTTAGTCTCGTGAAATCATTTGATGACTCAACATCCCAGTCATTCAGCATCAGCAGTGGAGTAAAGCAAGGCTGCGTGCTTGCTCCTACATTTTTTTGGTACCTTCTTATTTCTTTGGTACCTATCTTAAGGCAGACATTTGGGACTGCCACTGAAGGCATATACCTTCATACAAGATCTGATGGCAAACTTGTTAACCCATCAAGGCTCAAGGTAAAGACCAAAACAAGCTCAAGATACATAAGAGAACTACTTTTTGCAGATGATGCAGCACTGACTACTCATGCAGCAGAAGATCTCCAACGGCTCATAGATCGTTTTGCAGCCGCCTGCAAAGACTTTGGGCTCACCATCAGCCTAAATAAAACACAGGTGATAGAACAAGATGCTGGTGCGCCTCCGTCAATCAAAATTTCTAATTACGAATTGAAGGTCGTCCATGAGTTTGTCTATTTGGAGTTGACAATGTCAAATAATCTTTCATTAGAGACAGAAATCGACAGACGCATTGGAAAGACAACCACAACATTTTCCAGGCTAACTAAAAGAGTTTGGTAGAATAATAGACTAACAGAGAGTACAAAAGTTCACGTATATAAATCTTGTGTTGTTAGCACACTACTCTATGGGTCTGAATCCTGGACCCTGTACTCAATCAAGACAGGAAAGAAAGTTAAGTTGAATTCCTTCCATATGAGATGTCTGAGACGTATCCTGGGCATATCATGGAAAGACCACATAACAAACAAACATGTTCTTGAAAGAGCAGATATTACCACAGTGCACTCCCTCCTCAAGCAGAGACGCCTCCGGTGGCTAGTCCGCGTATCTTGAATGGAGGATGAACGTATATCCAAAGATCTTCTATACGGAGAACTAGCCACAGGGAAGAGGCCAGCCGGAAGACCCCAAATGCGATCTAGGGATGTGTGTAAACAAGATATGAAAATCCTTGGCATAGATCCAGACACGTGGGAAAGAGTTCCTGGAGAAGAGATGTACGAAACGGACAGGTGCTCTTTGAGCGCAATCTGATCCAACAAACTGGGGATAGGCAGCACAGGCTTAAAACGCAGTCACTTACTGCGAGACCTCCCTCGTCTTCATTGGCACCTTTCCGTCTTGACAGACGATAGTTTGGTACATTGTGCTTCAAAAAGGCTTAATAACTACGATCCATGGCGGTGGCGAGTGTGGCTGGTAAGGCCAATTCTTGCTGCAAATGTTTGCCCACAGTAGGTGCATGTGAAAACATGGTCACTTCCACCAATTTGCACCATCTTACGTCTCTCACGCTCTATGTGTGCTTTATCTGCAATCATTTTCTCCTTTGTCTTTATTCCATTTCTGATAGTTGCCCTCCATGCAACACGTTCAGCGGCGACGTGCTCCCAATGTGCATTATCAATGCCTGTATCAATCATGTCCCGCTTACACACATCTTTGTATCGTAGTAGAGGCCGACCCTGAGATCTCCTACCCGTCTGTAATTCCCCAAAAAAGATGTCCTTTGGTATTCTACCATCATCCATCCTCCTAACGTGCCCTATCCATCTAAATCTACGAAGACTGAGCATGGAATACACCGTCACACAACTTGATCTTTCCAATACTTCAGTATTTGTGTTTTTGTCTTGATACTTAATACCAAGTATTCTTCGCAGACACCGCATATGAAAGCTGTTTAAACGTTTCTCTTGGCGTGAGTAAGTTGTCCAGGTTTCACTGCCATAAAGAAGAGTACTAAGGACACAGGCTTCGTAGACGATGACTTTTGTTTTGGCAGTAAGCTTCCTGTTCTCCCAGACTCTTTTTGCTAACATGTTCATTGTTGTTGCTGCCTTGCCAATCCTGATGCTGATTTCCTGATCGAGAGATAATTTGCTATTTACCTCTGATCCTAGATATGTAAAATGGTCTACTATCTCCAGTTCGGCGTCGTCAATAAAGATTGATGGTACACCATGTACACCTTGTGACATAATCTGTGTCTTCTTTTTGTTAATTGTTAAACCAAATTCAGAACAAGCATTGGAGAATGCAGATAGTAGATGTTGTAATTCTTCCTCAGAGTGGGTCGTAATCGCAGCATCATCCGCAAAAAGCAACTCTCTGATTAGTACCCTGCTAATTTTGGTCTTGGCCTTCAATCTCTGAGCATTATAGAGGCCACCATCTGAGCGTGAGTGAATGTATATACCGTCATCCTGATCACGAAAGGCATATTTCAGTAGAAGTGAAAAGTATATCCCAAAGAGGGTGGGGGCTAGTACACAACCTTGCTTAACTCCACTCTTGATTTCAAACTCTTCTGAAGTTGAGCCATCAAACTTGATTATACCCTTCATGCCTGTGTGGAACGATTCCACAATGGACAGAAGAGTTGGTGGGCAGCCAATCTTCTTTAGTGCTCTGAACAGACCCTCACGACTGACCAAATCGAATGCCTTTGTGAGGTCGATGAAGGCAATAAACAGTGGCTGATTTTGTTCCCGGCATTTTTCTTGCATCTGTCGCAATGAGAATATAAATCAATGGTAGACCGGTTCTGACGGAAGCCGCACTGTGATTCGGGATAGACTTGATCTCCCAGGACTTGAAGTCTGTGCAGGACAATTCTGGCAAATACTTTCCCAACAATACACAGTAGTGAGATACCCCTATAATTGTTACAGTCGCTCCGATCTCCCTTGTTCTTGTACAGCGTTATGATGTTTGAATCTTTGAAATCCTGTGGGACTTGTCCTTCTCGCCAGCATAGCTCTATTAGCTGGTGGATCTGTAGAGCGAGTGTGTCTTGCCCACTCCTGATCACCTCTATTGGAATCCCATCCTTACCTGCAGCCTTGCCAGATGCAAGCTCATTTATAGCACACTTAACTTCTGTTATAGTGGGAAGTGTGTCCAGGTGTTCAAGAGTTGGCAGCGCCTCTATGGCGTTGAGGGCATCATCCGCTAGCTTGGTCTCACTTGAGTAAAGCTCTAAATAGTGCTCGACCCATCTATCCATCTGCTGTTTCTTATCAGTGATGATTTCTCCAGTCAAGGTTTTCAAAAACATGTTTCAAAGTGTTGGTGACACTGATGTCCAGTCTTCCACTGGGTCAATATTTGTGAACTCACGTACCAGTTGTACTATGTCTTCTGCCAATCCATCCATGATTTACCCCTTTTTCAGCTGTTGCCATTTCCTCTTTTAAATAGAAACCATATTCATCAATAAAAATCTGTCAACTGCAGTGAGAACAATTATGTTGAAGTGCTATATAGAACATATGATGTTGTATACATATGAAGGTTGTTGCACACCGTGAACTAGGGTTAGAATTAAATTGTAAAAAGACACAGATTATGGTCGTCACTAGGAAGAACGAAATACCACAATGTAATATACAAGTAAATGGGAATATTCTTCAACAAATGAATAGGTAAAATTATCTCGGAACAGTAATAACATCTGATGGGAGATGCCTTGAAGAGATTAGAACAAGAATCGCCATGGCGAAAGTAGCCTATAGCAAGATGAAAAACATACTGACCAATAAAAAGATGTCAACTGAAACGAGAAAAAGAGTGTTGAGGTGCTACATAGCCCCTGTATTTTTGTATGGATGCGAAGCTTGGACAATGAGCAGTCAACCTGAAAAACATCTGATGGCTGTGGAAACGTGGTGTCTGAGGAGAATGCAAAGAATATTATAGACACAGAAAAACAAATGACCAAGTACTACAAGAAACTAATGAAAATCATAAATTGATTAGAGAAATTAGACGTAGACAGTCAACATTTTTTGGATGTTATGAGAAGAAATAAATTGGAGAACTTCAACATTTAATTGGAGCACCTCAACATTCTCTTTCTCGTTGCAAATGACATATTTCATTGGTCTGTATGTTTTCCATCTTGCAAAAGGCTATCTTAACCATGGAGATTCTTATTCTAATTGTACCTATAGTTAGTTAGTTAGTCGACAGATCATCCTCATTGCACATCGAACCATTCAGTCCATAAGTGCTCAGATCCCCTCCTCAGCAAAACCCGCAGCGTGTAGTGGCTAATGACACCAGTTCTGTGTTGGTTTATCAATCTTCTTTGGCTTCCTGCGTAGTGTTCTTGTTTGGCCACCCCTCTTTTGATTTGCTGTTCTCACAGTCTGACCATGGTTGTAGATTCGCAGTCATCACTTGGTTCTTGCACAAGTCTTACTTCTTGTAGAGCATTCAGAATGTCAGCCTGGTCCATGGCGCGTCCGCCCTCCACCTTAGCCTTACCTGCGAGCTTGTCAGCCCGCTCATTTCCTTATACTCCTGCATGCCCTGGTACGAAGATGAAACTAATCTTTGTCAGCCAAGACCGCTCCAGAGACAGCAACCACTCTCTTCGGATCCACCCTATCTTTATCCTCTTGAGCATGCTCATTGAGTCGTTAAGGAAACATGCCCTATTGAATGTCTGTGTCTCGAGCCATGTTATTGCGGTACTACCAATTACCTCCCCAGCAGCACAACTCTATAGTCCTTCAGGACTGAAAGAGGCCTACTACTAGTATGCCGTGTACCCACCGAATCTGAGGAGCAACTCCTCAAAAATCGATAAGATTTTCAATTATATAAGCTTTGTAAGCTGACCCCGACTACGTACCGATGACGCCACAATCTGACCACTCAAATATCAATAATTAAAGTGAGAGGATAACTATTGTATGACCAATCGATTTTGCTTTAAAGTGGTGGGTATGGTGTATTTGAAAAGTGATCGCTGATGACGGGACGCATGAGGAACATCAATCAATCCGCAAGTTTGAAAGGAATTAAAGAGTATATATGAAAAGGATAAAAACGCAAGAAGAAAGGAAAGAGTGAAAAATAGTCATAATGCAAAATTGCGCTCGTAGATTGTAGATCAAAGAAACACCGCCTGGTTTCTACGTCTGATGAACCTCGACCAGTGTGGTCCATACTGCCAGATGTCTATGAATGGCATCGCTAAAACTGGTTTGATTCATTTCTGTATGAGATGAGGGATATTTCTTAGGAGGTGAGGAAGACTTGAAATCAGTGATATTTCTGTATGAGGTGAGCGGCCATAACCTTAGGCAGAGAGGTCGGCCATCTTTATTTGTTGATCAGTCCATCTTTATTTGTTGTTCAGGCTCTATCTTTACTTGTAGTTCAAGGCACCTTTATTTGTTATTCAGGTCATCTTTATTTGTTATTCAAGCCATATTTATTTGTCGTTCAAGTCACCTTTATTTGTTGTTCTGGTCATCTTTATTTGTTGTTCAGGTCATCTTTCTTTGTTGTTCAGACCATCTTTATTTGTTATTCAAGCCATATTTATCTGTTGTTCGGGTCATTTTTATTTGTTCAAGGCATCTTTATTTGTTGCTCAGGTCATTTGCGATGTCATCACATCTCACACCACTGGTCACAAAAGATGAAAAACTTTAAAAAGGGGGAGATTCCCCAAAACAGACAATCACAGATGTAAACAAACACATCATATATTTCATTTTCACCAACACCTTACACAGCATAAAACACAAAACACTCATACAAGAAAAGAAAAAACAACAGAATATCACTACAAGACTTACACACAAAACTATAAGCAGTAAGAATCAAACATACAGGACACATCATCAATCACCCAGACCAATACTTACTAGATTTATACTACATAGCACACAAGATATTAAAACTCAGAACAATACATGACTATGGGGGAACATTATGCTGGCATATTACCGATTTTGTACAACACATGCATGAAAGCAGTACAAGGAAATGAACAGCAAAAAAGCTGAGTAAATGCCATTGATACTACTCTCCTATAGATGAGATGGAGAAGATGAGGAGGGCACAAGCAGTGAGGGATGAACACTAATACAATTAGAAAAGTTCCCCAGCATGCCAGGCCACATGAAGAACAGATTTAAAAACCTAACTTTGGGGTGATTGAAAAAGAAAAAGCAATTTTATTTATAAGGCCAAATTGCTCTGCAGACAAACCACTGATCTGTCCAGTTGTTATCCCACTGCTATCCCAGAACAAATTCCATGAAGCATAGACTACCAGTACAAATCCAGACAAAAGTGAAAGGAATATATGACAAGGAAGAACAGAACAGTGTACAATACAGAATAGCAATTCTTAGTTTCTTTGATGAAGAATACCCAGAATACTTTTGGATCAGAGTCTACACAGATAGGTTTGCTTAAAATGCTGTTAGAAGGAGTGGGAGTGTACATAGAATACCCATATAATGATATGGCCACGACCTGAGTACCATCAGGAAAATCACCATAACTATGATGCAGAAATCCTGGCCATCAAGACAGCAACCAAGAAATTAATGAATACTTAGTATGGTACACAGCCTGTGGTGCTACTGACAGATGAAAAATCAGTACTCGAGGCACTCCAGTCTTGGAAATTGCCAGTTATAGGCACTACTTTCTGATCTAACCCGCCAGTGTAAGGTCACCATACAGTGAATACCATCTCACTGTGGGGTGCCCAGAAAGGGAAAAGCTGATCAACTAGCTAAAGAAGTAGCAACAGAAGAACAAGCTGATGTACCTGTCCCATACCACCAAAAGAAAACTAACATCAGCACAAGACAATTACTATTTTACGGACAGACCAGAGCAAATTGTTATTCTGTGCCCCAGAACAAGATATATTTGATTACGCAACCACATATATACAACATTCAAGATTGGCAAATTAGCCATGTGCACATATGGATCTGCAGCAGAAAAACATACTCCAAGATTACCCAAAATAAAACATATCTAGACAAACTTTGTGGCTTGGAGAAACAATAGTGAAGTACTCTGTAGACCACTGAGTGAACTAAAAAAGACACAGAGTTTCATACAAAAAACTTCATAGCAGACACAAATTTCAAGTGAACGAACGAAGAAGAAGAAGGATATGTCATCCATCTGACTTCTTTTAAAAACAATTATTTAGAGGACAAATGAAGGCTAAAAGAGAATAGAAAGGTTAAACAAAAACCATCATGGATTGAAAACATCCAACAATGTATAGGTTATGATATTTCTGCACTTTTATGTATCACTGAGGATATGGAATGATGGACAACCCTGAATATTGATACTTCCATCATGACACCCCTATATTATTATGATCCATGAGTGGAATCATCAGTTAATGGTGGTGATAATCTGCTCTTTCTTGTTGTTCATAAATTTGTTATTATGTTTACCTGAATAATTTTATCAAACAATTAAAATTTGATTTGTATAAACACAAATATCATACAACAATGATTTCAGCACCAAAGCTGAAATTTTCATTTCTAATCTCAAAGCAATAATTTGACATCAGTACTCTCAGATTCTCAAGCAATGAACAAAAACTACATTTTTATATTGAATTTAATATTTTATTTTATTTTGCTCATGATATCTGGTTATGTCTGATGCACGACAGTTGTGAGAAATAAGCATTTAAAAAATTACTATCAATTCTTTTCTGAGATGTTTTTAAAGGAAATCTAATAATGCTGACAATATTTTTCTCCTTTTCTTTTTTGACTGGAAATTGGGCTTGTAAAATGAACAAAAAATTTAATTTATTTGATTTTGTAACATAATACACATTGATTAGTCTTTTGCTAGGTGGAAAATGTACTCAACAGATGTCAATTGTAGTGACAAAATGAGTGTTAAAATACCACATACAGACACCACTGTTGCATGCATGTGAAACATGGACAACAAGCAGAAGAGACCAGAAACATCTGATGACAGCAGAATGGGGCTGGTTATCCAATCCTGTAGAAAACTTGCTGTAAAATCCAATAAGTCATCAACATGTTTTCACTAAAATACATAAGCATAAATCAGCACATCAGGAAGAAAGGAGACTCTTCCTATAGAACAATATAGATGAGATGTGAAGCAAATTAAAGGGTGTCTGGGTCAGCACTTTTGTTTCTTTCACTATAGAAAAAAATCTAGTGAATGTGACAACACTGAAAGAATAGGAAAAGGCATATCAAATAGATCGGGAAACAATTTTACAAGATCAGTCTTCAGAGATTATACGAAACAAGATGGATTTGAAGCAGACAGTAAAGAGGCTTAAACACACAGGAAATAGTGCTATTTTAATGAAATTCAGAGGACAAATGCTCCTAATATCGAAGGGCTAACTATAATGATATAATGCCATCCAAAGAGGCAGAGACACTACCAGTAAAGTGAAAAGTAGTAAGCAATACAATAATAACAATAGCAGCATTCATAACTAAAAAAGAAAGCAATCCTTGATATATTGATATAATACATGCCATGCATTAACAAATGTTAAAGAGAAATTGATAAATGGTAGAATGTTGTACAAAACTTCAAATTACATTGATATTCAGAAAAATTTAAATATTGAGCACAACCCACTACTGGCAACGCTGATCGTATTCTGGTATGAACCTAAGGCCTATCCACGTCAATATGGAAGCACTATACTCGAGTTTAGCTCTCGTTTGAGCTCGTCAGTAGTGCATATCCCTGACTGGATCCGGAAACAAGCCCCGGATCACTGGCGTGTGAAGCGGTGTGTAACCACGCGGCACACGCTGGACATGCCAAATTATCATAACAGAATATCACAACATCACCCATCATAGGCGAAACGCCAGTGGCCCATGTCCTCATGCCCTCTTTGGGTTTGGGTAAACAGTGGGAAACAGCTTTCGGGAACCCTCAGTTCTCTTATTCGCTCAATCCCCATGGAAGATAGTTCTCTTGGTTACTTTAACAACACGATCTTCTTGATAGAACGATTAGAAATATGTCTTTTCTTCGGGAAAACCCGATAGGGCACCTTGCACCAAAATACGCACTAATGTAACTTCTTGGGCCATCAATGTCCGTTTAAACAACTACCATTTGTAGACTGCCTCATGTCAATTGGACACTTTAAAGAGTGAGACAGATGAAGTGCAGCTTCATACTGGTGGATTTGAAAAGGTAAAAACGGGTTGTATTTAGTCCTGCCAGACCTTGGCCTATAAATATATATGGTCTCGACTGGTGAGACGAATTGGCGAAACGGCAGTCACGCCATATTGTGAGTGGGTTGACCGTTGGCCAATCTAGCTAGGCGTTTTGTTCTTGACATCGCCTGGGAACGAATCTGAGCAATATATCTCCCTCGATGATTTCGCTTGTTCTTGGCGGCAGATGGGCGGATGTTATCTTTCTTCCTACGGCCTGAACGCTGCCTAGTGTTGTCTTTAGTTTAAATATAAACACAACATATATACAGTATGCCGGAAAGGGGGGAGGGCTCCGTGGGGACGGCTTCCACCCATCTATCTTCTTGAGCCGGAAGAGGGTATCCACTGTGCTATCTCTTTCGTCTTTTAGCCGATGGGGTGGCCAGGTGGACTGAATGGTTACTGGTCAATAGGATGATGTCGGGGATATAAATAGACTTCTCTACCTCACTGAGAGAACCTGAACTCATCTGAATCTACGTGTTATGTGAGGCACTGCCGGTACATTGCGGCGACAGCTCAGACGAGAGCAGCGGCCGGAAGGGGTAGTATCTTCTTTCCTATTCTTGCTGGGAATGGGGAACGACACTTCTTTCCATACAGACCCACTACTATAATATTAGTTAAGAGGGGAAACACACATAATTACTCACACAACACAACAAGAGCTTGGTCGTGAGAAAGAGAGGGTTTGCCAGTGAGAGGGAAGCCGGGAAACGAATGTGCCCAATAATAATAAAGGCATGGTATGAGAGTGGAGAGTGAATCTGGTATGAAGAAAATGGGTAAGGTGCCTAGGGTCAAACGACAAGACCTCGTCAAGCTGAAGGCCTAGTCTAGGAAAGACGCCGCCAATCCAGGACCTCTTGTCAGGTCAGGCTAATTCACGCAAGTCTACTAAAGAGTTATATATATATTAATATTATATATTTTTAGAATGCAAACTTAGATGCTGAGACCATTAGAAGTCTCCATGTCAGCTGTACCAGAAGTTTAGGCTGGAGGCTCTCACAACTGTTTGTCCTTTCCAGGGTCCTTCTTTTGGAAGTGAATAGAGCTGAAAGCCTCGACAGGGCTTCTACACGGAAAGTTATGTTTTTAGACGAGTCCTTGTCAAGTTTTGGGCCATACCTGGCCAAGCGTATGATCTCTACGAGATAGAGCCACCGCTGGCCCGAAAGAAAGACCATCAGCCTTTCTAACACCTCGCCAGTCATCTCGATACGCTAGGATCGAGTCATTTTGTATTCTGGACTGGACCCCGCCTAAATATCAGACCCACCCATCCTTGTCTGAGACAGTGAAGGATACCTACCCAATTCCCGTTCATGAACTATTCCCATTGTATGAACTTCTACTTAGCATCGTGACCAGGGATCACAGGGCGTTTTCCCACGAACATTATATTGGTTCCACAGAGGCCTGTTGTTAGCACAACGTACCGGGAAGGAAAGAACTGAAGACTTATTCGGTGAGCTGTATGTGGACGGAACGGACATTGACTACAGCTTGGTCTATGATCGAAAGTCATGAGGCTCTGTGCCTGAACACTTTATCCCTGTTTTGTCTGTAGTGAACTATCTGTTTTAACGGCCTTGATGTTATCCTGTGCTGTCCTTTATGAAGTTATTAAAATTATGTTATGATTTATTCTGACAATCGCCATGTTATCTATGGGTCAGCCAGGAAGACACTTCAGGGAATAGGCCCCGAGGTTGAAAGAGAGAGTGACAGTGAGTCCAGGGAACGGAGGACGGTTGGCAATCAAAGACCTATCCCAGCCAGAGCGATAGAATATTATTGAAGCATTGTGACAGGTGTTTTTGGGACCCTCCACGTAGCTTGTTACACTAACCCATAATTTCTAAGGGTTTGTAATTTAATTTTTATTTGCAAATCCTTTACAGGATGTTGCAGTCAACCCCAGAATTTTTTTGGACTATTTGTGATAGCAAGTTTATGTTCAGTAGATTAACAGTGCTTTTTGAATGACCATTATCATACCATTGTATTAAAACTAACATAAGGTGGTATACTGCCAAATAGTCTGCAATTGTATTTCAAATGTGGTATACATGATGATGAATTGCACCTGTAACCCCTTGTCCATAGAGCTGGCAATTTAATTGATCATTAAATGTAATTTCTTTACTTTTTCATACTCTTTCAACCTGCCTCCTTAACTGTTCTCCATTTTCAATTGGCAATCTGTTCTTGTCTAGGATTCTTTGTGATTAATTTCTTTTTTTTTCCCCCAGGGATTTGTATAATTTTTGACCTTTCATATTTGTCTAGATGTTCCAGTTCTACATATTTGTCATTCCGCCATTTTTAACATGCTTTCTTGCATTATCTATCCATGTCATTTCTAAAATCTTTCCATTCATTGCATTCCCTTCTATGCTTTTTAGTTATCCTCATCATTATGTGCCATGCCGACAAGCGTGGGAAGTCATGTTGTACCACCTCATGCGATCACCAGAGTCGTGAATCAGCTCAGTGTTCTTGTCTCAACCATACCATGTGGTCAAGTCATCCAAGTATTTACTTGTCTGCCTTACCATTTTCTTTTCCCCTCGATGTTGCCAGTTGTCACAAAGTTTTCCAATTTATTTCTTCTCATAACATGTCCAAAAATTTTGACTGTCTACGTCTAATTTCTCGAATCAGTTTAAAGATTTCATTTGCTTCTTGTAGGACTTGGTCAGAAACCACATTTCCACAGCCATCAGATGTTTTTCAGCTTGTCTGTTCATTTTCCACGCTTCACATTCATACAAAAGTACAGGTTCTATGTAGCACCTCAACATTCTTTTTCTCGCTGCAAATGACATCTTTGTAGGTCAGTATGTTTTCCATCTTGCAAAAGGCTACCTTTACCATAGCAATTCTTGTTCTAATCTCTTCAATGCACCTCCCATCAGATGTTATGACTGTTCCAAGATAGTTGTACAGATTCCATTGTTTCAAAATATTCCCATTTACCCGTATATTACATAGTGTTGTTGTTTCTTTCTTCTTAGTGATTACCATAATCTCCCTCTTCTTACAATTTATTTAAACCATTAATGAAGATAAATTCAGTTGAAAATCTTTATTTTCGACAAACTCTCTAAGGATGTTCATGATAACCTATTATTTGTCACTCTGATTTAGTGGCAGTAACAGCTAGCCTACCTGCTCCTTCATTGCTCATGACACCCTAAATGCACTGATATAAAGATGCGTGTGATCTTCTGAAAAAATTCAGTCCAATGTCTGTGTGTGAAGATTACTTTCTACTTCAACTTCCTGGTTCATGCTCAATGAGTCACATATTTTTCAAGCATGTGTCATTGAACTCTTCATACATTGAACTCTGCATTCACTGGCATTGGATTCCGCTATTTGAGCTCTTGACACATTTTATAATGATAGAAAACATGTTTCAAAGTGTTGGTGACACTGATGTCCAGTCTTCCACTGGGTCAATATTTGTGAACTCACGTACCAGTTATACTATGTCTTCTGCCAATCCATCCATGATTTACCCCTTTTTCAGCTGTTGCCATTTCCTCTTTTAAATAGAAACCATATTCATCAATAAAAATCTGTCAACTGCAGTGAGAACAATTATGTTGAAGTGCTATATAGAACATATGATGTTGTATACATATGAAGGTTGTTGCACACCGTGAACTAGGGTTAGAATTAAATTGTAAAAAGACACAGATTATGGTCGTCACTAGGAAGAACGAAATACCACAATGTAATATACAAGTAAATGGGAATATTCTTCAACAAATGAATAGGTAAAATTATCTCGGAACAGTAATAACATCTGATGGGAGATGCCTTGAAGAGATTAGAACAAGAATCGCCATGGCGAAAGTAGCCTATAGCAAGATGAAAAACATACTGACCAATAAAAAGATGTCAACTGAAACGAGAAAAAGAGTGTTGAGGTGCTACATAGCCCCTGTATTTTTGTATGGATGCGAAGCTTGGACAATGAGCAGTCAACCTGAAAAACATCTGATGGCTGTGGAAACGTGGTGTCTGAGGAGAATGCAAAGAATATTATAGACACAGAAAAACAAATGACCAAGTACTACAAGAAACTAATGAAAATCATAAATTGATTAGAGAAATTAGACGTAGACAGTCAACATTTTTTGGATGTTATGAGAAGAAATAAATTGGAGAACTTCAACATTTAATTGGAGCACCTCAACATTCTCTTTCTCATTGCAAATGACATATTTCATTGGTCTGTATGTTTTCCATCTTGCAAAAGGCTATCTTAACCATGGAGATTCTTGTTCTAATTGTACCTATAGTTAGTTAGTTAGTCGACAGATCATCCTCATTGCACATCGAACCATTCAGTCCATAAGTGCTCAGATCCCCTCCTCAGCAAAACCCGCAGCGTGTAGTGGCTAATGACACCAGTTCTGTGTTGGTTTATCAATCTTCTTTGGCTTCCTGCGTAGTGTTCTTGTTTGGCCACCCCTCTTTTGATTTGCTGTTCTCACAGTCTGACCATGGTTGTAGATTCGCAGTCATCACTTGGTTCTTGCACAAGTCTTACTTCTTGTAGAGCATTCAGAATGTCAGCCTGGTCCATGGCGCGTCCGCCCTCCACCTTAGCCTTACCTGCAAGCTTGTCAGCCCGCTCATTTCCTTATACTCCTGCATGCCCTGGTACGAAGATGAAACTAATCTTTGTCAGCCAAGACCGCTCCAGAGACAGCAACCACTCTCTTCGGATCCACCCTATCTTTATCCTCTTGAGCATGCTCATTGAGTCGTTAAGGAAACATGCCCTATTGAATGTCTGTGTCTCGAGCCATGTTATTGCTTTACTTACTGCCATGACTTCCATAGTCAGGCTACTTGTGGTCTCAACAAAAGCACCAGAGTCCTCCTTCACAATTCTCCCTCCGGCCCACTCCGTGAAGGCCCATGAGCTTCTCACTTGTCGGACGACCGACCCATCGGTGTAGATGACAGCATTACCGTCTAACGAACTCTCCCAAATCAACGCTTGTACTTCCACCTCCACAGCAGCCGGATTGTCTTGTCTGCATTTTCTGTCTAGTTGGATGCAAACTGAAAAGGACGTACATAAATCTGTTGGCACTTGTACCTACTCCTTTTATTAGTAAGCTCCTGAATTCTTTTGTGCATTAATTTAGTGGGCATGTTATGAGAAGAAATGAATAGGAGAACTTGGTGACAACTGGCAAGATCGAAGGGAAGAGACCAAAGGGAAGACCAAGAAGATCTGGATGGCTTGGCCACATGGCATTGTTGAGAGGCTTCTTTAACTATTATTTATCCTTAAAGCAATGCAGCATAATGGTAGGTGACATTGAGAACACACAGTAGAAGATGAAAGGCAGTCAGATTTAGACATTTATTAGTTCAGATTTTTTGATAATATTTAAATACATGAACTAACATTTTTCAGACATCACTACCAATATCATTCTGATAAAACATGAAAGCAATTCATTTTCTCATAAAGTCTAACCAAAATGACTTCTGTCAGTAGGTATATAGTTTAAATATAATCTCTAATAGTGTACATAACTGTATAATAAACTGAAACCACACACTAAACATTTCTTATCAGTTTACAGTGAGCTAACAAAGAACATAGCTAGGAAAGCAGTCAACATTTATTTTCCTTATTGACGCCATTACATTTTGCACACAGAAAAGAAATACATTATTAATCGGCACAGAAAGTACATCACACTAATGACACTTTTATTTAGCAAGGCATGGTTCTCGTTTTTTATCAGAAGATTTTAAAATATACTTTAGAAGTATTAAGAACTGCAAATATCTTTCACTGATGATTAGTATAGTGTTTTTGTGAAAATTGGATATTTGAGTTTACTCAAACGTAGTGACAGCTTGTGAGGAGACTGTAGCAAATCTGATAATATCAATCAATTTGCGGGTTGTGTTGAAACAGAAACTCCGCCTGAAATAGTAAGACATCATAAGAAATACACTTATAAAAATGTTCCATTAGTCATAAACTTATTACTTTCTACCTATTGTTTACTCCCATTCTTCAAGAACTGTTTTGTCTTTGGGTGTACATGAAAAAAATAATTCAACTCAGGAGTACAAGGTGAAGTTTACTTTATAGAGCCAAATGTCACTCATTATTTGTAAGCTCTCATTTAACAATAGTCATAATGAATCTTTGTTTCCCAAATAAAGAAAATTGTCTTGGTTGTTTGAAATGAACTGTAATATAATCTGTGTTCTTGGTGAGAGAATAATATACAATTTTTATATATTCATGACGCCGGTCTCTCTGGCTGTGGGGTTACAACACTTTCTCTCTGTAATCCCGTTTATCACGCAGAGTCTCGTAGCGGAGCGAGAGCTGAGGCGGTTTGACCCCCGCTCGTGACTTGCGGGATACTGAGCCGGCCGCTCAGAAAGCAATGGCAAACTACTGAGCGTAATCTTGCCAAGAGATCAACATACAGCTGAAAGATGCTGGTGTTGACAGCTAAGACCTGTAAAGGATATGCTTAAAAAAAAAAAAAATATATATATATTCATCAGAGAGAATCGTAAAATGAATTGAGAGGGGGGGGGGGGGGAGAGAGAGGGAGAGAGTATCAAAGAAATAAGTGATTCTCTATCTCAGACAAATGCTTATCAGTCTGTCTATGTTAACATTTTCATCATGAGATAGACAGCTGCTATCTTGCTCTAAAAAGGAAGGTGGTGCTTGAATGTGTCTCTGATCTGGTGACATTATATTCAGGTCTACCACAGGATACTACCTCCCCATTTACTATAACTAGTCTTATTCAATATATACACAGTCACAATCACAAAATAACAGCTTATTTTATTGGAAATGGGCAGGGGAGGGGGGAAGGGGGGTCGGAGAGAAAGAAGTACTTTGTCATTTACTGATGATATTCTAGTGTTTCGACAGGAAACATACAGAAATGAGATTCAAAATGAAAGGCAGAATGTACTTGACGGAATAATAACTAACAGGTGCAATGTATTTAAAGTGATGGTCAACCTTACAAAAGCAGCAGATGTGGTTCTCCCTTAACAACTATGTAGTTAATGAGATACACCTATTGTTAAAATGCATGGTTGCCAAGACTACCACAATGAAATACTTGATAGTGGAATTTGGCCATATCCTTTACTTTGAAAAAAAAAAAAAAAAAACTTGTTGAGCATATTATAACTAAAGCACACAAACATCTTATAGTAATGAGCATCATAGCAGCTGTTAACATTGAGCAACGTCTGCTTGTCCTTCTATACCAAGCACACTTAACTACTAACATCTCAGCCATCCTAACTGCTGGCATGACACAGATTGAAAGACTGGAGAGAATACACAATGAAGCTACGTGTATCATTCTCAGGTGCAGTAGGAATATGACATGTGTGGTGATACAATTTCTGCTTCATTTCCCAACCATGTAGTACTGAAATAAAGATGTCTAGGGCATGTGCATGCCTAAAAACAAGAACCAAAGAAAGGAGGTTCCATTGGACAAAATGCTCAACATAGGAAATCATCATCATGTGTCATCCAATAAATGTGGATGGTGATGGTTCATATCTTACACAATTACCATAGTCTTGGATCAGGTCTGTGTTCTTGCCTGATGAAACACTCTACTAAGCCTTTGTCGACCAAGAAAAGGCATTTGATAGAGTAGATAGAAACAAGCTGCGGGAAATCCTTAAACGATATGGAGTGAGTACACATCTAACAAACTTATGTAGAAGCTTATAAAACAACAGTAAATGCATAGTGAGAGCAACTGGAGAACACTCAGAACCCTTCACCATAAGATCCGGAGTACGACAAGGTTATGTCCTGTCCCCTCTCTTGTTCATAACATATATAGACAACATATGTAAAGAAATCAGACAAACAGAGACTGCAAGAACACCACATGACGAACAGAACACAGAAGAACCATCAGCAAATTACACCATTAAAGAGCTCCTACTAGTGGACAACCAAGCACTAATAGCAAAATCAGAAACAGAATTACAATACCACATGAATAGTCTAATTGAAATATGTAAGGAACATAACATGAAAATCATAAAACAGAGTTAATGACTATAACCAAAGAAGAAAAAAACAACGATTCACCTAAATGAACACCCCGTGAAACAAGTAAAGAGCTTCATCTGTACTGCTGCGTCAATTTTGGCGATAGTTTTTTTCTGTTGCAACAATATGCGCTTGACCCAGCCGTCGAAGATCTGTGGTAAATTGACGTCCTTTCCAAAACATTCGTGCTCAGCCTGTCACTGTTGTCTTCGACACACATTTGTTACCGTACACTGCCTGCATTCTTCGATGAATGTCCACTGGTCGACATCCTTCAAATGAATTAAACTGAATCACTGCTCTTTGAGCTTCTTTGGGCGGATTTTGGTTCAACCCGGCCATTTTCTCAACAGTCAGAAACAGAACCTATGCATCATGGGACAATAAGCACGTGCTCTTTTATTCATTGGTCAGTACGTATCACATGACGACATGAACATGTTCAACGTACGCAATTACGCACAACGCGGCACGAATGGATTTCAAATGAACGCCCCTTATACAAATAAAGTGTGTGTGTACCCATGTGTGTGTGTGCATGCATGAGAAAGAAAGACAGACAGTTACAGAAAGACATAGACAGAGGTTTATGCTTATAATGGTATTGAGAAATACAGAGCTTATATAAGGTGGGGTCTAGTGTAGTGTGGTCACTCATATTTGAAAGAATTCTCACACATAAGAAGTGACAATATAACTAAAGTAAGTAAGTAAGTGTGTGTGTGTGTGTGTGTGCGTGCATGCGTGCGTGTGTGCGTGCGCGCACCCATGCAAGTGTGTGCATGCCTGAGAATGACAGACAGACAGTTACAGACAGAGAGTAATAAGTAATACAACGAAAAAGAATACAATGGCTATGCATTCATGAATGAATGGAATCTGAGGTATGAAAAAAACAATGTTTATCAAGATCAAGTAAAAGACAGCTTTTATTATAAATTATTAAAAACTGTTTACATGCTATGAAATTACAAGTTGATGCTGAGTATTTCCAAATTAACTTACCAAATAATCAATAGGGTCTTCTGGTCTGGTCTTGCAACAGTCAATGAGGGCTTGGGTTAATGTTGGCATTACATGTTTCATCAGATAATTTCTCAATGGAATAGACTGGGCCTCCAGTAGTTCAAACTCTTCCCTTTTCACTTCAGTGAGACGTAGAGACTGCATAGCATTTAAAAAATGTTAATATTAAAAGGGATAATGATTTTCACAGACACTAAATCAAACACATCTTTAGCTGTTTAAATAGCTTAAAATATGAGTAGAAGAAACAATCAGCCACTCACTTTAAAATATAATATAATAATAATAAAAAATATTCAACAATAATTGAAGTATGAGGAACAGTAACCACAAGTGGAGGAGAGCATATGTTGTAGATAATTTGTAATGTATATAAAAGTATTTAGTTCAGAATATGCAAGGATACTATGCACACTTGGACAGATGATTTCAGCTGATGATCGGGTGTCCAGGGTCAGCTTGCCTAAATGGTTTATGTTTATAATGGCATTGAGAAATACAAAGCTTATATAAGGTGGGGCCTCGTCCTTTTGGAGGCTTTGGTGAATCATAAGATATTATTATCTCAGTACTGCAAATATCAGGTATCATGAGTCTTGTTAGACTAGGTCTCTTCAGTTACTTTTAGTCATTTACACTTGCTGATGTAGATCTTATAATACAACAGGAGTTAGAATGCTTTTCAGTATGATGAATGGAATAAGTCTCATGACAGATGAAGACACAGGCAATAACATGGCCTCTGGCTGTACATTTTTAATATAGAATTAAAAGCTCCGCAGAAGTCGGATGTGTCGGCCTAACGGCGCAAGAACGCAGCTCTGCTGTAAACAGGCACAACGCATTCACATCCGAAAAAAAAATCCAGATGAACACAGAAGAATAATAATAATTAAAAGCTCACAAAAAGGGGTGATCCCAGCTCCACTGATGGGTTTCCAGGACTAATCTGCACAATCTCAGATCTTGAGCTATCAACATCCCTCAACATATCTGAGGAAGCTAGAATAGCACCTGCGATGAATACATCTTGACTAATATACACTTGTTGGCGGAAAAGTTAGGAAGTTGACAATTGCATAAGTGTGGTTTGATACCTGGGTCCACCACTCACTAAAGGAGGGAAAAACTGTCACTATTCCTCCATGCAATCAGGCCTACAAAATGTGATGGTCCTAATGCATCAAACTCATGGCAGGTTCCCGCTTCAGGACTTAAAAAAAAATATATGTATATATGTCTCAGTGGTCATGGGTCTGAAATCACATCCAGGGGGATTTAACACATTTACCTGGGCCACCATGTTTACCAAGCCTAAAATGAGTACCTGGGACTGTCATGGGAAGCAAAGGCAGCTGGTGTGACACTGACCACATCACCCCTCGAGTGCTCAATGGTCTATAACAATATTAGGCTATCGCCACATATAACCAGTATGCCTCAAGGCATGTAAAATGGGTAATTTATTTCCTTACTTGCATTGGTCTGTTCCTACAATGTCAGCAACTCTCACTGATACTATATCATTATACTTTTGTACTTTAACAAAATGTAACAATGGTATTTGGACTATCACTGTCAAACATGACCACAATGCAATCACTGCAAGAATGTGACATAAATACAAAGACTCACAGTTCTTATCAAAAACAATATTAGAAATCAAATGAATTATTTTTCCACTATACATCAGCTAAACAACTTAGTTCAAGCTTGAATAATACTATTTTGCAACCGCTCAGGTAACATACCATGTTTTGGGTAAGTCCCCTGAAAATTACTCAAATTTACTAGTGAACGATTTAACTTTATGAGTGACTAATGCACAGCAAGTAGGTCGATTAAACAAATATCTACAACAATACTATTTCATCTATACTCTGTAATTTGATCTTTGACAAGAGGTGCAATACAACTCTCAAAAGAGGTATCAGGAATTAGTGGATATCTACAAAAAATATATGGAACTCATCATCTGGCAAGGCAGCTGTGACTGTTATCAGTTGAGCTTATAAAAATATGAGATATAACATCCCATCATAAGCCTTTGTATTGGATTAAAAGCATTTTGTGTATACATAAAACAGTTTTTTCCTGTGTTGTGTATCAGCTGTCCATATTGTAAATGTTGGATTCAGTTGAAGCATTTATTTAGCCATGCCCTAGATGTATATATTATTTTTGAAAGTACCTTTATAATTGGTCAGTTAGTTACTTAGTCATTAGATCATCCTCACTGCACATTAGACCATTCATTCCATAAGTATAAGTGATAAGTTGGCAATACCAGTTCTGTGTTGGTTGACCATTCTTCTTTGTTCCCTGCAAAACACTCTTGTTTGGATTTACCTATTTTCACTTGATGTTCTTGCAGTCTAGTCAGGGTGCATATTCACAGTTACATCTTGATTCATCTGCCCCGCATGTTCTTGCACACAATTAAACCTGATTGTTATCAGGCTTTATCTCCTCAGAGATTCCACCCACTGTCTTTTTGCCAAGCCCAACTCCATCTTCTTGAGTATACTCATTGAGTCGCTGAGAAAATCTGCCTGGGAGAAAGCCTAGCTACTGTGTTTTAGTGTTGCCGAACTTTACCGGAGATGTTTTCACTTTCTTGTTCTTGTATCCCCGATATTAAGGATATATAGAGTACCCGTGACGTTAAATTCCCCGATTATTTCAAGATCGCATTAAAACAGAAACCGACTACCGAGTATTGTTATTGGCTCCATTGTCTACAAATCTATACATCTTGGCTTCTCAAATTTTTCTTCTAACGGGGATAAAGAGACTGTCTTTTTAAGACGTAATTTGACTCGTAAATTTCGTTTTATATAGACATAGCTACTTGAGCATCCATTCTTACGCGTACTGTGAAATTTTCAACTATTTAAGTCGGCGGAGTCATCCCAAACAGAAATCATTAAGATCGTATGCCATGCTATGATGCCGTAATTTGAAATTTAAATGGCGGGAATATAGCGGTTTTCCGTGTCATACTACAGCGATGATAATTTAATATTCTTATGGATTATTCAGAGCGACGAGATGATAATGAATTCATGTTTGCATTCACAACCCATTCTAGTATTTAGGTTTAAATTTTTATCACTCTACGTGGCCGGGGTCGATTGCTTTTCGATAACTTTTTATCACGACTTCACTCAGATCTACGAGCGCCGGCAGACAGCAGACATGGGATTTACACTGACGTCATAACAGCGTATATATCATACATCTGTGGGTATGAATGTGTATATAATAGTTTATATAGTTAGTTTTATATGTGTGTGTGTGTGTGTGAGAGAGAGAGAGAGAGAGAGAGAGAGAGAGAGAGAGAGAGAGAGAGAGAGAGAGAGTAAGGATTTTATGTTATTGTATGTCCCGAAAAGAATGCCTTCATTCACGATCAATTATTTTGAAAACTGTTGCATCGTTATGAAATTTTTCCAGCCATCTTATATTCACACCCACCTCAGGAATATGTCTTTGATAGGTCCAAAAACAACTTACATCATCGAAAGCGGCGACATTTCTTTGATGTTTTGCTGAAAAACTAGTGATTTCTCGCTAACAAATTTATGTTTACAGTAATGAAAGCCCCGCCAATTCAGATGACACACAAGGCGTATCCGGATTTATATGGGAGTGGGTGCAATGAAAGAAGTAGCTTAAAATCGACATGGTCGGCTGCATTGCACCAGGTTTTTATCCCATATGGCTCAGTTTCTTTCCGCAGCGCGGAAAGCGTCGCACAAAGCGCGAACTCCGTACCTCCAGTGACGACCCTCGGGAGTCTCCGAAAAAATGCACTCGTGAAATGGACGACGCGGCCCGGAATCGAACATACAACCTTCGGAGCCCGAGTCAGACGGCTTGACCACTTCACCACAGAGAATCCCGAGAGGGGTGCAATGTGTAATATTAGTAAAGACAGAGAATTTACAAAGGCATGGGGTAAATAATTTGTAAATTGACAGGAAAGTAGAAGGAATATATTTCTTACCTTATTTTTCATTTCCTTCTTGTTTCTTCAGCTGCTGGTTAATAATGTGTACACAAGTATTCATGTTAGCTTTTTATATTGAGTTTGTGAAAGCTTCCAAATAGCTGTGCGTTAATGTGCGTGTGGAGTGACCAGAAATGACCGCAATTTAGTTATCATGTTTCCATTTTTAAGGATCTGTTCAGCTGTCTGTGTAGTTTGTTCACACGTACACATGGGTGACAGACCCGCTTTGAGTCTTCATAAAAGATTGTCTACACTGCTGTTTACCGTTCAGAGACGGAACATGATTACCTGTTTTGCACTATGAAAATAGTTGTCAGTGTCTCTGTAGTGGGCTTTCTTCTTAACGACCACGATGTTGGTCCTCTTTTCATTGAAGTTTATAGATTGATTCACATGCACGTGTGTTGTCCTCTAATTTGACAACGTGTTTGCTCTCACGTTTCTTGTTATGCCACAATATGTCAGTTTCCACCGCAATATAACTCTTCTGTTGGTATTCAATGCGTTTAGTGTGTGTGTGTGTTTATTTTTTTCAATACAGTTGTTTGTCACCGCTGAGGGCTTGCAGAATTGAAAATTCATCACTGTGGAATACAAACTGTTGCCACTGACATTATGCTGATGCTGTAATGTTTAGGGCCTGCAATTCGTCTGAATAATCACCAGAAAAACGAATCCAGAAAGATTTGTGAAGAACTGAAGTCAATGAAACGAGGGCACCAACACAACACATATGGTTTAAAAGACAAAATTGGGAATATGATAAATACCAATGAGGAAATGTGCAACACATGGAAAGAATACTTTGTTGAATTACTAAATTGTGAAGCTCCAAGTAACACTTTCCCACAGGAAGAGGTTCTAACGTATGAACCACAAATTGAAGAACCTACATTTGAAGAACTCCTATATGTAATCACACGACTTAAAAACAATAAGGCAACTGGGGCTGATGGAATTGCTGCTGAATTTATAAAGGCGGGTGGCCATGCATTACATTTAAAGCTATATGAACTAATAATAAAAATCTGGAGGACAGAAGAATTACCCCATGACTGGAAAGAGTCATTATTGATACCTTTCTTTAAGAAAGGAGACAAGTTCCAATGTGAAAATTATAGAGGAATATCACTACTGTCCATAAGCTATAAGATACTATCCACAGTATTACTAAATAGACTAAAATCATATTCAGAATACATATTAGGTGACTACCAGGCGGGTTTTAGACAAAACAGATCAACAATAGATCAGATATTTATCTTACGACAAATAGCCGAGAAAAATTGGGAATATAAAAGAGATCTCCATAACATTTTTGTGGCTTTTAAAAAGGCTTATGATAGTGTACATAGGAATAGTCTATGGAATGCTATGCGGGAATTTGGAATACCTAGGAAGGTAATCAACATGACCAGACTATGCATGGAAGATACTTATAATATAGTAACATATAAAGGCAGGAAATCAGACCCTTTCCAAATAACATCTGGCTTGAAATAGAGTGATGCACTATCGCCGCTACTCTTCAATCTGGCTCTAGAGAAAGTTGTAAGGAGGATAAAGGAGGAATGTGATATTGGAGGAACATCCAAGCTGCTTGGTTATGCAGATGATATAGATATTATAGGGGAAAATGAACAAAAGACATTGGAAATATTGACTCACTTAAAGGAAAAAGCCCAACAGATGGGGCTGGTTATCAACCAAGATAAGACAGAATATATGGTAATTTCAAGAGAAGGAGTGGCTAAAAACTCTGGCCACATACAAATAGATAATATGACCATTAAAAGAATGGAAACAAACAAATACCTGGGTACAATCTTCAACTGCTCCAACATCATAAGGGAAGAAATACAAACTATAATCAATTCTGGAAATAAGATATACTATGCACAACAACATCTACTAAAATCAAAGGCGCTATCTCGCAACACCAAGATCACAATATACAAAACACTGATCAGACCAGTTGTGCTGTATGGCTCTGAGACCTGGACGAAGCCTTGCTACAAACCTTTGAAAACAAAGTTTTAAGACGCATCTTTGGACCCATTAGGGATACACAAAGTGGAGAGTGGAAAAGAAGAAGTAACAAAGACATTTATGATCTGTTTAAGTCCCCGCTAATCACTGGTATCATGAAGGCTAATAGACCACAATGGCTGGGGCATATAGAAAGAATGGAAGATAATAGGGAAACAAAACTCGCTTACACTCAGGAAATAAATGACCGTAGACCCCGAGGTAGACCAAGAAGATGGTGGAGAGATAATATATATACAGACCTACAAGCACTTGGAATCAACGACTGGCAAGAGAAGGTCAACCAGAGAGACGAATGGAGACGGATTGTATCTGCAGCAAAGAACCTCAATGGCTCAGAACGCTGAAGAAGAAGAATTCGTCTGAATAGTTGGAGCAAAATATCCCAGTAAGTGTGTACGTAGATTAAGGTCTGCGATCTGCTCAGACCTTAATCTGTGTCGGACGATTCCAGTAGGTTGATGATTGCTCTCAGTTGCATAAAATTCAATCCATCCTTTCTCCAATAGTCCTCTTCCTCTTTCAACACATGGTCTTTACATTTTTTTCCAGTAACTTTTATCAATATTTAATAGCGCGGACTGGGTTAGTATCTTGACGTCAGACAATTTGAATGTAATATTGGCAGCTGCCACTTGTCCTTTAATTTTAGCCCACACAAGTTCTATAGGGTTTAAATGAGAATGATACGGCGGAAGTCTCAAGCACCTATGGCCATGCTCTTTTATCAACTTGTTGATTTGAAATTTCTTGCTTTTTTGCACCTGTTTTATAAGGGACAACAACTGTAGCTTGAAATATGTTTCTGGAAATTGTATATTTTCCCTTTGAAGTCATATCTTTATTGCTTCCTTTGTGCTCGATGCCGTAGGTATTTTGTCTTCTTGGGCAACAACATTGTGATATGATGCATTGTCCATAATTAGACAAGAAGGTCTATCAAGGGATGGAAGTACTATATTCTTGAGCCAATCTCTAAATACATTACCATTCATCTCATTATGATAATCCCTATTGTCTGTATGCTTTGATATGAACACGAGCCCAGCATTCTGTAGTAAGCCATTATGAGTACTACCAGCATAGGCTATGACCAAACGCTGTCCTTTACTACTGGGCACATAACGCTTTATCTTTCCATCCATTGATTGCCATTCCTTTTCACTTGTGTGGTGCGCATTGATCCACGTCTCATCCAAATACACTATGTCATAATTTTCTTTGCGCATTTCCCTTATTTCACGTAGGTATCTGCTTCTCAAGGCTCCTAAATGGGGTTGCTCACAAAGAATATTTCTACCACCCTTGTACTTTCAAAAAGTGAGGATAATGTCCTTATAATTTTCCACAAAGTTGTTTTGGATAGCTCTATGTTATTGTTCTTTCTCAACCAAACCCTAAGTTTTCTTACAGTCACTGTTTCTTTGGCATCCAGCATTTTTATAATGCTGGATAATCCTGGATATAAAATCCAAAATTTTTATAATTTTAGGAGTCTCCATGGCGAAGTGGTCAAGCCTTTTGACTTGGGCTCCAAAGGTCATGGGTTCGATTCCGGGCCGCATCCTTCGGTTCACAAGTTAAATTTTTCGGAGACTTCTGTGGGTCATCGCTAGAGCTGTGGAGTTTGTGCTTTGTGCGATGCTTTCTGCGCTGCGGAAAGAGACAAAGCCATATGGGATAGAATCCGGTGCAATGAAGTCAACCCTGTCGAATTTTAAGCGACTTTTTAAAGCATTTTTAAGCTTGCCTTATGACATCTTTGTCAAAGCTGTCTACAATAATCTTTCTACCTAACGTTTGGTTATTGCGTGGTGGTTTAATTCCAGATTCTTGCACCCATCAATGAAATTACCGTTTACTCAAACCCAATGCATGCACTGTTCTTTTTTCGGAATTTGTAATAGTATACACAATTTCGCATTCAATCCCATTGAAAAATATTCACACATTTCAATGTTAGCGATAAGTGGTAAGATGTTTAAAAAAACAAACATATTAATCAGGTTTCATGAAATAACCCACATTTTGAGACACCTCTGAACAGTCCTAGTTTAAAACAATGCGGGCAGTTGGCATAAGGCCAATCCCGTGAAAATATTCAACATTGAGCGCTGATTGTCTGGCTACGCTGTAATACATTTAAAATTATGAATTTCATCTCAGACTCATCTATATCTATAAAACAGAGTGTATGTTTGTGGGTATTTATGTATTGGATGCGTTCGATAACGGTACATCCGATTGAGATGAAATTTTCTACACGTCTTCCTTTCATTCCTGTGCAACCGACTATAATAATTTCTTAATGTAAAATCTTCTACTTATTTAATAACATTTACTTTTCCATTTTCATTATATAATGTCTATATATCAGGGGGACTTCACTCTAGAAAAGTTATTTCAAGGGGCATAACTTTTAATAACATTTCTATATACTTTATAGTCATATTGTTGGACTTACTTGCACTATTGTTAAACTCTTTGTCTATAGTTATTTTCAGGCATATGAGTTATAATAAATAATGATATAATCTTTAAGGCATTTTCAAAGTTTTCATAAAAATAATGCATAATGCATAACATTGTAACCCATCTTTTTCTACAGTTTTCATTGAATGGTGTGTGGAAGGACATTCTTTTAAGTTACTGTGCGCCAGGAGCTGGGCGAAACCACGCCGGGTCAGATAGATAGACAGATAGTCAGGAACGGGAGAGCTTATATGACTACTTATATGAATTAGATGACATGCTCCCCACCAGGGACTGGGTGAAGCCGGGCCGGGTCAGACAGACAGATAGACAGACAGATAGTCGGGAACGGGAGAGCTTATATGACTACGTATATGAATTAAATGAGATGCTCCCCACCAGGGACTGGGTGAAGCCGGGCCCGGTCAGACAGACAGATAGACAGAAAGACAGATAGTCGGGAACGGGAGAGCTTATATGACTACTTATATGAATTAAATGAGATGCTCCCCACCAGGGACTGGGTGAAGCCGGGCCGGGTCAGCCAGACAGACAGACAAACAAGCAGACAGACAGACTGATAGATAGATAGATCCCCTCCAGGGCCTGGGCGAAGCCGGGCCGGGTCAGCTAGTAAATTATATACCGCATATAAACAAACTTTGAAATCTGCTGTAAAATCTCCAGAACAAAAAAAATTTTGTTGGGTGGACATAATGATAAGGTTATATACTAAATCTCATAATTTTCCCTGTTGGTTACTGAGATATGGATGTTTATATTGAGGCAAACAAATGTGGACATACTATAAGTAGTTCGCTATTGCTTTCTGAACGACCGGCTCACATACCTTTCCGTAAGAAACCAACGCGACGCGATCTGTTTCCGAATCTCGCGCAGCTGTATTTTGTACCTGGCTATACGGGATTACGAACAGCATCTTTAACCTCTTCACCAGGGAGACAAGCATATATATATATATATATATATATATATATATATATATATATATATATATATATATATATATATAGTGTGTGTGTGTGTGTGTGTGTGTTTATAGACAAATAGCCGAGAAAAATTGGGAATATAAAAGATCTCCATAACATTTTTGTGGATTTAAAAAAGGCTTATGATAGTGTCCATAGGAATAGTCTATGGAATGCTATGCAGGAATTTGGAATACCAAGGAAGTTAATCAACATGACCAGACTATGCATGGAAGATACTTATAATATAGTAACATATAAAGGCAGGAAATCAGACCCTTTCCAAATAACATCTGGCTTGAAACAAGGTGATGCTCTATCGCCACTACTCTTCAATCTGGCTCTAGAGAAAGTTGTAAGGAAGATAAAGGAGGAATGTGATATTGGAGGAACATCCAAGCTGCTTGGTTATGCAGATGATATAGATATTATAGGGGAAAATGAACAAAAGACATTGGAAATATTGACTCACTTAAAGGAAAAAGCCCAACAGATGCTGGTTATCAACCAAGATAAGACAGAATATATGGTAATTTCAAGAGAAGGAATGGCTAAAAACTCTGGCCACATACAAATAGATAATATGACCATTAAAAGAACGGAAACATACAAATACCTGGGTACAATCTTCAACTGCTCCAACATCATAAGGGAAGACATACAAGCTAGAATCTATTCTAGAAATAAGATATACTATGCACTACAACATCTACTAAAATCAAATGCGCTATCTCGTAACACCAAAATCACAATATACAAAACACTGATCAGTATGGCTCTGAAACCTGGAGTACAACGAAAGGAGACGAAGCCTTGTTACAAACCTTTGAGAACAAAGTTTGGTACTTTTGCCTTAATTCACCCCAAACAAACTGAATCCCAGGGTATGACGTCACATCCAGGTGTTCCCTGTGTTGCGCCGTAGCTCGGTGCGCAATTTTATCGGTGTGCAACAGTTGCTCTCGGCGACATCCCCCGCCCCAACTGTAACTGGCCAAATGAAATGCTTGTCAACTCTTGAGACCAGCAGTATACGAAAAGAATGATAATGATCTGTCTAAACGGGAGACGCGAGGCCTTGCAGCCATGTGGCCTTGTCTCAGCAGGAGGATGTCCTGCAGACATACATGGTGAATGTCGTTGTCGTCAGTATCTCCCATCTGTCCTGACGCTCAGTCAGCGATAGCACCAAGATGACATGATTATGAGAACAGTGTCTAGCAGAATGTCAGATGCCATGATGCTGCTGCAGAAAAGGCAACGCTACTCTGGCTTGTTGTGGACAGCTGCTGCTGCTGCCAGTTCCAGAAAACTCATGATGAGACACACACATACACACACACACACACACACACTCACACAGAAACGGTTGCCAAAGCCCAAAGAAACACTGTGGGGCAATTGAAACGCACTGACACGAACTGTACCCGAACACAGAGGAGATTACCATCAGTGCTAAATATAGCTGGTGACCCTAAATATAGCTGGTGACGTTTGTTTGGGGTGAATTAAGGCAAAAAGTACCCAAAGTTTTAAGACGCATCTTTGGACTCATTAGGGATACACAAAGTGGAGAGTGGAAAAGAAGAAGTAACAGACATTTATGATCTGTTTAAGTCCCCGCTAATCACTGGTATCATGAAGGCTAATAGACTACAATGGCTGGGGCATATAGAAAGAATGGAAGACAATAGGGAAATAAAACTTGCTTACACTCAGGAAATAAATGACCATAGACCCCGAGGTAGACCAAAAAGACGGTGGAGAGATAATATATATACAGACCTACAAGCACTTGGAATCAACGACTGGCAAGAGAATGTCAACCAGAGAGACGAATGGAGACGGATTGTATCTGCAGCAAAGAACCTCAATGGCTCGGAACGCTGAAGAAGAAGAAGAGAAGTAAGTGTGTGTGTGTGTGTGTGTGTGTGTGTGTGTGTGTGTGTGTGTGTGTGTGTGTGTGTGTGTGTGTGTGTGTGTGTGTGTGTGTGTGTGTGTGTGTGTGTGTGTGTGTGTGTGTGTGTGTGTGTGTGTGTGTGTGTGTGTGTGTGTGTGTGTGTGTGTGTGTGTGTGTGTGTGTGTGTGTGTGTGTGTGTGTGTGTGTGTGTGTGTGTGTGTGTGTACGTGTGTGTGTGTGTGTGTGTGAGTGCTGTTTTTTTTTTTTTGGATACATACTTTTCCATAAGAAACCAAGGATCTGCTTCAGAATCTCGTGCAGTTGTGTTTTGTACCTGGGTATATGGGATTACGAACAGCCGTCCTTAACGCCTTCGCCAGGGAGACTGCCATATATTTTATATATATATATATATATATATATATGTATATATATATATATATATATATATATATATATATATATATATATATATATACATATATATATATACCGCCGGCCTCTGTGGCCTAAAGGCTTGCGAACGCGATTCAAGAGCAACTTACCACGCGTTCAGAACGCAGCGGCGACCGATTTGGCAGCAGGCCGTGTTGCACTGGGATTTTAACGTGTTGGTATGGGAGCCGGTCGTTCAGAAAATCAATGGTAAACTACTAAACATCAAAAAGTATGAATAAAATTAGGTGGAACTGCGGTAAAGCTGTGAAAGTGTAAACCATATAAAATGACACAAAGTGGTGCAGCTTTACATAACAGTTACGACACATACAGAACGTTGCGGCGGTTAGCCTTATCAGCAAACAAACACATTCACAAACACAACATACAGTCAAGGAGAACTCCTGTGACTACATTAGAAGGTGATGACAGGACGAGAGGAACAAATGCATGGAAAAATAGAAGCAATGAAGAGAAAATGAGAATTGAGAAAAATGTTAATTGAAAAGAATGTTAGTTGAAGAAAATGTTTAATAGAAAAACTGTTAATAGAGAAAAACACTGCATACTCACCTCACGTACGGATCTGAAATGACTACGAAACTCTCGGGTGTAGTTGTATACGGTGCCAGATGTTACGGTTCAGTGAGCACATTGAAAGAAGTAGGCGGGGTAGGAGGCGTGTAAAATTGACCAAGACCCCATTGTGTTATTTAAGGTCTGGGTGGACTGGTGTGCATGAACACGCGTACATGCATAGACACACTTCAACAGACAAAATGCTAGTGTATGTGGACATATGCACAGTATATGCAAGAAGAGAGAGAGAGAGAGAGAGAGAGAGAGAGAGAGAGAGAGGAGAGCGAGAGAGAGAGAGACAGACAGAGAGAGACAGAGAGAGGAAAAGTGCCTGCGACATACCACATGGGGCATACTGTACCCTACGAAATAGTCAGTATGGTTGCTTGTCATACAACACGCTTCAGGAGCCCCTCGCCCAGTGCTCGAGTTGTTGGGGCTGTGTAAGATCCAACCACTGGCAATGCACGTGAAGAAGGTATGCACAGAGAAGCCAGATGTAAGGGGAGAGAGAGAGGGAGAGAGAGTGAGAGAGAGAGCGAAAGGGAGGGAGAGAGGGGGAGAGAGAGAGAGGAAGAGAGAGAGGGAGAGAGAGTGAGAGAGAGGGAGAGAGAGATAGAGAGAAAAGGAGAGAGAGAGGGTGGGAGGAAGAGAGAGAGAGAGAGAGTGAGAGAGGGTGAGAGCGAGAAAGGGGGAGGGCAAGAGAGAGATCAAGAGAGGGAGAGAGAGCGCGAGAGGGAGAGAGAGGGAGAGGGAGTGAGAGAGGAGGAGAGAGAGCGAGAGAGGGGAGAGCGAGAGAGATAGGGAGAGAGAGAGAGAGAGAGAGAGAGAGAGAGAGAGAGAGAGAGAGAGAGAGAGAGGAAAAGTGCCTGTGATATACCACATGAGGCATGTGGGGCGCGTCAGTCTACACGTACGACGTTTCCCTCGTACTGTACCCTATGAAGTAGTCAGTATGGTTGATTGTTACACAGCACACTTGAGGAGCCACTCGCCCAGTGTTCGAGTTGTTGGGGCTGTGTGAGATCCAACCACTGGTAATACAAGTGAAGTAGGTAGGCACAGAGAAGCAAGATGTAGGGGGAGAGAGAGAGAGAGAGAGAGAGAGAGAGAGAGAGAGAGAGAGAGAGAGAGAGAAAACAGCATGCGATATACCGCATGAGGAATGCGGAGTGGGTAGGTCTACAAATGCGAGGCTTCACTCATACTGTTCTCTATGGAATAGAGGCAGTAAGGTTAATTGCTGTACAACGAATTTGGGGATCAAATCACCCAGTGGTTGTGTTAAAATCAGACCACCGGCAATATAGTTGGAATATGTGGGTCTCTTCCATCTCACTTCTCTGTGCCTACATATTCCAACTATATTGTCGGTGGTCTGATTTCAACACAACCACTGGGTGATTTGATCCTCAATTACGTTGTATAACAATCATCCTTACTGCCCCGAATTCATAGGGAACAGTATGAGTGAAGCCTCGTATTTGTAGACCGACCGACCCCGCATACATCAGGGGCGTGTCGTAGGCACTTTTCCAATCTCTCTCTCTCTCTCTCTCTCTCTCTCTCTCTCTCTCTCTCTCTCTCTCTCTCTCTCTCTCTCTCTTCCATCTTACTTCTCTGTGCCTACATGTTCCAACTATATTGCCGGTGGTCTGATTTTAACACAACCACTGGGTGTTTTGATCCTCAAATACGTTGTATAACAACTAACTTTACTGCCCCTACTTCATAGGGAACAGTATGAGTGAAGCCTCGTATTTACAGACCGACCGATCCCACATACATCAGGGTCGTGTCGTTGGCACTTTTCCTCTCTCTCTCTCTCTCTCTCTCTCTCTCTCTCTCTCTCTCCCATCTTTCTTCTCTGTGCCTACATATTCCAACTATATTGCCAGTGGTCTGATTTTAAAACTACCACTGGGTGATATGATCCTCAAATACGTTGTATAACAATCAACCTTACTGCCCCTAATTCATAGGGAACAGTATGAGTGAAGCCTCGTATTTGTAGACCGACCGACCCCGCATACATCAGGGGCGTGTCGTAGGCACTTTTCCAATCTCTCTCTCTCTCTCTCTCTCTCTCTCTCTCTCTCCCTCTCCATCAGGCTTCTCTGTACCCACATATTCCAACTATATTGCCGGTGGTCTGATTTTAACACAACCACTGGGTGATTTGATCCCCAAATTCGTTGTACAGCAATTAACCTTACTGCCTCTATTCCATAGAGAACAGTATGAGTGAAGCCTCGCATTTGTAGACCTACCCACTCCGCATTCCTCATGCGGTATATCGCATGCAGTTTTCCTCTCTCTCTCTCTCTCTCTCTCTCTCTCTCTCTCTCTCTCTCTCTCTCTCTCTCTCTCTCTCCCTACATCTTGCTTCTCTGTGCCTACCTACTTCACTTGTATTACCAGTGGTTGGATCTCACACAGCCCCAACAACTCGAACACTGGGCGAGTGGCTCCTCAAGTGTGCTGTGTAACAATCAACCATACTGACTACTTCATAGGGTACAGTATGAGGGAAACGTCGTACGTGTAGACTGACGCGCCCCACATGCCTCATGTGGTATATCACAGGCACTTTCTCTCTCTCTCTCTCTCTCTCTCTCTCTCTCTCTCTCTCTCTCTCTCTCCTTACATCTTGCTTCTCTGTGCCTACCTACTTCACTTGTATTACCAGTGGTTGGATCTCACACAGTCCCAACAACTCGAACACTGGGCGAGTGGCTCCTCAAGTGTGCTGTGTAACAATCAACCATACTGACTACTTCATAGGGTACAGTATGAGGGAAACGTCGTACGTGTAGACTGACGCGCCCCACATGCCTCATGTGGTATATCACAGGCACTTTCTCTCTCTCTCTCTCTCTCTCTCTCTCTCCTCTCTCTCTCTCTCTCTCTCTCTCTCTCTCTCTCTCTCTCTCTCTCCTTACATCTTGCTTCTCTGTGCCTACCTACTTCACTTGTATTACCAGTGGTTGGATCTCACACAGCCCTAACAACTCGAACACTGGGCGAGGGGCTCCTGAAGTGTGCTGTGTAACAATCAACCATACTGACTATTTCATAGGGTACAGTACGAGGGAAACGTCGTACGCGTAGACTGACGCGCCCCACATGCCTCATGTGGTAAATCACAGGCACTTTTCCTCTCTCTCTCTCTCTTTCTCTCTCTCTCTTTCTCTCTCTCTCTCGCTCTCTCCCTCTCTCTCTTTCACCCTCTCGCTCTCTCCCTATCTCTCTCGCTCTCCCCTCTCTCTCCTCCTCTCTCACTCCCTCTCCCTCTCTCACTCCCTCTCGCGCTCTCTCTCCCTCTCTCTCTCCCTCTCTTGATCTCTCTCTTGCCCTCCCCCTTTCTCGCTCTCACCCTCTCTCACTCTCTCTCTCCCTCTCCCCCTCTCTCTCTCCTTTTCTCTCTATCTCTCTCCCTCTCTCTTCCCGTTGTTCAAATATGACGCAATACATAGCGAAAGACTAAATATACTTCATGTCCCTAAACCTAGGATAGACTTATATAAAAATAGCTTAGCATGCTCCGCCGCTCAGTTGTGGAACAATCTGCCACAGGAAATCAAAGACACCACCAATCATTATACATACATTCGCAACCTGTTTGAACACTACCTCAGTACAGGCTACGTTCCCCCATAATAAAAAAAAAAACAATTTGTTTAAATAATACTGGTAAATTATCTCAGACGACAACTAGCCAATAAACATTCCCATCTCCTCTGGAAGTTTAATCCGGTCAAAAAATTCCCGCAGAAGTTGGATGCGTCGGCCTGACAGCGCAACAACGCAGGTCTGCTGTAAACGGGCACATTTTAATCATGTCCGAAAATAAATCTCCGGATGAACGCAGAAGAAGAAAAAACATTCCCATATGTATGGCACATTACACCTTCCTTAGGTATTTATAATGCCCATGTTAAACATTGCCTTAGTGAATCGTGTATTATTGATAATTTTTCATGTGTTTTAATGCTTATTGTTCTTTTGTTGTCTAATATTAGCTTCATAAGTTATGTTGAATGAAAGAATGTATGAGAGGAAATAGAGAAGAAGGGCAGAATGTCAGACGGGCCTGCGTGCCCAATTCTTAACCCTTTGAAAATAAAGATTGTTCGTTCGTTCGTTCGTTCGTTCTCTCTCCCTCCCTTTCGCTCTCTCTCTCTCACTCTCTCTCCCTCTCTCTCTCCCCTTACATCTGGCTTCTCTGTGCATACCTTCTTCATGTGCATTGCCAGTGGTTGGATCTTACACAGCCCCAACAACTCGAGCACTGGGCGAGGGGCTCCTGAAGTGCGTTGTATGACAAGCAACCATACTGACTATTTCGTAGGGTACAGTATGCCCCATGTGGTATGTCGCAGGCACTTTTCCTCTCTCTGTCTCTCTCTGTCTGTCTCTCTCTCTCTCGCTCTCCTCTCTCTCTCTCTCTCTTCTTGCATATACTGTGCATATGTCCACATACACTAGCATTTTGTCTGTTGAAGTGTGTCTATGCATGTACGCGTGTTCATGCACACCAGTCCACCCAGACCTTAAATAACACAATGGGGTCTTGGTCAATTTTACACGCCTCCTACCCCGCCCACTTCTTTCTATGTGCTCACTGAACCGTAACATCCGGCACCGTATACAACTACACCCGAGAGTTTCGTAGTCATTTCAGATCCGTACGTGAGGTGAGTATGCAGTGTTTTTCTCTATTAACAGTTTTTCTATTAAACATTTTCTTCAACTAACATTCTTTTCAATTAACATTTTTCTCAATTCTCATTTTCTATTCATTGCTTCTATTTTTCCATGCATTTGTTCCTCTCGTCCTGTCATCACCTTCTAATGTAGTCACAGGAGTTCTCCTTGACTGTATGTTGTGTTTGTGAATGTGTTTGTTTGCTGATGAAGGCTAACCGCCGCAACGTTCTGTATGTGTCGTAACTCTGTTATGTAAAGCTGCACCACTTTGTGTCATTTTATATGGTTTACTAAACATCAACAACAGCAGTAAAATGTTGATGTTGACAGTGATTTCCTGTAAACAGGATATGCAACAACAAAAAATATATACCATAAACTGCTGTTTCTCTTATTAAAAGTGAGAAACATGTACACTTCATTATTATTCTTTACCACATGCTCTGACCTAATTAAAAATTATAAATGGGTAGTAAAATATGCAGCTTTCAATGTATGCACACAATTTTGGCATGCTGATTATAGACACTGGCACTATAATTTTATTGTGGGACAACAAAGCAAACCAAACAGATTATTGTAATGATTTATTATTGCAAGACCTGACCTAATGGAAATAATTGAAATGGCCTCAATTTAAACCCAGCAGCCAGCTTCTAAAGTAAATCATAATATACTCTATTAATAAAGCCCATAGAAACCATATATATTGATATCTATGGGACAAGGAAATAGAACAGATGGTGTCACTATTTTATTCATATCACACTATTTGAATCAGTGAAAGATTTAATAATGTTAGTTAGTTGCATATCCTTTACTGGATGTCGCAGTCAAAATATTTTGCTGTTGTGATCTCTTGGCAAGTTTACATTCAATAGTTTGTCATTGCTTTCTGAATGACCGGCTCCCCATACCATTTAGAAGAAACCAACACAAAGCAGTCTGCTGCCAAATTGCCCACAGCTGTGTTTCGAACGCGGGTATGCGGGATTACGAACTGCATCCGTAAGCTTTTCGCCAGGTAGCTGGCTTTAGTTGATTAATAACAATTACTCAATTAATATAACTCAGAATAATTATTTTTTATATGCAGACTACCGGTCTCAGTGGCGAAGTAGTTAGAGAGGCAATTCGTAATCCCGTATACCTGGGTTCAAAACACAGCGGTTCTGGTTTTTTTGGAAAAAGGTATAGGTACCGGTCGTTCAGAAATCAATGGCAAACTACTGAACATAACATTTGCCCAGGAGTCACAAACAGCCAAAAATGCTGCAGTTGACTGCTACGTCCAGTGAAGGACATGCAACTAACAAATATACAGACTAAATAACTCATGGTTTGGTTATTTACTTTTCGTAAAGTGCATGATTTGGCATTTTATAAAAGTTGAAAGCCACCATAAATCTTTAGGGTTTATTACATCATTTACAATATTTATTATTACATGACAGTCATGGTGCACAATTTTTGCTTTTGGGAAAATGCACCATATTATTAAAAATAGCTTTAGGAGGAAGGAGGAGGAGGAAGAATGAATTTGAATTTTGTTTTCTCACTGTGGCCCTCAAAATAACAACACGGTCCCCCGTTAGCGAGGAAAAAAATCAAGAGCAGTTATCTGCCCTTAGCGAATGTGTTTTGGTCACAACTTCTCAAAATAGGAAAAGAGTATTTTCTCTTTGTGGATATTAAGTGATAAATTGACACACAAACATTAATATCTCAGCTTATGATTGACCTACAGACTTGAATAAGGTACCATTGGATTTCTTGTTTCAAGAGGTATCCAACTATGCAGATTGCATAGTTAAAAAGCAATTTAGAAAATGTTCCTAAAGTGGCTAGTGAAAGCCTGTGTCTCCAGCTAGCAACATTTATGGTCACTAATGAAAAATGAGGGTCTCTTGAACTACATAATTTAACAATATGAACTAATTTAACAATGTATTTAAAAATAATAATAAAAATAACACTGATAAATAACAGCATGTACAGAAACACAAGTTTTCTTTGTTGTCTGTTCATTTCAAGTTAACATATATAAATCATGTTAATTGTGGTAAACAAACAAGGAAAAATGTACGCTATTTAGATGTTAAATGTCCTGACATACCCATTCCTCCTGTCTTCTTTTCCTTTCCTGAAGCTCCTCTGCTTCTTGTTTTTCCTTTTCAGCCTTTTCTTCAGCTTCTTTCTTTATTTTAATCTCCATTTCAATTCTTATATTTTCCTCAAGTTCCTCAGTTGTCAGCCCTGAGAGACATAAGGTAAAGCACATAATACCATCATCCTATATTTAAATAATAAGAGTTAAAAACCACTGAAAACATTTCAACACATAAAAAGGTTGTTAGAGAAGGATGTGTATCATTCCTGGATATATTTTCATTGCACTGTGAGCATGTCACTAGACCTATAGACATATTCCTGAGCTTGCTTCACATGGACATAACATGACCAACATTTTTAAGCTGATGACACTGTTCTGTAGCAAAATGTCAAAGGAACTTACACAAAAATTATTGATATAGTGACTGGAGAAAGTTAAACAAGAAATCTCAGCCTGAATAGTAAAAAAAAAATGTTTGCATATCCTTTACAGGACATCGCTGTCAACATCAGCATCTTTCAGCTGATTGTTGATTTCCCTGAATAGTAAGAAGATAGAAATAACAGTAATATTAAAAAAACCTAATGTATACACCTGATGAGATGCAGTAAAATATTTATTTAATAAACGTACCATAATTCCTGGTGCTGCCAAAGATTTTCTTTATCTTTTCTACAGTGTCCTTCATCATTTTGGATGAATCTTTTGTGACATCTGAAAATATTTAAAGTAAAGACATTGCAGTATTTAGCAAGAACATTTGACCAAAGCCTCTACTACAAATTTGACATTGACAGACAAAGACTTTGGCAGTGATTAGTAGTCCTAAAAGCAAAGACTGCTGGTCCTCTTCATGTTCCAACACCATATGTTTGTTCCTAGCATAACTAGCAGTATGAATGGTTAGAGCTCATCTAGAATAAGGGCATGCAGATGAAACTTGGATGTACATGAGACACACCCATCTTAACCATGAAATATAAGCTTAATCCATTCAATAAAGTTGAAGTTAGTTGCATCTCCTGTACATGATGTTGCAGTTAACCTCAGCATTATTTGGCTGTTCATGATTTCTTGGGAAGTTTATGTTCAGTGCTTTGCCATTGCTTTCTGAATGACCGGCACTCATGCCATTTTATAAAATAACTAGCACAAGGCGGCCTGCTGCCAAATTGCCTGCAGCTGTGTTTAACACGCGGTATGCCGGATTGTGAACTGCACCCGTAACCCCTTCCCACAGGCAATCATAATAATTGATTCTGGAGTCAATACACTAGAAACTTACTTCTGGCATAAGTAATTTAGACATCAGAGTCTAACCTGCTAGAGATGAAATGTTCTATTGTCCAGTCCATATCGGTACATGTAGAAATGTAAGTGCCAATTGGTTGACCTCCAGGGGGAAGACTATGGTTGAACAAGGGCATTATGATACTATCTCTTAAACAAGAAAACACAAAACAATGACCTCATTGACAACTACAACTTGTGGAGCCAGGAGTCCAATGTGGCAATATCAGGAAGGACAATGCTGAGCCATGTGTAACCAACAGTAAGTATCCATACTCTTCAACAACTTCTGAGGGATACTGAGGACATATAGGCATTTCCCAAAGTCTGCCACACTGATGTTGGATTAGAAATTCTGACTACCATCTCTTGCTCATCAAATCATACCATTCTCTTGCTCAAGTCAAAGCTTATATTAGTGTAACCAATGATAACAACCACCATCTTCTTAAAAACCTGGATAATATGAAAAATCACAGGCTCCAGAGAGCGGTGTCATAGATGACAAAAGTAGGATACACAATTCGGAAAATGACTATACATGGGAATGAATAGGTTTACATTAGACCAGATATATAACACTGCCTTGGTGTGTTAATTATCCTGGGCAGGAAGTGCAGAGAGTGGTGTGGAGGGCAAACTGAAGTAGAAATTCAGAAACTGTGCATAATACAAGTTAGTTAGTTAGTTAGTTAGTCGACAGATCATCCTCATTGCACATCGAACCATTCAGTCCATAAGTGCTCGGATCCCCTCCTCAGCAAATCCCGCAACGTGTAGCGGCTAACGACGCCAGTTCTGTGTTGGTTTATAAATCTTCTTTGGCTTCCTGCGTAGTGTTCTTGTTTGGCCACCCCTCTTTTAATTTGCTGCTCTCGCAGTCTGGCCATTGTTGTAGATTCACAGTCATCACTTGGTTCTCGCAAAAGTCTTACTTCTCGTAGAGCATTCAGAATGTCGGCCTGGTCCATGGCGCGTCCGCCCTCCACAGTAGCCTCCCCTGCGAGCTTGTCAGCCCGCTCGTTTCCTTGTACTCCCGCATGCCCTGGCACGAAGATGAAACTAATCTTTGCCAGTCGAGACCGCTCCAAAGGCAGTAACCATTCTCTTCGGATCGACCCCTCCTCTATCCTCTTGATCATGTTCATTGAGTCGCTAAGGAAACAAGCCCTAGTGAATGTCTGTGTCTCGAGCCATGTTATTGCTTTACTTACTGCCATGACTTCCATGGTCAGGCTACTTGTGGTTTCAGTGAAAGCACCAGAGTCCTCCTTCACAATTCTCCCTCCGGCCCGAGCTGTAAAGGCCCATGAGCTTCTCACATGTCGGACGACCGACCCATCTGTGTAGATGACCGCGTCACCGTCTAGCGAATTCTCGAAAATCAACGCTTGTACTTCAGCCTCAACAGCAGCCGGATTTTCATGTCTGCATTTTCTATCTAGTTGGATGCAAACTGAAAAGGATGTGCAGAAGTCTGTTGGCACTTGCACCCACTCCTCGCCAGGTTCTAAGTCCTCAAGTGAACACACCTGTTGAAGAATGTCTTCGGCTTGACCCATCCACGACCGTCCTCTTTTTAACCTGCTGCCCTTCACCTTCCTAATTTCACTATGCAGTGGATGTTGTGTGTTTGCGTTAATTCTGAGGTAGGCGCGTGCCCTGCAACCTTGTATTCTCTCTTCAATGGTTGGAAAACCAAGAAGGTAGCGCATCGCCCTGCATGCTGTATCTCTTGTACATCCAAGAATAATGCGCATAGCTTCATTCTGTATCCTTTCCATCCTTTCTATCTGCTTATGGCTGAGAGTCAGGATTGCCATTGCATACTCCAAAACAGACATGACCAACCCCTCGTACAGAAGACATAGATGGCGCTGCTCACAGTTTGCTGCCGCCATCACCCGCATCGCTGCCAAACCCCGCTTGGCCTTTGTTATCACCTGGTCTATGTGCACATTATAAGCAAGGCTTCGATCAAACCGTATCCCCAGGTAATTCATTGCCTGCGTTCTTTCCACCGTCTCTGAACACAGCATTACAGTTGGTGTTGGAGTGTTGACAATATGATTATTCAACGAGAACCAAGTCACTGTTGCCTTTGTTGGGTTGACCATTGCCCCAGCTTCATCACACCAAGTACTTATGCGATTGAGTTCGGTTTGTAGTTCCACAGCAACCTCCTCTCTATCCTTCCCCTGACGATACACTAAAACATCATCGGCATATGACAATGTCCTACCAGGTCCAGTGATCTGCTCACTGGTGATTCTCACTGTGTAGGCGTTGAACAGTACCGGAGATAATGGTGATCCCTGTGGTAGGCCAGGATATATTGTTGTTGGTTCCGAAGTCCAACTGCCACATCTAAAAACTACTTTCCGTTGGAAGAGGGCTGCAGCGATCCAACTAAGGAGGAATGGACTTACGTTTAGTTCGAGAAGCTGAAACATTAAAAAATCCAGTGGTACTCAGTTGTATGCGTCCTCAAGATCAATCGCTGCAGCAACGGTTTCAGTGCCTGAGTGGAAACCTTCATAGACATCCTGGGCAAAGACTGCTGCATTGGTCCAGGTTTCTCTCTTTGGACGGTACCCACCCAGGATGGGTGGGAAAACACCTTGCCTCTCTAGTTGGCTTGATATTTTCCTGGCAATTACCTTCTCCAGCAGCTTGCCTATTGTATTCTGCATGGTTATAATTCGATATCCCTGAATTTTTTTGTGGTCTTTGTCAGGCTTCGGCAAGGGAATCAGATAGCTGTGTAACCATTCCTCCTTGATGCTAGCACTCCCTATACTGTTGTTGTACATGTCTGCTAGTTTCTCTAGCTCATTGTCGGTACACCTATTTATGTCGTCGTATCTTATGCCATCAGGACCTGGAGCACTGTTTTTTGATCGTTGAAGCACAGCCTTGATTTCTTTCACTGTCACTGTGTCTTCATCCGAAGTGTTCTGGGCTTTGCACCTCCTTGGCCAGATTTCGGCCTCCCATGTCTGTCTGGTTGCTTTGCTCAAGGTAGCGTTCAAAGAGGGCTTTGCCCTTGTCCTCGTCAATCCTCTGCCAGATGAGGTCAGCACCTTGGAAGTCAGAAGTGCTCTTATTCTTGACTACACCACTCATGCTTTTATGTAGTCGCCAGAACAATTTCAGTGACTTGTCTGTGCTTACTCTTTGACACACCTCTGCCCATTTTCCGCTTTTAACAACCTTGACCAGTTTTTTGAAGTAGCTTACTTTTGTGTGCATCTCTCTTTCTAAGTGCAAGCAGGGACTAGGATGACCAGCTCTGTTCTTCTTGGCATTTTGCCATCTCCTTACAGCACTACGCTTATCCACCCAAGCCTTCTCCACCTCAAAACTCCACCATGGTGGCTGCTCCCAGTTTTTTTTCCCGCCCTGAAACGTTCTGCGCTTGTCACGTCTTATTTTACTCACCACATCTTGCCCTGTACTGTCATACTGGAACATCTTTACCTTTAGCTTGTGCTGCCTGGTTCTGCCTTTCTCCACCAGTATGCTGCACGGGTGGTGGTCGCTGCCATGGTGTCCTAGGACACCCCATCTACACACTGTAGTGAGTGAAGGTGAAACTAGCGCCAGATCAATAGCACTGTCCTCATTGCCCGGACGGCTTGCTGTCCTGGTGACACAGCCACTGTTGATACAAACCAGGTCGATGGTTTCCAGTGCAGTCTCGAGCTCCTCCCCCTGTGTATTGGAGGAAGTGTTTCCCCATGATCTGCCTTTAGCGTTGAAGTCACCACAGAAAATAACATTTCTCTCGTGGCCTAATATACCACTTAAGCACTGCCACTTCTGGGCGTCCACACTGGCATTGCGGGCATAAACATTAACCACCACGAATTGTATACTGGAATGAACTCTCAACGCCTGTATTTGTATATCGTCACTGTCCCAACTGGACATGTCTAGCTCTGACGCCAATTGGAACTGTGCCAGTGTAAAACAACGGGGCTCTATTTTAGAAACCCTAGTTTACAGGAACGACATTGTAGCACTCCAGGAGACGAGACTGGGCGATCAGCTACTCCAAATTGCCGGCTTCAAATGTTTCTACAACAGACGACATCTGGGAATGGCGATTCTCATTCGCGACAGCATAATACAAGTAATTATGATTGCATTATTTACTCTGATGAATCAGTGCTATACAGGAAACCTTCAGGAAGGCACTAATTATGCCAAAGTTACTTCACTGCCTGACTCGTGTTCAATGATTTTCTTTGTTACTTATTGCCCCTATTGTTCCAGCTTTTGCCTTTGTGGTGTCTCTGTATGTGATGATTTGGAGGAATCCAACATTATTCAAGCCACAGCCGTGCTTGATCTATTCACATACAGGATAGACATTGAGTATCCACCCTACAGAAGGTTGATGCACATAGGAGACTGACCACTCAGGAGAAATTCCAGAGGGTAGACAGTTTGTTGAGAACTATCCAAAATAACATTGATTATTTGGAACAAACACACTCCAAAATGCCTTCCAAGAAAGACCATTAACAACTAATAATCACAGTGGTAGTTGGTTTAACTCATAGTTCTTCCACAGTATTTCTAACTATGTAAATGTTAATGTGTAGCTTAAGTGCTTGTAAACTCCTTTAAATTACAGTTAGTGGGGGGGGGGGGGGGGAAATAACTTTCCAGGAGGGGATCAGTCAGGGAGGTAATTTTCCCTATGTAACTGTTTCATCAAAAACTTATTCTACATATACAATTTCCTCTTTCTCACTCCTGGAGTAGCTATATCTACTTTTTCTACAAGCCACATCTTGGCTGTTTACTTGAGTATTCAGGGAATGTCTCTTGAATCAGCTTACAAGACACACCAGTCCCAGTTTTGTAACCTGGGTCTGAAGTGTAAGGGATGTGAACCTGCCTCACAACTATATGCCACTGAGAGTCAACTTGAATTCTGACACAAGCCACATAACTGTTTATGATTTTCATTTGCTACATGTAGGACTTACTCATTGGTTTTTCTGTCTGTCCATGGTATTCTTTACATTTTCCTCAGAAACCACATTTCCATGGCCATTAGATGTTTTTCACCTGCTCATTGTCCACATTTCACATCCATACACAGGTACAGGTTCTATATAGCAATTTAACACTCTTTTTCTCGTTGCAATTTACATTTTTTTTTATTGGTTAGTATGTTTTCCATCTTGCAAAAGGCATAGCGATTCTTATTCTAATCTCTTCAAGGTTTAGTTGTTTAGTCGTTGGATCAACATCACGGCACACGGTTTAACCCATAAGTGCTCCGTTTTCCTCCTAACTCAAACCTGAGTCTGGAGAAACTCAGCTCAATGCACGAACTCCGTTGCATCGGTGAGGATCCTGAAATACTTTGGGTAGATTTTTAACTTGAAACTTTGCCCGGGCAGCGCCGTTAGGCTACTCTTATTCGATTTCACACTGCCAAGGGATTTTTACGTGCGCAACAATACACACGGGCGTCCGATCTCACTACCCAGAGACCAGGGGAAATTTTATTACTGGAGGTCCGGGTGCATTCTTTAAATTAATCCTGGTCCTCACCGGGGCCTGAACCCGGGACCTCCAGCTCTCGAGGCGGACACCATACCTCGAGACCACTCACAAGGTATCTCCCACAGATGTTATGATTGTTTTGAAATAGTTGTAGCAATTCACTTCTTTAAGAATATTCTCATTTACCTGTATTTAACATTGTGGTATTGCTTCCTTCCTAGAGACGACCATAATCTGTTGTCTTCTTATAATTTAATTATAACCCTAGTTGTTCACTGTGTACAATAACAGCATCTACTAAATGTTGCAGAACCTGCTCATTGTCTGCAATCAATACTGTATCATCCGCATATCAAATGTTATGACCCCCAATGGTAATTCCTCTCATATCTTCTAAATTTCTAAAAATATTTTCACTGTATAGGGTAAAAAGATCTGCAGACATTATAATCGCACACCTCTCTTAATAGGCTGATATTGACTTACTTCATTATCAATCTTTATGGCAGCTTATTGTTTCAAATATATGTTTTTTATAAGTCTAAGGTCTTTCCCATCAATTTGTAGATCTGCAAACATCTTCATCATATTGACATGCCTTACTTGATCAAAAGTGTAGTCATTGAAGCAAAGAAGTAGCTTTTTAATTGTGTAATTTGCCACTGGTTCTTCTTCTGTGATATGTTCTTCATAAGATGATGTTGTCCTGGTTTAGATGGTGTCTTTACAAATATTTTCTATATTAAGTTATGAACAATAGGGTGGACATGACACAACCTTGTCGTACTCCAGATCATATGTTGAATGGTTCTGAGTGTCCTCCGTTTGTTCTTACAGTGCATTCACTGTTGTTATATAAACTTCTACAAATAATTTCATTAAATATGTATTCATATCATATCTTTTTAGGATTTTCCACAGCTTGTTTCTATCTACTCTATCAAATGCCTTTTCTTGGTTGACAAAGGCTTAGTAGTGTATTTAATTACATTATTAATCTTTTCTCAAGAATTTTGCAGCATAGTTTTCCAGCACGACTAAAAAGGGAAATGCATCTGTATTGTGTGCAGTCTTTTTTTACTGCTTCGTTTTCCAAATTAGGATTATTATGGTGTTTCCCCAGTCTTGTGATGTCTGTTATTGTACCCAAACGTGGTTAAACAGTCTAAGTGGCCATGCTGTTCCTACTTCTCTTGCTGCTTTAATGAGTTCATTTGGTATTTCGCCTTCTCCCAGTTATTTATTCAATGGGGCTAATCTGATGGTTTCTCTCATTTCTTCTTTCATTATATCTGGTTAAGTTCTTCAATGGCATCTGTATTGGTTTCTTGGATTCCTACAGTGTTGGATAGAATGTTAAGAAGTTGTTTGAAGTACTGCTTCCATCTTTTTAGGATTTGTTTTTGTTCACTTATTGGTTCTACTTTTTCGCTGTTTATTATTTCACTTGGATCAAAGGGGTTTATTTGGTTCTCTTTGTATTAAATATTTTTGTAGAAGTCTCTAGTTGTTTTTCTCTCTTGATTATTCCAACTACGTATCGTCTTCATATTTTATTAGTTAGTTAGTTAGTCGCAGTTCCAACTTCACAGCAACGGGTCATCCCCATTATTATATATTCAATATAACCACGATCCTGTTTGCTTTTCACCCACTTTTTGTATTTTTTCTTCATGTCTTTTACAGATTTCTTAACCTTGTCATTTCACCATCTTGTTATTTTCTTTATCCATGTTTTTGTGATTCTGTGTTTGTTTTGCATTTTTTAAATACTTAATTTGAAATCTTCTGTTCTTCTTTCAGTTTTTCTTTCTGTAGGTAATTTTAAAAGATTTCATTTAGTTCTTTATCATAATTTTCTCTCACTGCTTCATCTTTTAGATTTTTTAAGTTTACTAATTTACATGGTATGTTTTTGCCATTTCTTTGCATTATTCTCCTGTTGCTTCTTACTGTCGTGATAATCACTTTATGATCTATGTTTATACTTAAGTTGGGCACTGCTCCTACATCTAATATGTCTCTTTTTCTGTTATTTCTTGCTAATAAAAATCACTTTGATCTTTGGTGTCTAGATTACTCAATTTTTAACAAGTGTATTTTTGTGATTCTTTGTGTTTAAAAATGTGTTTGTTATGAGGAGGTTGTGCTGACTGCATCTGCTTCTATTATAATTTCTTGCACTGTTTTATCTCCAAATGCTCCAAGATGTTTCTCTATGTCTGTACTAAAGTAACTAACTACCATTATATTGAAGATGAAGATATGATGCTATCAAGTTGTTCATACTGGAGAAATGTCTCTGCTTTAGTGTACAATAACCGCATCTACTAAATGTTGCAGATCCTGATCATTGTGTGCAATCAATACTGTATCATCTGCATATCTAATTTTATGTCCTCCAATAGTGATTCCTCTCATATCTTCTAAATTTATAAAAATGTTTTCATTGTATAGGGGGAAAAAATCATTATACTGAAGAAGTAGGATGCTATCAAGTTGTGGATTGTCTTTCATACTGGAGAAATGTCTCTGCTTTAGTGTCTCAAGAACAGATAAGTCATCACTAAAATTACTAAAGGAGGATCCATCCAGGCACTAGATGGCTATGCCATATCCTGAAAAAGAGGTTACCCTGAATGATGAGCAATTTGGATTGCTGTTCCTGGATAATTGCCTATATTAACCATGATATGTCTTTAATACAGTCAGGAGTGGGTTCTTTTTGTCAATTTTAATAAATATGACATATGGTTACAATAATAATCATCATCATCATCATTAAGTGCCATGCCAGATGACAAAGATGTTCATGTCTCTCCACATATCTCAGTCTTTGGTGTTCTGGATCAACTCTGCTGCTGATAATCCTCCATGCCACTGTCTCAATCCATCCAACATCATTTCTCTTGATTGGCCTCTGCTTCTCTTCCCCTCGATTTCTGCAGTCGGCACAATGTTCTCCAATGCGTCTCTTCTCGTCATATGACCAAAGAAAACTGTTTGTCTCTTTCTTAATGCTGTATATAATGTTCTAGTTTCATTAGCCTCTTTCAGACAATCATCATTAGTTACTCTGGAAGTACAAGGAATTTGTAACATTCATCTTAGGAACCCCATCTCTGTTGTTTCCAAGTTCTTCCTAATTTGTTCATTTGCATTCCAAACTTCACTGCCATACAGCAAAACAGGTTCTATTTAACACTTCAGCACTCTCTTTCTTACATTCAATGACAGTGAATTATTGCATTAGATACTTTTCATTTTTTGAAATTCCGCTTTTGTTTGCCTTATTATGCTCTTAATCTCTGTTGTGCACCTTCTGTCCTTTGTTATAAATGCCTCTAGGTATTTAAAATTATCCACTTGGTTTAAAATTTTCCATTCTATTTCCATTTCCCATTTTGGTGTCACATTTTTCTTCGATATCACCATTGTTACTGTGGGGGATGAGTGGTCTCGAGGTATGGTGTCCGCCTCGAGTGCTGGAGGTCTCGGGTTCAAGCCCCGGTTAGGACCGGGATTTTTTCACGTGGACTTAAAATTCCCCCTGGTCTCTGGGTAGTGAGATTGGACGCCCGTGTGTATTGTTGCACATGTAAAAAATCCCTTGGCTGTTGGAAATCAAAAAAGAGTAGCCTAATGGCGCTGCCCGGACAAAATTTCGAGTTAAAAATCTACCCAAAGTATTTCAGAATCCTTGCCGGTGCTACGGAGTTCGTGCACTGAGCTGAGTTTCTCCAGACTCAGGTTTGAGTTAGGAGGAGAACGGAGCACTTATGGGTTACACCAGTGTGCCATGATGTTGAACTAAACTAAACTAAACTAAACATTGTTACTGTTTTCTTAATATTCGTTGCACTCTCCATTACTACAATGTCCAATGATTGTTGTAGATCTTTTGCATTATCCACCACCAATACTGTGTCATCTGCATAGTGTATATTGTTTATATTATAAACTCCGATTAGTATTCTTGGCTTCTTTTTAATCTCTCTCATTATTACTTCGCTATTTAGGGAGAAGAGATCCGGTGACAAAACACATCCTGTAGTTCTCCTAGCTTTATTCATTTATAATTGCCCTCTTTATTTCCCATTTCAATTGCTGCTACTAGGTTCCAGTAAATATTTTTATTATTCTGAGATTTTCCACATCAATGTTGACATATTCCAACGTTTTAATTAGTTCATCATGTTGTACTTTATCAAATGCCTTGGTAAAATTTATGAAGCACAAATATATGTGCATTATCAATGCCTGTATCAATCATGTCCCACTTACACATATCTTTGTATCGTAGTAGAGGCTAACCCTGAAATCTCCTACCCATCTGTAATTCACCAAAAAGATGTCCTTTGGTATTCTACCATCATCCATCCTCCTAACGTGTCCTATCCATCTAAGTCTACAAAGACTGAGAATGGAACACAACGTTACACAACCTGATCTTTCCAATACTTCAGTATTTGTCACTTTGTCTTGCCACTTAATACCAAGTATTCTTCACAGACACCGCATATGAAAGCTGTTTAAACGTTTCTCTTGGTGTGAGTAAGTTGACCAGGTTTCACTGCCATAAAGGTGAGTACTAAGGACACAAGCTTGATAGACAAGGACTTTTGTTTTGGCAGTAAGCTTCCTATTCTCCCAGACTCATTTTGCTAACATGTTCATTGTTGTTGCTGCCTTACCAATTCTGATGTTGATTTCTTGATCTAGGGATAATTTGCTATTTACCTCTGATCCTAGATATGTAAAATGGTTTACTATCTCCAATTCTGCGTCGTCAATAAAGATTGATGGTACCCAATGTGCACCTTGTGACATAATCTGTGTCTTCTTTTTGTTAATTGTTAAGCCAAATTCAGAACAAGCATTGGAGAATATTCAAATCTGACATTAAATTAGTATTACTGGATGGTTCAGAAACATCAATCTTCTTGCTGGAGGAAAAACAGCACACTCATGTCATGATTGTAACAGACCCACAGAGCATGTTGAGAAGGCTGAAGATAGGCATGCTTTGTGCAGAGTGTCATGTCTCAATTAAACAAATCACAAATAATGAGCATCCGTTTGATCTTTTCCCAAGGATATGTTGATGTGTTGGGAAATGTGCAATGAGTCTGCAGAGATTTTGGTACATGATAAGTCAGATAGTGTGGAAGAACAAATAAATCATCATGGTCTGGAGAAAATGGTGTGACAGAGAGTGAGACGGACATATAATCAGACTGCAACTACACCGAACAGCTGAACTAAAATGTTGACCTGTCGTCCTTGACTTGGGGATGTAAATTACAAGTACCTCTGAAGTCGGAGTGGGTTTGCCTGATGGCGAGGGACACTGTTAATAGGGAAAGCTAATCCACACGTAAAATTCAGTCCATCACTACTATAAAATAGTGTGTATGGACTACGCTTGAGTTCAAAGGGAGCGAGCGCCAAAAAAAAGACTGCAACTAGTGGGACTCTTCATGAGTTGTTTAAAATGTGGTTGGAGTGCATATAAGAATGTCCTGAGTGCTGTGATGATGGTTCTTGAGTCAACTTCACTCAGAAACACAGAGAATGACTAAAACAATTGCAAATAAACTACAAACAATCATTAATTGGTGCCAGCACAAAACAGAAGGGCAAAATGGTATGACATAATCACCAATGTAAAGTTCATGGAAGGAACTAGACAAATACAGGTGAATCTAGAGGTGAAGATAAAATGCTAACACTAGACAAGGATACATAAAAATGCTTTTGCCAGGAATCCACAGGGTAACAGAAATAGAGAAAGACCAAATAACACAGAGACGAGAATTAGAGAAAGAAATTAATAATATAGGGAAGACATGGATGGAACTGCATGTGATAACTAAGGATAGGACAGACTGGAATGAGTTGGTTAAGTCCTATTTCCCCATAAGGGATAAAAGGGAAAAGAACATGAACAAGTAGTAATTTTAATTAGTCATTAAAACATGCAACAGGAAATATGAATTTCATACCAATTTTCTCTGGGAGAAACTCAAGTTCATCAAAGTAACACAGCACACTATCATCATCAGTATTTACTGCCCTGTACTCTGCAAGACGACGCAGTAATTCCTTTTCTGTATTGTGAGTATCCGCAACAACAGACTCCAATAAGTTCATGACTCGATGTTTAAGAAAATCATCGGTGGCCTCTAAGTTGATTACGAATTCTGGCATGATGAGTGTATTAAACTTCACAGATTCTTCATCCCCATGTTCCTCTTCACCCTCTGGGGTAACTGTTTAAAACAATTAGTGAATATTATCAATGAAAAATATTAATTAATTAAATATTAGCATTAAGGGAAAAAATTAAAATTAAGAGCAAGAAATGACTGACATCGTAAATACTTAGAGTGAAATGAAAGAGTTAAATGTAAATAACACAAAAACAAAAGTCACACAAGAGAAAAAAAAAACAGCAAGCAAACAGAGCTTACAATTACAACACATAGGATAATACTGAAACAAGTAGAGAAATTCAATAGTATTCATGACCTAATACAACAACAGATGGACAAAGTAACACATGCAGAATAAATCAAGCAAAGGCGGAATTACATCAAATGAAGAACATTTTATGTAACATTTCACTATTCACTGAAGTTGAAAATAAGTTTTAGGATGTTGTATTCTGCCAATACTACTGTAAAAGAAAATGAGAATATACACGTATAGTTTTTTTGTTTTTTTTTTATAGAATTCTAAAAACCCCATGGATGGCTAAAAAGACCAAAATAGCCAAGTGCTGAAGGAGGCCAGTTCATAAAGACGGATGATTACCCATGTCAGGACAAAACAATCATCATTTCTGGTCATTTTGTGAGATGAGAAATTCTACAGAAAGTTGTGAAAAGCAAACAGATTGATGGATTAGAGGTCAACAGAGAGATACAATTTTGGATATGTTAGCAAAGTGGTACAGAAGGCAATCAGTGGCTGAACTTATCAAGAACAGAAGACAGATGTTTATGGAGGAATATGAACACCTGTTCTGTCTGTATCGTTCATGATGATAATGAAAGGGGGAAAGAACATTTAACAAGTGTTGAAGTGTCCCTGTTTGGGCCACATCATCACAGAAGATGCTCGATGGGAAGCTGAAATAAGATATAGGATCAAGGTAGTCAATATGCATTCTCAGAGAATCAGTTTAGTTTAGTTTTGTTTTCTCTGGGAGAAACTCAAGTTCATCAATGTAATACAGCACACTATCATCATCAGTATTTACTGCCGTGTACTCTGCAAGATGGCACAGTAATTCCTTTTCTGTATTGTGAGTATCAGCAACAACAGACTCCAATAAGTTCATGACTCGATGTTTAAGAAAATTCTCAATGGCCTCTAAGTTGATTTCAAACATTTCTGACATCAAATAACATCAATACTGAACTATGGAAATGAATAATCACTACAAATATATGGCATATAGCACTAGTTAGCTCTGAGTAATGGACTTCAAACCCCTTCAAAAATAAAGGAACTTGGAAGCATTTAGGTTGTGGTGTTATCACAGGATACAGAGAGTGAGATGAACTAAAAAAGATCAAGTGAACATATTCTTAAAAACATTGTGGAAATATAGGTAAGTATTACAAATTACACAAATAAGTAGGCTGTCTTGAGACATGGATGACTACTAATGAAAAGACTGTAGGACAAAAATTTAGTGGCAAATAAGAAGAGTGATTTCTCAGAATATAAAATAAGAATTTTGGGGCTCATACTGAAATGAAGAGAATTGCCGAGTGCAGGAAACAATGGAGGGATACGATCAGATGACTTCAACAACAGCCTTTGGACTACCTAACCTGATGATGATGATAATCAATTAAATCTAAGTTTAAAAAAAATCTAAGTTAAAAAATGTTAGTATGACTCTTCGCTGGCTGCTGAACGAGGGGACTGAGCACGTATGGGTGCAGTGATGTCAGTTCTTAACTCAACTCAACTCAACATCTAAGTTAAAAATAAAATTTTATTTTATTAATTGCTTTCAACAACTTGTTTATTTTATATACGCTAGAGTTACTACCACTATCTACTTTTTATCTCATGTTTATCCTTCTTTACAATACTTTTTTAGCCTTATTTTGTTCACATTCTTTCTTTTATTAAGCAAGCATGGACCAGTGTCACAAAAATTCTGGGCAAGTAAACATATACAGCAATGACTGCATGCTCTGCCATTGCGTACATTCATATTATCTGTGGCAGATTTCAGGGCTAGACATACCAAAACTACATTAACTGATTCATTGATTAACTAGAATCACAATAGCACACTTGGTAACTCTTAAATGTGTACAGATGCTGATTTTTCCATGGTGCAATGATTATGAGTGCCACTATGTTGTCTCTAATTGTCATCACACAAACTACCGCACAAGTGATGCCAAATAACAATAATTTTAGTTGGGCTGAGTCATTAGCCTCATTGACAGTTTGCACCTACCTGTCATATCTGATGCCTGTTAGCTGTCCTTTGTGTGTTGTGGTGAATCTAGCACATAGGTATGAGGGACATTTAAGGAAGGCCACAATGACATGTAATAAGGGTACTTCATGCATGTCACTGTGGCAGAGGCCGTGTCAGGGTCCCCCGGTCTCATTGCTAGCCTAGTGGGTGTACCGTCATTTAAACAGACTACATCCATCTCAAGCAAGGCCTCAGCAAGAGCAGTACCCTGTCTGTTCTCTCCCGACCTGTCCCATTCATTGGCACGGGCGTTGAAGTCACCACATATCAGATACCTGGTATGTGGAGTGTCCACTGAACCTTTCAACCAGTCCCAACTCTCTGGCGCTTGTATCCCAAGAGGCAGCATCAGATATAAAATGGAGCGTCCTTGGAGACCATGGAAGTGACCACCTCCCCTGTTCTGTGCTGATACCTAAGTCCAGCACAGTTAGGACTATAAGAGCTCGCAGGGCATTCAGTTATGATCATGACCACTCTTCGCTCTTGGGGCACCTAAGATCACAGGGAAGATCTAAACCAAGAAGAAGAATCTTTACTCAACCACCATGGTGGACACCAGAGGTCGAGAATTCATGAAGGGAAAAAAGGGTGGCCATAAGGAATTGGCAGAGGGTGCGGAGAGCAACCAATTCCGTTGACACAGAATTGGAAGAGGCTGAAAGGTATAAAACAGTAAAGGTGCAGGATTTCAAACTCCAGGCAGCAGAGGCAAAGAGGAATAAGTGGGAACAGTTTATCAATGAAGTCAGTGAGGATGTGACATTAGGAAAATTCTGGAGGCTGCACCGGCAGATGAAGAGACAGGTGATGCCTGATACACATGGCACCGTTTATGATGATAACAACCGTCCTATGACGACTGACAAGGACAAAGGGGAGGCTTTACTTGCGCGATTTTTAAAACAGACGGATCAGCAAGATAGGGCTATTAGAGATAACGTCAGAGAAGCCTTGTCACGGGTCACTAGGAAAGAGGGCTGTGAGATTAAAGTGGAGTACATTAAACGGGTACTGAAGCAGGCTAAAGACACAGCGCCAGGTCCAGATGGGGTGAGATACTCCCATATGAGGAACATAAATGATGTGGACTTGGAGGAGATGGTTCTTTGTTTCAACCTAAGCATCAATACGGCAGAAATACCCCACGATTGGCTGCATAGCTACCTGGTCCCACTCCCAAAGCCAGTTAAGGACCACTCCAGACTTAATGGATACCGAATCATAACCCTGCAAAACACGTATAGCAAAGTCCTCGAAAAGATAGTAGCACGCAGGCTCCAGCAACATTTGGAAAGTCGGAATCTGCTTCCCCAAGGACTCGGGAGCTACCGGCCTGGAAAGGACACCTGGGCCAATGCTGCAACTTTTGCATTTGATGTCTACGAGGGCTTCCAGGATAAACAAGAGATAGTGGCGGTAGCTCTTGACCTGGAGGATGCGTATAACAGGGTCAGGTATGATCGGTTGATACACACACTGTTGGTCATGGAAGTCTGCCCTTGCCTTGTTAGATGGGTTGCGGCAGTCCTTTATGAGCGTAAGGTTGCACTGCGCATGGATACCTGGACTTCTTACCCCTGTACTATTACACCTGGGTTGCCGCAGAGATCTGCCTTGTCCCCTGTGCTCTTTAATGTCTACACCAACAAAATCGCAGCTGCTGAGACACCAGGTGTGAGTAGAATCTTGACATTTGCAGATGATGTGCTGGTGTACAGACAGGGCAGAGACAGGGCCAGTTTGGCGAAAGACGTACAGGTGGCGGTAAACAAGGTGACGGAGTGGTGCAGGGACGCAGGGGCCATTTTAAACCCAGACAAGGCATTGGTTGTATGCTCCCTGGATGCCATGAGTCTGATCTGTAGAACAATGGTAGGATGAATTGTCATGGGTGGTCAGAGGAAAGAAATACACCAGGAAGCGGTTATTCATAAGGGCCAATGAAATTGTGAGTGTTAGGCCACGTGATTGGAAAGGTCGAGAAAGGGAAGAGAAACAATGATGGGAGTCAGAGAACTGGAGACCATTGGGTACACATCGAATGACCAGGCAGGGAGCCGAGAACTTAATCTCCACTGTCATAATGAAACGTCGACAGACATTGATGGCAAGCAACTTATTGTACGCTAGATATCTTAAGCGTGTACCCATTGCTTAGAAAGGCATTACGGCGACCAGGCGGTCGGACATGTGCACTCTACAGCACGAAGTCCAGTTGTGTTGGGTGCAGAAGTTGCTGGCCTGTGAATGTAAGCGCCTGCGGCCATGTTTAACAGGGCTGGTGTAAGTAGGGTTTAGACGAGTTGTGTGTACCATTGTATATGAACAGTTAGCCTGGATAGCAGGCCGTACTACGATAAGTGTGTAAAAGATATTGTGTGAAGATGGAACATTGAATCGAACAGTGGTTGTGTCGCATAGAAACAATACATGATGCCATTCTATAACTCTGAGGCAACGAGTTGTGTTCACGGTGTGTCAGCATACATTCCGCAAAGAGTGTCAATGTAGCAGCATCCCAATACCCCTAGTTTACGTCGGCAAGCGCTCGTTGGCACTGGATAACCGGATCGTCAAGGCAGACGTCCCAGGTATTATGTTGAATGGATGACCTCTTAGTCGAGCGAGTAAACTGAAGTACTTGGGTATCACCTTTGACAGGTGTTTGTCATTTAAGGATCATGTGGAGGATTTGGTTGTGAAGGCTGGTAGGGGACTTAATGCATTGAGGGCTATGGCAGCAACCGGGGTAGATCAGAGGATGTTGTACAGGCTCTTTCAGCAGTTAATAATTTCTGTCATTGAGTATGGTTTGGGGCTGCTGACAGTATCAAAAAGCCAGCTTGAAAGGTTGGAGCGCATACATAAGGCTGCCATGTGCTTAATACTGGGGTGCACAAAGGACACACCAATTATCTGCATGAGGCATATCCTGGCGCTACCTACAATGACGGATAGACATAGGGTCCTTTAGGCCAAATGGTACTTGAGAGCTGCCGCAGGCAGGGATCACCCGCTGCATGCAGCAATGGATATGGTAAAGGGTCATAGACTAAGACGAGGCAGGTCCTGGATGGCACAGGCAGAACTTTCGGGTGTGTGATCTAGAGACCATCAATCGTGAAAGAGAGTGGGTTGAAGTTCCGGATGACATGACGGACTGGCACAATGTAATAATAACACTGGGTTGTGAGAGCAGAGAATGGGCAGCGGGCCGCACTGAGAGCAACACACATCAAGGTGACATAGTCATCTACACCGATGGGTCAGTGGTGAGAAACAGACGTAGTGGCAGGGGCTTTATTGCAAAGGCTAATGGGTGAGTCTTGAAAAAGGAGAGCCTGGCATATGAGACTATGACCTCCAGCATGAGAATGGAGGTGGAGTCAGTAACAGCGGCATTCCGGTGGCTAGAGGAGACTACTGCAACACACGTTGTGTTCATTACGGATTCAAAGAATATGCTTAGCAAGGTGGAGAAAGGAATGTTTCGTGTGGAATGGCTCTCGTCGCTTCAGAGGTCACAGCTTGTGAGAATTGTATGGATATTTTGCCCCGGCCATGCGGGTGTATGGGGGAATGAACAGGCTGATAGGCTAGCAGGGAATGCACTTCTTGGTGGTATCTTGCCTATGGACAAGGGGGAGGCAGTCGTGCACTTGTGGGACCAGGTGGAGAAGGCGGAGGAACAGATTGAGAACCCATATGTGGACAGAATGAGATTGTGGGGGGGGGGGGGATCGGCAGGGGTTCTGGAATAATCTCAAAACTGAGAGGGAAGACCAGGAGAACTTTTAATCAGATAGCAATGGGAACGATTAGTAGTATGACTCTTCGCTAGCTGTTGAATGAGGGGACTGAGCACACGTATGGGAATGTCCTGAGTGCAGTGATGCCAGTTCTTAACTCAACTCAACTCAACTGTGGCAGAGGATGTCAGAGAAGGTGAAGCTCCAGAGATGCATAGTCCATTGGGATATAGTATATACTCTGTTATTCATCAATCTATTCCCACATCATAGGTCACATAAATGAGCAAGACCCCAATCTGCTCTAGCAAGTAAGATGTTAATATGACAGTCAGCCAGAAGGTGTGCCACAACATCGGAACACACACGCTTTTGCAATTAACATATTTCTATGTTTATAAATGTTAGTTATGGTGCTTGCCCAGTGATGAAGCCTCAAGCAGGTGCAGTGCCGGGCTCTGTGTCTCAGATTGGTTCACTCAATGCCATTCAAACTTCTTCTCTGATGCCTTGTGAAGCCTGAGAACAGAGCACCTGTCTAACCATTAAAGAATCAGTCACTAGAAAACTACTGAAGACATTTTATTGGCTTGCTGAAGCATCAACAGTTTAAGTGATGTATACAGAACAAATTTAGGACAAGAACATACCTTGCACAAAGAACAATTAAATACCAAATGTTACACAGAGCTTAAAATACAGACTTTCACCTACTGAACTACTAATGATTATCCACTTTTGCACAACACCACACTTTTGTCTGACTGTGGCAATTTTAAAAGTCATTCACAGAGCTGGGGATATAAGCACATGTACAACAGGGAAGAAGAACTTATGAACTGGCAAGTTAAATATGGAATTCTAATAAATCACTCTAAACAGCCACTAAACCTTCTACTTAAGGACATGGTACACTACCTTCACACCAAATGTGGCGTTTCACTTACTGGATTTTAGAATGGAGTATTGAACGTGTAGTTGAAAAATAACTGAGAGGAAGTAATCATCAACCAGTTATCTTAATTGTTGAAAATGAATTTACCAAGATGGAACTGCAAAAAGACAAACTGTTTAAGCATCATACCAGCATACTTGGCAGTAGTTAGTTAGTTAGTCATGGTTCCAACTTCACAGCAATGGGTAATCCCCATTATGCTCTGTTCCTGTGCCAGTGAACATCACACAAAATGCTCCTCATTGCCCAATGTGAAAAGTGGAAAAGACAGGAGTTTCAGCAAGCCAACAACTCGCACAGGTATGGTACACTGTGCATAATGCTGCTGCCAGAATGCCAACACAAAAGTCCTCCACGAAAAATACAGTTCATCGTCAATGGAATCAGCAGTCATCAGAAAGACTTCATTGACCCGGGTTTTATCCCATATGGCTCAGTCTCTTTCCACAGGACGATCCGCCGAAAGTGCAGCACAAAGCACAAACTCCGAGCTCCAGCGATGACCCCCAGGAGTCTCAGAGAAAAAACACACTCATGAACCAAAAAAGGCAAACCAGTCAATTCAGTAACAGCTGGCTGCCCTGATTGTGAACATGCAGTTCAAAGTTCACGCTAAAAATAACAGTGGATAGATGTAAAAGCAATCCACACAAAATTCACAGCTCACAGTGTTGCACCACGCACTCACTCAGTAGCAGGGAGACGGAAGCATGCACTACCAGTCCAACATGAGGAAAATGTGAATGCAAACCATAGCCACAAGCATAAACACCCAGAGTCCTTAACGATTTAAATGCCATGTTGGGGACCGGCCTTGGCAGTAGTGACAACACATAGTCACAGATATTGTTCGAATATGGGACATGTTGTCATGGGGATATCTGTTTTAAGTATTTCAAGCAAAGTTTAATTAATTTCCTCACTTCATATGATATACCCCTCTGCAGTAAGCAGCTGACGAGATGGAGCAAAATTTGCCAAGCAAGGAATCGTGCAATATATTATTTGTGGCTTCTGTGTTATGTATAGTTATTTTCTTTCTAACACTGGGCTGGATTTTGTTGACAATGAAATACCTAAAACCCATGGAGGAAACATGATCAAACTGGGTCCAATCCCTGCCATTCTGCGCTAAATCAAATCCTTCTTCTGCCCTTTATTTTCCTTTGGAGCAAAGATCCTCAACCAATTCATGCTGATCCAGCCTAACTTTTACTATCTTTTCTTCTCCATGTGTTTTCAAGTCTCCCTCTACTTTGTTCGCCCCGTTAGTTAGTCACTTAGTTAGTCGACAGATCATCCTCATCGCACATCAAAACATTCAGTCTGTGTTTGTTTATTAATCTTCTTTGGCTTCCTGCGTAGTGTTCTTGTTTAACAACACCTCTTTTAATTTGCTATTCTTGCATTCTGACCATGGTTGTAGATTCACAGTCATCCTTTGGTTCTCGCAAATGACTTACTTCTCATAGAGCATTCAGAATATCAGCCTGGTCCATGGCTTGTCCGCCTTTCACAGTAACCTTACCTGCAAGCCTGTCAGCCTGCTCATTTCCTTGCACACCCACATGCCCTGGCACGAAAATGAAACTAATCTTAGCCAGCCTAGACCGTCCAGAGACAGCAACAACTCTCTTTGGATCCACCCCATCTCTGTCTTCTTGAGCATACTCATTGAGGAAACATGGAAACACTAAGGAAACATGACAGAGTGAATGTCTGTGTCTCGAGCCATAGTCAGGCTACTTATGGTCAAAGCAAACGTACCATAATCTTTCTTCACAATTCTCCCTCCGGCCTGAGCCGTAAAGGCCCATGAACTTCTCACTCGTCGAACGACTGACCCATCTGTGTAAATGACAGCATCACCCTCTATATAATTCTCAAAGATGAAAGCCTGTACTGCCGCCTCCACAGCAGCCAGATTTTCTTGTCTGCATTTTTTGTCTAGTTGAATGCAAACTGAAAAGGACGTTACAAAACTCTGTTGGCACTTGTACCCCCCATCGCCCCAGGTTCTAAGTCCTCAAGTGAATACACCTGTTGAAGAATGTCTTTGGCTTGATCCATCCATGACTTTCCTCTTTTTAACCTGCTGCCCTTTACCTTCTTAATTTCACTATGCAGTGGGTGTTGTGTGTTTGCGTTGACTCTGAGGTAGGTACATGCCTGGCAAATTTGTATATTGTCCCTCATGGTTGGAAAATCAAGAAGGTAGCGTATCGCCCTGCCATCAACCGCATCAAAGCCAAATCCTGCTTGGCCTTTGTTATCACCTGGTCTATGTGTCAATATAAGCAAGGCTTCAATCAAAACGTATCCCCAGGTAATTCATTGTCTGCGTTCTTGCCACAGTCTCTGAACACAAATTTACAGTTAGTGCTGGAGTGTTGACAATAAAGTTACTCAAAGAGAACCATGCCACTGCTGCCTTCGTTGGGTGACCACTGCCCCAGATTCCAAGTGCTTATGCGATTGAGTTCTGTTTGTAGTTCCACAGCAACCTGATCTCTATCCTTACTCTGATGATACACTAACACATCGTTAGCATATGACAATGTCCTGCCAGGTCCAGTGATCTGCTCGCTGGTGATTCTCACTGTGTAGGCATTGAACAACACCACAGATAATGGTGATAACTGCCAAATCCAAAAACTACTTTCCGTTGGAAGAGGGCTGCGGGGATCCATCTAAGGAGGAATGAACTTATTCTGAGTTCAAGAAGCTGAAACATTAAAAAATCCAACGGTACTCTGTTGTATGAATCCTCAAGATCAATCGCTGCAGCACATGTTTCAATGCCTGAGTGGAAACTTTCATAGACATCCTGGGCAAAGACTGCTGCGTTGGTCCAAGTTTCTGTTTGGATGATACCCTCCAAGGGTAGGTGGCAAAAACCTTGCGTCTCTAGCTGGATTGATATTTTTCTGGCAAATAACTGCTCCAGCAGCTTGCTTATTGTATTTTTGTGTGATCTCTGCCAGGCTTCGGCAAGGGAATCAGATAGCTGTGTAACCACTCCTCCTTGATGCTAGCACTCCCTATACTGTTGTAGATATCTGCTAGTTCCCCTAACTCGTCAGTACACATACTAATGTCATCATACCTTATACCACCTGGCCCTGGAGTGCTGTTTTTTCTTTGTCGAAGCACAGCCCTGATCACTGTGTCTTCATCTGCAATGTTCTGGGCCTGTCTGAGGTAACAGCCTCGACAAAATGTCGGCCTCTTATGTCTGTCTGTCTGCTCTGCTCTAGATAGCATTCGAAAAAGGCTTTGCCCTTATTCTCATCAGACCTCTGCCAGATAAGGTCAGCACTATGGAAGTCAGAAAATTCCTTACTCTTGACTACCCCATTCATACTTTTATGTGGCTGCCAGAACAATTTCAGTGACTTGTCTGTGCTTATTCTTTGACACAACTCTGCCCACTTTTCACCACTTTAATCAGTTTAAAAAAAAATAGTTAACTTTTGTGTCCATGTCTCTTTCCAAGTGCTATTTAAGACTAGGATGGGCAAATCTGTTCCTCTTGGTGTTTTGCCATTTCTTTCAGCACCATGCTTATCCACCCAGGCCTTTTCCACCTCAAAATTCCATCAAGATGGCTGCTCCCATTTTTTTTCCTGCAATGATTCTTCTTCTTCTTCTTTCATCGCTTGAAATATGTCTATAACTGCAATGTTGTCTCTTGTGTGACTTTAATTGTCTTTTTCAGTTCACTCATTGGTCCATAGAATTTATCTTCCACTGTCATCTCTCTAGGCCAGAAGGTTTGCCAAGATATGTTGTATTTTGTGTAGTCTTGGAGTATGTGATCTGCTGTCTGTGATGCCAATCCACAAGTGCACATCTCTGATTCACCAATCTTGAATTTTGTATATATGTGGTTGTGTAATCTATTGTGTCCTGTTCTCAGGCGCAGAATAATGACTTTTTTGGTCTGTCCCCAATCCACAAGTGCACATATCTGATTCACCAATCTTTAATTTTGTATACATGTGGTTGTGTAATCTATTGTGTCCTGTTCTCAGGCCCCAATTACTATTTTTGGTCTGTCCATAATGTGGTAGTCATCTTGAGCAGGTTTTGGTGGATTTCTGACTGATTTGATCATTCTTTTCTTTTGGTGGTATGTAATGGGCACATCAGGCTGTTCTTCTTTTGCTCATTCCTTAGCTAATCGATCAGCTCTCTCATTTCCAGGTACTCCACAGTGAGATGGTATCCATTGTATGGTGACGTAATGCTAACTGCTAAGTTCAGAAAATAGTGTTCTTAATACTGGCAATTTCCCAGACAGAAGCGCCTCGACTACTGATTGAGCATCTGTCAATAGCACCATAGGTTGTGTACCATGGCTGGTATTTAGTAATTTCTCTGTTGCTATCTTGATTGCCCCAATTTCAGCATCATAGGTATGGCAGTTCTTTCCTATTGGTACTCTGGCCATGTTCCTAGTATTGTTTGGATATTCTATGTACACTCTCACTCCTCCATTTTGAACAGCATTCTTTGCTGACCCATCTGTGTAGACTCAGATCCAGAGGCCCTATGGGTATTCTTCATCAAGAAAGCTAAGAGTGGAAATTTTGCGCTATACACTGTTCTGTTCTTCCTTGTCAAATATTCCTCTCACTTTTGTCTAGATTTGTAGTGATAATCTATGTTCCTCTTTCGATGGAATTCATTCTGGAATAGTTTTCAGGGGGATACCAATTGTGGCCAGATCAGTGGTTTCTCTGCAGAATTGTTTGGCCTGGTGGATAAAACTGCTTCTTTTCAGCCGCCCCATAGTTAAGTTTTCAAATCTGTTCTTCATAGGGTGGCCTGGCATGCTGAGGAACTTTTCTGCTTGTATTAGCATTTTCGTAGCTCTGTGTTCTCTCAGTGCTTGTGCCCTCCCCATCTTCTCAGTCTCCACTATAGGGGTTGATCTCATCCTTCCTGTGGTGACTCTGAGTGCTTGATTTTACACCTTCCCCAGTGCTTGTAGTGTAGTTTTTTATGCTGAATATCACGCAGTTGACCAGCATTCCAGCTGTGGTCATATGCTCTGTTGATAAACTTTGCTAAGTATTTTCCCACTGGCTCCCCATTTGGTTCCACTTAGTTTTCTCAGGATGGCTATTTTCCTTCTGGCTTTTGCTACTGCTTTGTTGATGTGCTTTCTCCTTGTCATCCTGTCATCATATGTTACTCCAAGGTATGTTGGTTCTTTATCTTATCTTAGGGTTATTCCATTTATCTGGATGATCCCTGCCTTTTGTTTTGGAGAGAGGGTAAATAGAGTGGTGCTGCACTTGTCAATGTTTATGCTGACAGACCATCTATTTGCCCATGCAACTAATGTATCTACAGCTCTTTGTAGCGATCTGGTGGCCATTGCTGCATGTTCATTTGTGCTCCATAGAACCAGTTCATCAGCGTACATTGTCGCTTTAAATCCATGTGGTAGTTTAGCAACAAGATCATTGATGAAGATTAGAAAAAGTGTAGAGGACAAGACTCTGCCCTGGGGAACACCGTGACACAATAGTACTTTCTTGCTCTTGAGTCCATCTATCTGTACTCAGGCTCTTCTGTTGTGCAAGTATGCTTTCACCCATTTGTACATTCTTCCATTGATTTTAGTTTCTCAGTGTCTTCATCAGACCTTCTTTCCAGACTTTGTCAAAGGCTTTCTTTAGATCTATCCATGCAGCAAGCACCAGTTTCTTCTCTTGGAATGCATCCTCAATTTTTTGAGAAAGGTAGGTTGTCTGATCTTCCATAGAATAGCACTGCCTAAATATGGCACAAGAATGTTTTCACTTTCAATGTACCACTGCAGTCTGTGATTGAAGATGCGCTCCATTGTTTTGCAGAGACAGCTGGTGAGGCTAATAGGTCAGTAGCTGGAGGTAGTGGAACTGTCTTTCCCTGATTTTAGGAGAGGTATAATGATTGCTTCTCTCCAGGCTTGTAAAACGCTGCCTATGATCCAGCTGTTATTGAAGATCTGCAACAGTTTTGTTTTGGCTTCTGTTCCTAGGTTCCTGAACATTTCAATAGAGATACCATCAACTCCTGGTGACTTTCTCATTTTCAGTTTTGATATTTCTAGCTCCAGTTTACTTATTGTGATGGGTGCCTCCAGAATCTCATGTACTATTTCATTATGTCCCGTATGTTGCCATTTCTCTCAAATCTCTTGTTGTTACTCTGGACTAATTTTGATGTAGTTATCTTGTGAAAATGAGTCAGCAAAATGGTCAGCTGCTTGCTTTCCTGTTAAGATGTTTCCGTCTGCAATTTTTGAGTTTCTCCTGTGCCTTCATCGTTAAGTTGTTTTATGTTTCCACAACTGACTTGTGTCTCTTTGAATGTTCAGTGACTCTGTTTTCTCCTGTCAGCTTTTTCATTAGCCTGCAGCTTGGCCCTTTGAAATTTGGCTTTTGCATGCTGGTATTTGCTGTGGTGTTCTTGGCTGGGTTGGCCTCTGCTTGCTTTCTGCACACTTCAACATCATTATGCAACTGTTCCAGTTCACTACTCCAGTATGGTTTATATTGTTTACAAGCTCCTCTTGGTACTATTTCTCCCAACAATTCGTGTGATGTTCTACTCCAGGTCTGGTGAGTGAAGAGCCAGGTCAGGTGTAGTTGTAGTGTGCCATGATATCGAGTAGAAGGTATGTGGGTCAGATGGCTTGTTAATCAAGATGAATCTATTCTCATCCTGCCAGTCGTCCAGTCTCTCTCCTCTCTGGTCCATGTGATCATAGCCCTAGCTCTGCGAGTGGCTGTTGAAATCGCCACACACCATCATTTTTTCTTTTAATGATAGTGTGTCCAGTGCTTGTGGGCGGTCACTTGGACAGTAGTAATTGATCAGATGAAGGTTTGTAATGCGTCTTAAGTTTAAGTGTATTATACTCAGCCCCTTCCATGTAAACTTCAATTTGGGAAGCAGTGATGTTGTTTTTTACAAGGGTCAGTATCCCATATTTTCGCCTGTCCTTTCAGTCAGATCGGTAACACTGGTAGCCTCTGATTTTGAAGGCTATATTTTCATTGAGGTGAGTTTCTTGTAAGCAACATACTTATTTTTTCTTGGTCCAAGATATTTTCTATCTCTATTTTCTTGTTGCTGGCTCCCTCTGCATTCCAGAGAATTATTTGTAGTCTTTGTTTGGTATAGCCAGATGCTCTATTCTCAGGTCCCCTGGCTATACAGGACATCTGAGAAAGACTTAGTCATTTTGGTTAGACCCTTTCGAGGCATAGGGCCCAGCACTGCACCTGCCTGGGGGTCCAAAGCAGGGTGAGGACCATAACGTTTTGCAGTAATTGGCATATCTTGTTGTTGTTGTTTGTCCATCAAGAATGATGATGACCATTCATTTCATCCAGTGGGGTTGAAGGTATGGAGCCGTGGGTTCTAAGATGGCTGATAAGGCCTATTTTGGCTCGAAATGTTCTTTGACAACGTGGGCAAAGAATGCTTGATGTTTCTGGAGGAGGATTTCCTGTAGTGGTTTTTCTGTCCTGCCTTTTCTTCACAATATGACGTTGGATGAAGAATGACTTGCGCGATGACTTGGATTAAAGTGAGGAAGAGTTGCGCAATTCGTCGACCTCACTCTCTCGCCTGAGTCCATCTGAGTCCAGTGGCAAGACAAGTCGAGACGACTGGAGACGAATACAGGTGCAGTGGATGACCAGGGCGCTCTACGTGCCTTGCCTTGCCGTGCTCATTACATTCCACAATGCTTTGCAGGTAAATGCCGTCTTGCCCGTTGAATCAGGAATGATTTCTTCCACGCAGTCTGCCGATTCCTGTCTTCACATGCTGGGTAGGCATACCCTAGTTTACCGCTTGGTTTGACACCAAATCGGCTACCCATGCCTGGTTTAGCCAGCCTCTCACAGCTGTTGCCCGGGGGTGGCTGCTGTCGCATGACATATCTTATTGTGTAATTGAGCGGCATCCTGATTATATGGTCATCAATTGGGGAAACCTTTGAGGCCGCTAAGACAGTTCATAAATAAACACACATCGTATTGGTTTGGCGCTCATAGAAGGAGAAGAAGGAAGCAAAGATTAGAGGATGGGTAATGCGTCAAATTACACTTGTTCCTGCAGCGAGGGGCTGTCCTCATTTGGAGGTGACAGGTTCGAATCCTGGTTGGTAACATAGCTTTCAAATTTTATGTTGTCTAGTACGTCCTCTAATCTCTGTTTCCTTGTTCTCCTTCAATGAGCACCAAAACAATACTATGTGTGTTTATTTGTAAACTGCTTGATGTGGTGCGCTTCCTGGCTGGTTGCCTCTGTCTTCAGCACCTTTTCTTTACTGGAGCAGACTGTGGTCTTACTTGAGTTTAGATGTGTAGGCACACATTGATCATTTATATGTCTTTCACCTTACTGACAAGTCTATGCATACATTCCATTATCTTAAAAACACAACAGAACAATTCACATACTTCCATTCTGTGTGCGTTTTGATCTGTCAAATTGTGACTGATATAGTGTGAATATTCTCAGATCATATTTATCATAAATAGTACCAAAAGATTGTAGGAGGGGGCTTCAAATGAAAATCTTAAATGTTTTTATTTGTGGTGACTACATTCTGAAAAGGTAAAGAATAAACGTGCTTGGATTCCTGTAGAAAAATAGACTCTGTGGTCACTACTCGGTGTGCCTGACCTGGCCGTGAACAGTCTATCACAGAAGTCACGCTGTTTTGAAACTTTCTACTCCACTTATACACTTGCTGGACTGACAGGCATGCATCACCATACTGGACCTTCATTCACCGGTGAATTTCTAAAGGTTTCAGCCCTTCACTGATAAAAAAGAAATGAACAATGGAACTATATGGTCCTCTTAGGTGCATGTAAAAAGTGAGGTGGCCCTCTTTAAACTGTCCTTATGACATCATCATGTTATTCTGCACTATGATCTCACGGGCTTAACACTTTTAGTATCCTTAACAACAATATTTACAGGTTAAAAGACAATGGCATGGTTATTTTAATTTCTATCACACTTTTAAGGTTTTCATGTGAGGCCTCCTGGTATAAGAAATTAAACACTGTGGGGCACAGCTGTCAATGTTTTAATGCAGTTAAGAACTTCAGTGAAAGACTGCGATAAAATGTTACACAAAGATACATTAATCTATGATGCTAGTTAATTATATGCCTATATGTTGGAATGTTAGAAAGATCAAATTAATGACAGCATTATTCAGAGAACACCACATCACACAGGACTTTCTAAATTTAACCTTAGTTTCTGTGCACCACTGAGAAACAGTCACAAACATTTCTTTATCAATGTCATGCATACATAGGATTCAATGTCTATATGCCAAAACAAAATACCACTGATCTCTCTTATAAATGTACAGAAAATTGTTAGAATGTATCCAGAATATGTGGATATAAACTTGCACCTCAGATATATCCATTAGGACAATAATATGTATGCTCCAACTCTGATCAGTACTACTTAGATATGTTTACACTCAATCTAAATCATATGGGTGAAAGACTTCTAAATCATATGGGTAAAAGACCTTTTCGGTAAAATGGCGACGGCTTAATGCGTTCGATCTTTGGGAGATGCTGTTTTTAGTGTTTTCCTGTTGATTATGTGGCGTTATTTTGTATTCGTTTATTGGAAGTGTTCAAAAGAAGCCACAGAAGGCAGATGGTGGATGCAATTTTGAGGGCAGCTGACAGATAGTTGTTGGTTATGGTCTCAAATTTTGCGACGGCAGGCAGAAGATCTCCTTATTGGGAAAATGGCTGTGGTCACCTGGCATGTACAGTCACTGCCAGGAAGGAAAGCAATGGCAAACTACCTTCTTTGATTGATTGATTGATAGATTTAGGAACTGACATCACAGCATTCGGGGCATTCCCATAAGAGCTCCGTCCCCATCCTCAGCAGCCAGCGAAGAGTTCCAACACCAATAGTTCCAGTAGCAATCTGATTATATGTCCGTCTCGCCTTTCCTATGAGCATCGAGTGTCGGCCAGATCCCCTCATCACTCCTCGCTGCCTCATTCTTGCCAGACTATGGTGATCCATTTGCTCCCCCAAGGTGTACATGTGCTTCCACAAGGCCGCAACCATGTCTGCCTTGTCATGAATCAATACTCCACCAAGTTTTGCCGAGCCAGCCAATCTGTCCACCTGTTCATTCCCCAGCACACCGGCATGCCCCGGAGAAAAGATCCAGGTGATACTTGCCACCCATGACCTCCGAAGCAAAGCAAGCCACTCTGCACGAAGCCTGCCTGTCCTCACCCTCCTCAGCATGCTTTCTGAGTCAGTAACAATCATGATGTGTGTATGTATCGTGTTCTCCATCCAGCGGAAAGCTGCACTGACGCCTCCACCTTCATTTTTAAGCTAGATGTGGTATCATATGCCAGGCTCTCCTGCACCAAACATCGACCATTAGCTTTTGCTAAGAATCCCCAGGCACTTCTTCTACCTCTCAACACCGAACCATCTGTGTAGATAATCACATCACCCGGGCGATCATTATCCTGAATTAGTTGCTGGATTTCCACTTCCGTGACCTCTGCTGGCCACTCCCTGCACTCTTGGCTCAATGTGATTATAACTCTGCACAAGTCTGACTGCTCCGCTGGCACTCTGACCCACTCCTCTTTTCGCCTAATGTTCTCCAAGATGCACACCTGTCTGATCGTATCCTCCGCCTGAGCCATCCATGATTTCCCTCTTATCAGTCTCTGACCCTTAACTGCGTCCAGTGCCTCATGCAACGGGTGATCTGTGTCTGCAGCTACTCTGAGGTATGCTTTCACCTGCATAACCTTGTGCCTACCAGCAACAGTCAGCAAACCAAGGATGTAACACATACACACTACTGGAGTGTCTCTGGTGCATCCCAGAATGACCCGCATAGCTTTGTTCTGTATGCGCTCTAATTTCACCAGCTGACTCTTTGAGACAGTGAGCAGTCCTAGTCCATAATCAATCACCGAGAGGATCAAGTGCTGGTATAGTGTGAAGAGCATTCTCTGCTCTGTGTCCATTGCAGCCATAATTTTAAGTGCATTGAGTCCCTTTTGAGATCTTGTAACAACTGTTGTTTAAAATAAAGTTGATTTGATTTGATTTGATTTGCCTCCACATGGTCCTTGAAGGGCAGACTCCTGTCAAATGTGATTCCCAGATACTTCAGTTTGTTCTCTCTATTGACGCTTCTACCATCTATCGTGAGGCTTGGGACATCAGCTCTCACAATCCTGTTGTCCAGAGAGCACCACAAAACAGCTGCCTTTTCTGGGTGGATGACAGCATTCATTTCAGTGCACCAATCAATCACTTTGTCTACTGTCGCCTGTAGCTCCTGGGCTGTGTGCTCCATATATCTCTCCCCTGCCTATATGCAAGAATATCATCTGCAAATGTTAGTATCCTTCCAACCCCTGGTGCTTCTAGGTTTGCAGTCTTGCTCGTATACAAGTTAAAGAGCACCGGTGAGATTGCAGATCCCTGTGGCAGTCCCGGGGTTAAAATATGTGGCTCTGAGGTCCATGCACCCAGACGGAGAGCAACCCGACGAGAATGCAGGACGGCTGCCATCCAGTTCACCAACCAGGGATTGACCCCCTTCTCCATCAGTGCGGTCATCAAAATATCATCGCGAACTCTTTTGTACGCATCCTCGAGATCAAGCGCTGCTGCCATCGTTTCCTGTCTACTCTGGAACCCCTCATAAACGTCAAAGGCAAAAGTGGCAGCATTTGACCAGGTATCTTTTCCTGGCCTGTAGCTCCCCAGGTTTCTTGGAAGAAGCTTCCCCCTTTCCAAAAACTCTTGCAGTTTGACAGCGACTATCTTTTCTAAAACTTTCCCAAATGTATTTTGAAGGGTGATGATCCTAAAGCTGCTAAGCTTTGAATGATCCTTGAATGCTTTTGGGAGAGGGATGAGATAGCTGTACCCAATCCTGCGGTACTCATGCTGTCCTAATGCTCTGGTTAAAGCAGTCGGTCATCTCCTTCAGGCCTACATCGCTCAAAACCTACATGTGGCCATACCTAACACCATTGGGCCCTGGTGCCGTGTCTTTTGCCTTTTTCAAAATATGTTTAACATCTTCAACCCGTATGATGTCTTCATAATGCATATTCTACATGGTGCCAGATAACTCCTCTCTAACTGCATCCCTGGTATCTGCATCATTATGATTGATCTGCTCTAAAAATCTCTGGATAAATGCCTCCCCTATCTCTTTGTCTTAAAAAAGTCGCTTAAAAGTCGACAGGGTCGACTTCATTGCACCGGGTTTTATCCCATATGGCTCGGTCTCTTTCCGCAGCACGGAAAGCGTCGCACAAAGCACGAACTCCGTAGCTTTTAGCGACGACCCACAGGAGTCTCCGAAACATTTAACTCGTAAACCGAAAGACGCGGCCCGGAATCGAACCCACAACCTTCGGAGCACAAGTCAAACGGCTTGACCACTTCACCACAGAGATTCTCTTTGTCTGTTGTCATGCGCACACCATCCTATCTATAAACTGTTCCCACTATCATAGACCAATCTTTTCTTTGAATTTGTCTGTGCAGTTTCCAGAATTTTCGCAGTGATTTATCACCTCCAATCTCCTTCATAAAACATTCCCATTTTACGTTCTTGGCCTCTGCAGCACAGCGCTTGAAAGCCTCCACCTTGTCTTTCTTGACCTTTTCCGCGGTGTCCATTTCCTCTCATGAGCTTCGGGGTGTCCGTCGCACTTTCCTTAGCTGCTTCACTGCATCTCTCTTTGCTTTCCAAGCATTGTCTACTTCTCGGGTCCACAATGGGGGTTGCAAAAAAGGAGTTTTAACAGTCCTATTGCATGCCCTCTGTCTGAGGCGTCCAAGAAGGCTGTCGGTCCACTCATACTGGAAGGTCCTGCGCGCTCTCCCAGCCTTAACTTTCCTGGATTTAGAGATCAGGACTGAGCATGGCATGTGATCACTCCCATGGTCATTCAAAACAGTCCACTTTACATCAAGGACTGATGACTGGGAGACAAGTGCCAAGTCAATAACAGTGTCTGCATCGCCAGGCCTCATTGCCATTCTAGCCGGCCTACCATCATTTATGCAGACCACATCGGAGTCCACCATGGCATCCGCAAGGGCAATTCCCTGTCTGTATTCTCCACTACTGTCCCAATCTCTGTTCCTCGCATTGAAGTCTCCACATATGAGTAGCCTATCACCTGGTAATTCCTCCAATTCCTTAAGCCAGTGTGGCGGGACAGCCCCGGCAGCATCATAATTACACAAGTTTTCAAGGAATTACAGAGCCCACAATATTTTTCTAAAATTCTCTAAAAGAATAAACGTTCCCCAGAAGAGGATAAAAACGTAAGAGAAAAATACAGAGTCACTTAGAGCCTGCACTATCATTTTTACTACATTGGTAGATCAAAGCAATGTCTGGTCTCTACATCTAAGAGATTTTCCCTTTGATGTTCTGATCAACCAGACATCGCGGAGCCAGTCAGTTGAGATTGACGTGTTAGTTTAGAATCCTGCGGTTAGAATAGGGACTGACTTCTAACACCTTACGGTTAACATGACCTAACGTGTAAACCCGCCACGGCAGAATGGGAGATAAGAGGGTCAGCCAGACCCGTCTGAAATAATACATGGCAGTGCTACTCAGGGGAAAACCCCGTGTGATCCAAAGACGGCAATTTAATGCAGGCCTAACACCATCTAAAAGTCCAGACTTTGTGGAGCCGGGACGTCTGTAATTGCCACCACAAAGGAGCAATTAGGACCAGATGCTTAACACCTCTCCGCAATACTACGGGGCAAAGTAGAACCACATGGCTGACACATTCCTGCCAGCAACCGGGAAGGCTAGTGTTACCAGCCTATTGGAATGTAATGATGCAACTGCATTGCCGCCAAAGCAGGTTTCATTGTTTCAGGCGTGGGGGGCATCGGTCAATTTGATTGACAGATGAAACTACCCTTCACAGGAAAGGAGGAGGGGTGAAAAGAATTTGGCACTTAATCCATCTAGGTAAATCATCTTACATGGAAAAATAGGCGGAGTTAATGAAAAGGGGAATATTAATTAGCCAACCTGGAAACTAGCCAGGAATTGAATAGAATAAAACTACGAGCAGTGGCCAGCAAGACTTCAGACGCATTCACAATAGTGTACCAGGGAAGCCGGAATTTTAATTTCTGGTGAGAGATTACAATCTCGTTTTGTTACTTCGATACAATGTCGTATGACAGGATTTCCTAGCTATAACCCAGGTAATACCATTACTCTGATTAGTTTGTCTGCTAGTCTGAAGGCTTGTGTAGTTTCTTGTTCTGCATATTCTCCAAAACTTTACACTTGTGGATTTTCTTTGTACTTAATGTTCCAGTTTCTAGATTTACTATTACACTGTGAACTTTATCTTCTTCTTTCATTCACCACTTGGTTGTCTGATTTGTTGTATGTGATAATTTGGAGAAATCCATTATCCAAGCTACATGAGCGTGTGGCTTATGCATGTACAGGAGATACATTTAGATTCATCCTGTATGATGTTAAACATTGGGGAGACTGACTACTTAGGAGAAATTCCTGAGAGCTACCAGTCTCTTGATAGCGTCCAATTAACATTGATTATTTGGACCAACACTTTGAGTGCCTACCAAGATTATGGTGAAACCACTTGGTTTGAGGAATGGCACCAGTTCACCTTGTCTGCATGATGTCTGCATGAGGACAGACATGACTTAGGACATTCAATATCCCAGACAGATTCAGGGAAGGCATTTAATGTTCGACAGGACTGTGCGACCAGCCCTTCCGACAAGACAGTATGAATGAATCAGAAAGGGAAAGAGTAAGTGAGGTGAACTTATATGGGAAACACTCCATTACACAAATGTATATGAATATGTATGTTTTGAGCTATAGATGTTCTAAATAGTTTTATTAATATATACATATATATTTATTTATTTAGAACTGATATATGTTTATGTAACATGCCATCATATATATCATCATACCATCATATATTATGACTTGAATGTATGTTTATATGAATGTATAGACATATGTGTTTGAGATGTGTAGACGTAGATACTACCCATCTCCGTTCGTTTCATTCCAGATCTCTTAGGAGCAATGGACAGTCAACAACCCATATCAGGAAGTGACTTAGCCTTGTGAGGGACCAATTTGGACTCCTTCAATCTGACAGTGAACTGCGTCTCACTGGGGGAAGCATGACCTATGTGCTTCTGAGCTTTTCAGCCAGATGAGTTACGTATACCATAATATAATCATCATCATCATATGATCATCAATAGCAATAATAAACACAGTTGTTGTATTTTAAAACTCAATTTGTCCGTATAATTCTAAATGTTTATAAATGTTTGTGTAGCTTAATCAAGTACACACATTATTGTATCATTTAGTGGGGGTTCGCACATATTGTCCAGAAGTGGGAATCTATGTCCGGGAGGTATCTTGCCTATGCAGTCTTAAGTAACCAGATTACGTTGCATGTCTTAACTCCTCCTTTCTCACTTCTGGTGATACCAAGTACAGCCAAAACTATATAGATATATTCTATCTTCAACGAGCCACTTCTTGGCTGTTTTCTTGAGTATCAGGGACAGTGTCTTAAATCAGCATAAAAGACATTAGTTCCACGTTTTCTCTCTGGGATCTGGGTGGTAACTAGTCCCTTCTGACAGAGTTAGGGGATCTTAAACTGCATCCAGAACTAAACACCAGTAGAAGAAAATGATTTTGGCTGAGTGGTTGCCCATCTGGGATCTAACCCCAGCCAGTTGGTGACATATTGGGACGGCTCGTCCGCTATAGAATCCGGGAGTAAACCCTAGAGCCTATTGGTCTGCTCGCCCGCTATAGAATCCGGGAGTAAACCCTAGAAAACTTGGTTCGCTCGCAAGAAACGAACCTATTTCAAATCTGTTAGTCTGGTATTATTCTGGTCTTGCCCATGGATAGAACCTAGGTAATTCTCACTTACATTCTTAGCAGCATTAGTTAGTTATAATTTATTTCTAATGTAATAGCTTGCTTGATTGTAGGCAAGATTTTGACACATCAGGACTTCTCATCCATGATAGAATCAGAGAATAAATTCTAGACTATTGATTTTCATAAACCATTCTTTCATTCTTCACCCATTACATTTGCTAAGTATTAACTTAGGAATTTGTTTCTAGGGAAGTCTGTAGAATTTAAATAACTTGTTAAAAAGTTAATAATGGATAATATCATATGAGTTAATTTACATCATTCACCACTGTAGAATTAATAATCACATTAATTAGTGATATTAATTAGTTTATTGATGATTTACTTGATGATTTTTTGATTACATGCTTTATCATTTGATTTAATCATGAATAATTTGATAATTCTTAGTTAATTCAGTGTATGACGGACTGCTTTGCATCAACTTTCTCACTCTAATTCACTACTATCATTCTCATAGCAGTGTCTGTTCCTCTTGTCACTATCCTGCTCTAGCATAAATCTGACTAGCTCTCTGTAGGGTAATAATATAATTACTTACCTGAGTTTAAGCTGAGAAGAGATCATGGATGCACGCACAGATTTCTTAGAGTCCGCTAGAGGATGGGGCATAAGGCTCGGCTTAGTAGGAGAGAAGCTAGAACTATTTATTAGAGAAGAAATGGATTGGTGGGACAAAGAAGATGAGCAGATGATGAAAAGAGTTGCAGAATTAGAAGCAGATATGCGTCACAAAGCTGAAGAAGATGAGATGAAGAAGAAGCAAATTGAAATACTGAACGTGGAGGAATCTACCAGCTCGATTGAGGAAAAGCCAATCACTCAAGCCGAAACTCTGATAGAAAGCGGGGAAGCTGACCGTCACAAAGAAGAGGCATGCATTCCTTCGCAAATCCCCATGGCTCAGAAAAACAAAAACTTGCGCACAGAAAGGCAGATGCTTCCCTCGCCTATTCCTAAAAATATTAAAAATAAACGGAATAGGAATAAATGTACCAAGCGTTCGGTAAACAGTCACAAACGTGATAAATGTTTACACCACAATGAAAGCGGATTAGCTGGCTTGGCAACCCAGCAATCTCAGGAGCTTCCTAAGACTTCCCAAAGGAGAAAAATCCAGGAGGAGGAGGACCTGAGGAAAACTATTAAAGAGATCGAAGGCGAGACCTTACCCGACTCTTTTATTCCCTTCAGTTCAGAGAAACTAGGAGTGGAAATGAATTCAACTGAGACCGGAATGGATGTAAAACAGGATTCCATTGTTTCTCACGGTGTGGCCACACAAGATGAAATAATTATCAGTTTGAATTACTTATCTCAGGTGGGATATGGCAGTGAAAATGACATCCCACAACATTCACTTCTATTGGATTTGGAACAAGAAAACCAGACCAGGGAGAGAATACTTCAATTGGACTTGGCACAAGAGAGACCAGCCATGGAGGACAAACAAGACACGGAGGAGAATTCTTACGATGTCAGTATCTTGGAGTCTTTCGAAAAGGAAACTCAAGATACACAAAGCATTCATGTAGGTTATACCACGGACTCTGATTCAGGGACGATAAACATGTCTGCTAACAACAAAGAAGAAAATACTTCTTTGGACAGGATGAAGGTAATACCTATCATAAATACAGCTGAAGCTAACAGGGGATCACAAATGATGGACTCTGCAGCGGAACAAAACCGGAGCGGTTGGTATACTCAACACTCAGGACCTTGTTTACCTTTCACTTCAACCAATGTTGGATGTGTAGAACAGCTGTTTATGTATACTTCTACAAGGAGTGATACAAATTCACAGTTCTTGGGGAACAACATGATTTCTCAAAGCTGGACAACTTCTACTAGCCTTATACTTTCAAACACAGATTCAAAATGGAACTCTGTTGAAGAGGAACTCACCTGGATAAAGAATTATCGAGGGAAGAACTCTCTTAAATCAGGAGGGAGTAAACAGACGCCCTACCAAGAAAGAGGCAAGTACGAGTTGAATGCACATCATAAAACTATGATGTTTAGCAAAAGGAGGAGATTAAAGGATTTTATTATGATCTTTGGCCGATGGAGGAAAAGAAAATGGAGCAACATTACTGCGACCAATTCTTTTAAGAAAACACTGATGGCACTTCCTCTGCTGATAGGACAAGGGCCAGAAATGGAGTGGACAATAACAGTCTCTCTGCGGCGCAGGAGAATCTTGTTATACATTTTGCAATTTTCCGGCTGGGAAAAAGTAAAACCTCCAGAGGACAGGACATTACCGAGCAATAGCCCGGAAATCCGACACAACACCAGGAGCAAAGATTTGCAAGATTTATCCTGGGAGAATGGACATGGGATATTTCTTTTGACTCATAGAACATCCCACTGCCACAAAGAATATTGGGAACCCAGACTTGGAGGAAGTTGGAGAACGGAGAGAACTTAGATACATTCTTGAATGCTGCCGAGGCTCTGTTATAGGCTTCATTAATGAACCTACTTAAATTGGAGAGCTATGTGGCGGGACAGCCCCGGCAGCATCATAATTACACAAGTTTTCAAGGAATTACAGAGCCCACAATATTTTTCTAAAATTCTCTAAAAGAATAAACGTTCCCCAGAAGAGGATAAAAACGTAAGAGAAAAATACAGAGTCACTTAGAGCCTGCACTATCATTTTTACTACATTGGTAGATCAAAGCAACGTCTGGTCTCTACATCTAAGAGATTTTCCCTTTGATGTTCTGATCAACCAGACATCGCGGAGCCAGTCAGTTGAGATTGACGTGTTAGTTTAGAATCCTGCGGTTGGAATAGGGACTGACTTCTAACACCTTACGGTTAACATGACCTAACGTGTAAACCCGCCACGGCAGAATGGGAGATAAGAGGGTCAGCCAGACCCGTCTGAAATAATACATGGCAGTGCTACTCAGGGGAAAACCCCGTGTGATCCAAAGACGGCAATTTAATGCAGGCCTAACACCATCTAAAAGTCCAGACTTTGTGGAGCCGGGACGTCTGTAATTGCCACCACAAAGGAGCAATTAGGACCAGATGCTTAACACCTCTCCGCAATACTACGGGGCAAAGTAGAAACACATGGCTGACACATTCCTGCCAGCAACCGGGAAGGCTGGTGTTACCAGCCTATTGGAATGTAATGACGCAACTGCATTGCCGCCAAAGCAGGTTTCATTGTTTCAGGCGTGGGGGGCATCGGTCAATTTGATTGACAGATGAAACTACCCTTCACAGGAAAGGAGGAGGGGTGAAAAGAATTTGGCATTTAATCCATCTAGGTAAATCATCTTACATGGAAAAATAGGCGGAGTTAATGAAAAGGGGAATATTAATTAGCCAACCTGGAAACTAGCCAGGAATTGAATAGAATAAAACTACGAGCAGTGGCCAGCAAGACTTCAGACGCATTCACAATAGTGTACCAGGGAAGCCGGAATTTTAATTTCTGGTGAGAGATTACCCTCTCGTTTTGTTACTTCGATACAATGTCGTATGACAGGATTTCCTAGCTATAACCCAGGTAATACCATTACTCTGATTAGTTTGTCTGCTAGTCTGAAGGCTTGTGTAGTTTCTTGTTCTGCATATTCTCCAAAACTTTACACTTGTGGATTTTCTTTGTACTTAATGTTCCAGTTTCTAGATTTACTATTACACTGTGAACTTTATCTTCTTCTTTCATTCACCACTTGGTTGTCTGATTTGTTGTATGTGATAATTTGGAGAAATCCATTATCCAAGCTACATGAGCGTGTGGCTTATGCATGTACAGGAGATACATTTAGATTCATCCTGTATGATGTTAAACATTGGGGAGACTGACTACTTAGGAGAAATTCCTGAGAGCTACCAGTCTCTTGATAGCGTCCAATTAACATTGATTATTTGGACCAACACTTTGAGTGCCTACCAAGATTATGGTGAAACCACTTGGTTTGAGGAATGGCACCAGTTCACCTTGTCTGCATGATGTCTGCATGAGGACAGACATGACTTAGGACATTCAATATCCCAGACAGATTCAGGGAAGGCATTTAATGTTCGACAGGACTGTGCGACCAGCCCTTCCGACAAGACAGTATGAATGAATCAGAAAGGGAAAGAGTAAGTGAGGTGAACTTATATGGGAAACACTCCATTACACAAATGTATATGAATATGTATGTTTTGAGCTATAGATGTTCTAAATAGTTTTATTAATATATACATATATATTTATTTATTTAGAACTGATATATGTTTATGTAACATGCCATCATATATATCATCATACCATCATATATTATGACTTGAATGTATGTTTATATGAATGTATAGACATATGTGTTTGAGATGTGTAGACGTAGATACTACCCATCTCCGTTCGTTTCATTCCAGATCTCTTAGGAGCAATGGACAGTCAACAACCCATATCAGGAAGTGACTTAGCCTTGTGAGGGACCAATTTGGACTCCTTCAATCTGACAGTGAACTGCGTCTCACTGGGGGAAGCATGACCTATGTGCTTCTGAGCTTTTCAGCCAGATGAGTTACGTATACCATAATATAATCATCATCATCATATGATCATCAATAGCAATAATAAACACAGTTGTTGTATTTTAAAACTCAATTTGTCCGTATAATTCTAAATGTTTATAAATGTTTGTGTAGCTTAATCAAGTACACACATTATTGTATCATTTAGTGGGGGTTCGCACATATTGTCCAGAAGTGGGAATCTATGTCCGGGAGGTATCTTGCCTATGCAGTCATAAGTAACCAGATTACGTTGCATGTCTTAACTCCTCCTTTCTCACTTCTGGTGATACCAAGTACAGCCAAAACTATATAGATATATTCTATCTTCAACGCGCCACTTCTTGGCTGTTTTCTTGAGTATCAGGGACAGTGTCTTAAATCAGCATAAAAGACATTAGTTCCACGTTTTCTCTCTGGGATCTGGGTGGTAACTAGTCCCTTCTGACAGAGTTAGGGGATCTTAAACTGCATCCAGAACTAAACACCAGTAGAAGAAAATGATTTTGGCTGAGTGGTTGCCCATCTGGGATCTAACCCCAGCCAGTTGGTGACAGCCAGTCCCATTGTTCCTTTCAGACAAAACAGTCCACTGTGGCATATACATTTATGATGTTCCAACCTAAGCCACCAATCTCCATTTGTATACCCCGGACCTCTCTTGCACTGTGATTCCAATGGCTCAAGTCAAGTACCACATGCTTTACTCCTTTCTTCACCAGCAGACCTTGCCCACGTCTCATCTGCCCAGTGGGGTTTATATAACTGGCATACCCAGGGCAATGTTTAGTCTGTATTTAACTCCTGGAGCATGAGGACATCAAAATCATATACTAGCCTCTCCAATACAGGACCTCTCTGCCTGGCACTACGACAGTTCCAGTATCCAACTCTTACATGGTTGAAATCTAGTCTCTCCACTTTTAAAAGTGCCTAGTTCATTATGATTCGCCTAAAGACAGATCATCGCAAGACAAGGACAGAGACATTAAAATTAGCAACATGGAATGTTAGGACGTTAAACAATAATGAAAAATTAGATAACATCAAACAAGAAATGGAAAGAGAGAAAATTAATATTCTAGGGATGTGCGAAACAAGATGGACAGGAGCAAGCATTAAGATAGATGAAGATGTTAAGATTATTTATTCTGGAGGAGAATTTCGACAAAGGGGGTAGCAATTATCTTGGACTGGCAAACATCAAAATATTTTCGAGGTTATTGGGCCATGTCAGACAGAGTTCCTTTTAGCATAAACGTTATTCAAGTATATGCCCCAAGAGGGGAATTCAGTGAAGATAGTGTAGAGGAATTTCATAATGACACAGAGTCTGCTTTAAAGAAATGTAAAAGTTCAGAAATAAACTTCATAATAGGAGACTTCAACGCAAAATAGGAAATCAAGGTGATAGAAACACAGAAGGAAACTATGGTTTAGGAGAGAGAAATGAAAGAGGATACAGACTTTACGCAACCACATGTATACAAAATTCAAGATTGGTGAATCAGCCATGTGCACATGTGGATTGGCGTTGTAGACAGCAGAGCACATACTCCAAGACTGCCCAAATTACAACGTGTCTAGGCAAACCTTCTGGCCTTGAGAGACGACAGTGGAAGATAAACTCTATGGACTGCTGAGTGAACTAAAAAAGACAGCTAAATTTATACAAGAGACAACATTGCAGTTATAGACATATTTCAAGCGAACAAAAGAAGAAGAAGAAGGATACAGACTTGTAGAATGGGCAAAAGAGCAGGAAATGATTGTAGGAAACACCTAGTTTAAACAACACCCTAAAAGATTATGGACATGGAGGAATCCTGATAGCAGGATTAGAAACCAGATTGATTACATTCTGATTAGCTGAAGATTTAGAAATGTGTTAACAATAGCAAAAACAGTTCCCAGTGCTGATTGTTATAGTGAGCACAGATTACTTACAGGTGCATTAAGGGTAAAGTTAAAGAAATTCAAGTATATAACATGAAACACTAAATATGATTTGTGTACATTGAATAATGACAAGGAAATACAAAACAAATTCAACATAGAAGTATAGAACAGATTTGACATTTGTCTGATCTAGAGATCCTGTTCCAAAATGTGGATGATCAATGGGAAATGTTGAAGAATTCAATCAGTTTGGCTGCAGAAACAACTATTCCAAATTTAAAGAAGGTGGGTCATAAGAAATGGATGATTGAAGATATTTATTTTACAACTAATGGAAACAAGAAGACTTAACAAAAATAATATTGCCAAATATGAAGAAATTCACAGACAAGTCAGAATATTATGTAAGGAGGCAAAAGAAGCATAGCTTGAGAAAAACTGCTTAGAAATTGAAAAACAACACAACAGCCAAAATACCAAATTAGTGCACAAAAGAATTCAGGAACTTACTAATAAAAGAACAAATACATCAGCAGGCTGTCTAAAAACTAAAAATGGCAAAATCATAATAGAATAAGATCAGATTCTACATGTATGGTCAGAGTATGTGAAAAACCGTTATGATGATAACAGAGATGAACAGTATGATATTCGATTTAATAATGAAGGACCGCCAATTTTGAAGATGGAGATTCAAAATGTTCTTAAACATATGAAAGCTGGCACGGCCCCCCGGTTCAGATAACATCACAACAGAAATGAATAAAGCTTTAGAAGAATATGGAATAGATCGAGTTACCAGACTGCTTAACACATTATATGATACCGGAGAAATACCTTCTGAATTATGTAATTCTTTATTTATTGCAATCCCAAAGAAATCAGGAGCCTTGGAATGTGATCAACATAGAACAATTAGTATAATGAGTCACATCACAAAGATTTTGCTACGAATTATCATGCAAAGAGTGACGAAGAAAATACAACCTGAAATAGGGAAAGAACAATGTGGGTTTGTAGAAGGAAAGGATACAGTAAATGCTGTGTATATGCTGCGATCAGTTATTAAACGTTCTATAGAAGTAAACAAAAATGTACATCTTTGCCTTATTTACTACACAAAGGCTTTCGATAGAGTAAGACATGTCAACATGGTAGATATGCTTGCAGATCTATAAACTGATTGGAAAGACATTAGACTTATAAAAAACATATACTGGAAACAACAAGCTGCCTATTAAGAGAGGTGTTAGGCAGGGATGTGTAATGTCTCCAGATCTTTTTTCCCTGTACAGAGAAAATATTTTCAGAAATGTAGAAGATATAAATGGAATCAGCATTGGAGGACTAAACATCAATAACATTAGATATGCAGATGATACAGTATTGATTGCAGACAATGAGCAGCATCTGCAACAATTAGTAGATGCGGTTGTTGCAGACAGTGAACAACTGGGGTTAGAATTGTAAAAAGATACAGATTATGGTCATCACTAGGAAGAACGAAATACCACAATGTAATATACAAGTAAATGGGAATATTCTTCAACAAGTGAATCGGTACAATTATCTCGGAACAGTCATAACATCTGATGGGAAATGCCTTGAAGAGATTAGAACAAGAATCGCCAAGGTGAAAGTAGCCTTTAGCAAGATGAAAAACATACTGACCAATAAAAAGATGTCAATTGAAATGAGAAAAAGAGTGTTGAGGTGCTACATAGAGCCTGTTCTTTTGTATGGATGTGAAACTTGGACAATGAGCAGTCAAGCTGAAAAACATCTGATGGCTGCAGAAATGTGGTTTCTGAGGAGAATGCAAAGAATACCATGGATAGACAGAAAAATCAATGACTAAGTACTACAGGAGACAAATGAAAATCACAAACTGATTAGAGAAATTAGACGTCGACAGTCAACATTTTTTGGACATGCTATGAGAAGAAATGAATTGGAGAACTTGGTGACAACTGGTAAGATTGAAGGGAACAGACCAAGGAAAAGACCGAGAAGTAAATACCTGGATGGATTGGCTACATGGCATGGTCAAGACAGGAACACTGAGCTGATTCTTGACTGTGGTGATCGAGTGAAATGGCAAGTTATGACCACACACGCTTTCCGGCATGGCACATGATTGATTGATTGAAAAGACTTCTACAGCATTTATGTACAGACTATGTCAAGAATAGTATAGGAATGTTATAGCTAGTAAAGACAAACAATTATTGATAACCTCATAATAATTAGTCATAATAGTAATATGAAAACAATAGGAAACATTACAACCAGGTTTGTTAATTTGTTTCCTTTATGGCATCCATACCATTGCTGGTGTGTGCTGGGTGAATTTCCCTACTTGCCTGAGCAGTCATCACATAGTGTATTGGTTGTAATTGTGGTAAACCTCAAGCCATATTACGAATCAAACAAGCATCCCCAAAGTGTAAGGGAACATTTTGCCATCATTTTTTGACACGTTTATAAACATGTTACATTCACTGTTCTGGTAATGTTGGGACACAAGGTAATGAAAGAGCCAATATTCTGGCTTCAAAAGCACTTGTCAGTAAAAGAACCACGAATAAGGGGACATAATACAACTGTTAAGTAACCACTTTTTAAAGTAACAATGATATGATACTGTTGAAAAAAAGACACCAAAAACTGCTGTAATATAAAGTCAAATAAATGTATCACTGGCAGAAAAATACACAGAAAGGCTATACAAGTAAACAATCAGTATAAATACTCTCCACCACCAGTTAATGGAAACCAGGTGTGCCCATGGTGTATTTAAGTCTATTCTAAATAATAATAATAGCATGTCTGTAATAAAACAATGAAATAACTCACCAGTGAAAAGCTCTTTTGCCTGAGCAATAGTTTTAGGGTAGCCATCTAATATAAATCCTTGATTCTGACATGGCATTGACGTTAGTCGATCACGAAGAAAATTAATAACAAAATGATCCTCAATGCGTCCACCATTGTTCTCCTTGCTTTCATTGATTTGGTCCAGTAATTCTTGAGCTTCTCGTATTCCAGTTTCCTCATCCTCTTCCTCTGTATTCTCATAATCTAGTTGCCTTGTTTTAGCCTTCTAAAATCAGTCAAAAAGAAAGAGATAATTTTGACTGTAAAATATTTTTTTTTCTTTTAAAATAAATTCTTCTATTACTCATCATCTCACCTTGTACCTTGAAGTGTCGAGGTGAAATTCTTCTATTCCTCAACAGTACCATAAACAATATCTTCACTCAGTGTTTAAAAAATCTTCTTTTTAGGCAGCATATATTTTTCATGCACACCTGAGTACATAATACTGAAATAACAACATAAGATCATATTTACATGAAAATTGGAAGTAATCAATTGGGTATATTCATTTGGGAATTTAAACAGCTGTAGTCTGTGTATAAACTGTCCCCAATTCTCTTCAACCTATACACAGAAAGAATTTTTAAACAAGTTGAAATGCCTGGACTTAACATCAATGGAAGAATCATAAACAATCTTAGGTATGCTGATGATACCATGTTACTAGCAGAAAGCGAGCAAGCATTACAAGACCTAGTGGAACAAGTAAACAGGCATAGTGCAGAATGAGGCTTAGATATTAACATCCAAAAAACAAAAACTATGATAATTATCAGTGAAAAGGAAAGGTCATCAATGAACATAGTAAACGGGGAGAGTAGCTGCAGACACAGATCACCCGTTGCATGAGGCGATGGACGTAGTTAAGGATCAGAGACTGATAAGAGGGAAATCATGGATACTAACATTTGCAGATGATATTCTTGCATATAGGCAGGGGAGAGATATAGGGAGCAAACAGCCCAGGAGCTACAGGCGACAGTAGACAAAGTGATTGATTGGTGCACTGAAATGAATGCTGTCATCCACCCAGAAAAGGCAGCTGTTTTGTGGTGCTCTCTGGACAACAGGATTGTGAGAGCTGATGTCCCAAGCCTCACGATAGATGGTAGAAGCGTCAACAGAGAGAACAAACTGAAGTATCTGGGAATCACATTTGACAGGAGTCTGCCCTTCAAGGACCATGTGGAGGCAAATCAAATCAAATCAACTTTATTTTAAACAACAGTTGTTACAAGATCTCAAAAGGGACTCAATGCACTTAAAATTATGGCTGCAATGGACACAGAGCAGAGAATGCTCTTCACACTATACCAGCACTTGATCCTCTCGGTGATTGATTATGGACTAGGACTGCTCACTGTCTCAAAGAGTCAGCTGGTGAAATTAGAGCGCATACAGAACAAAGCTATGCGGGTCATTCTGGGATGCACCAGAGACACTCCAGTAGTGTGTATGTGTTACATCCTTGGTTTGCCGACTGTTGCTGGTAGGCACAAGGTTATGCAGGTGAAAGCATACCTCAGAGTAGCTGCAGACACAGATCACCTGTTGCATGAGACACTGGACGCAGTTAAGGGTCAGAGACTGATAAGAGGGAAATCATGGATGGCTCAGGCGGAGGATACGATCAGACAGGTGTGCATCTTGGAGAACATTAGGCGAAAAGAGGAGTGGGTCAGAGTGCCAGCGGAGCAGTCAGACTTGTGAAGAGTTATAATCACATTGAGCCAGGAGTGCAGGGAGTGGCCAGCAGAGGTCACGGAAGTGGAAATCCAGCAACTAATTCAGGATAATGATCGCCCGGGTGATGTGATTATCTACACAGATGGTTCGGTGTTGAGAGGTAGAAGAAGTGCCTGGGGATTCTTAGAAAAAGCTAATGGTCGATGTTTGGTGCAGGAGAGCCTGGCATATGATACCACAACATCTAGCTTAAGAATGAAGGTGGAGGCGGTCAGTGCAGCTTTCTGCTGGATGGAGAACACGATACATACACACATCGTGATTGTTACTGACTCAGAAAGCATGCTGAGGAGGGTGAGGACAGGCAGGCTTCGTGAAGAGTGGCTTGCTTCGCTTCGGAGGTCACGGGTAGCAAGCATCACCTGGATCTTTTCTCCTGGGCATGCCGGTGTGCTGGGAAATGAACAGGCGGACAGATTGGCTGGCTCGGCAAAACTTGGTGGAGTATTGATGCATGACAGGGCAGACGTGGTTGCGGCCTTGTGGGAGCACGTGTACACGGCGGAGGAGCAGATGGATCACCATAGTCTGGTAAGAATGAGGCACCGAGGTGTGACGAGGGGATCTGGCTGACAATCGACGCTCAGAAGAAAGGCGAGACGGACATATAATCAGATTGCTACTGGAACTATTAGTGTTGGAACTCTTCGCTGGCTGCTGAGGATGGGGACAGAGCGCTTATGGGAATGTCCCGAATGCTGTGATGTTGGTTCCTAAATCAATCAATCAATCAATCAATAGTAGAACAAGTAACAAGTTTCTCCTATCTTGGACAGATAATAACAGATGATGGCAGAAGTGAAATAGAAATCAAAAAGAGAATAGGAATGACCAAAAATGCTTTAAATGGCATGACATAAGTATTAACATCTAGAGAGATTAACAACGCATTAAAAATAAGAATTGTCAAATGCTACATATATTCAAAGCTACATATGGCACGGAAGCCTGGACATTGAACAAGAAACTAGAGAGTAGCATAGAAGCCCTGGAGATGTGGATATACAGACGACTATGATGTATTTAATGGAAACAATAACAATCAAATGCAGAGGTTCTAGAAAAACTGGGAATGAAGAGAGAGTTGATGAAAGAAATAAAAAGAGGCAAATGAAATGTTTTGGCCACATTAAAAGACATGATACTCTTATAAAAATCATACTGGAGGGCAAGGTGGAGGGCAAGTGAGCAAGAGGTAGACAATGATACACGTGGGAAGATAACATCAAGAGATGGACAAACATCAGCCTGACAGAATGTACAGTCAGGGTGAGAGACAGACCTTCACTGAAGAGACAGCACCTGATTGACTGAATGAGTCTTTCAAAAATGTCTACACAAAGCTAGATTTATTGTTAACCAATACTTTAAGAAATTAGATAAGACTAATGATAGTAATATTATTAAACAAGAATCAAGAGTGTTGATGACATTAAAGATATGTAATCTGTATGTATGCTTGTCTGTCCCACCTCATCCATTCATCCATCTGATTGAGTGATGGATTTGTCTGTCTGTGTATAACTGTTTCTGTATGATCTTGTATATTTGTTTTTCTTCAACACACTTATTTCTAGACACTCTGCTTATTATGTGCCTATCATACTGGGTATTACATGCATGTGCTGGGAGCGATTGCAATGAGAAAATGAGTGTTGAAGTGCTACATAGAACCTACAATTTTGAATGGATGTGAAATGTGGACAATGAGCAGACAAACTGAAAAACATTTCATGGGAATGGAAACCATCAAAGACCTCCATTTTTAGCATACTACATCCCCTGTACTTTCCTGAAACAGCGCCAAGTCATTTCCACCTGTTTGTACAACTCAAAGAGTCACTGGGAGGAAAGACGTTTTGGTCCGATAAATAGGTACAGCAGGTGGCGCATGCGTGGTTACACATGTGACCAAGACAATTTTTTTCTACCGGAATCCAAACACTTTATTGGCTCTGGAGGACTTGCATTGGAAGCAGTGGTGACTACATCAAATAATGATACATTGGTTTTGTACTTTTTCAGAATATATTCACCCAAACAAAAACATTTAACGTTTTCATTTGAAACCCTCTCATATATCCTGTTATCAGATACTTTCTTGACTTTCCTTTTGTTGGCAACAGAGTTAAACTATCTGTGACAGGTTGGCCCACCTCTCAGATCGTTTTGTTACTAGATGGAGATATCCCTCAGTAAACCCCTCTATGTATCCTGTAGTAATTTTTATTTTTATCTATATTTTCAAATATTAGATAAAATCGTCTTTGGTTAGTGTATTTATATACATAAAACTATAGAGAGAGTTAAATACTATTTCTTCTTATAGTTAGAAGTAGATGTAGGGTAGAGTTCGTTTACAAGCCAAGAAATCAAGTCAGGCTGAATTTATATTCAGGTTTGGCTATGAAAAATAATTTGGCCACAGGAAGGGAACTCTCCTGGATGAGAAGTTAACTTCCGGTAGCACCCTAAGATCTGCCATTTTTTCTAGCAACCTGGAAGGAGCAGGAGCTATCACGTCAATTGGCTAAAATTGAACACCTGTCTGTGTTTAAACATATTTTATTGCTGGCTCTTGTTAAGCCGAAAAACCCTCTAAAACATAGAAAAGCCAATGATAGTCTCCACTCCCGATAGGCCAGTCAAAATCTAGTTGCAGGGTGAGTTAATAATAATTTTGTTAAACATTTTTCTGTGTGTCAAAATGCCGGCAAAAGCTACCGGCCATGCCGATCGATAATAGATACTATTAATTAAAACTAGTGTTAGTTAACTAATATTAGAATTAGGACCATGTTTGTGCCATGTGGCTTGCCGACAAGGGTAAAACGAAAAGCTCGTCACATGTGGCATTAAAAACATGGATAAATTACATTACGTGATTCTCGAAATTAGGTATCTGCCTGCGGAAGGACACCCGAGTTAGTCAGTAGACGATTAGAGTTAAGATAATTTAATTATGTGCTTAAACTTCGGAACTAGCAGATTTCTCTAGATAATATACTTATTAGTTGAAGGAATTAGTTCAGAGAGTGAATAAGTTACCATTAATTATTCTTTATTAATCTCTATCTTGCCCATAGTCAGATTACTACCATGTGGTCCAAGATGGCCCACTTAACAAAGTTCAAACCTTGGGGGAATTCTCGACCCTAATATTGTTCTTGTGTATAGTGAAAATAATCTTAAATCTAGCTAAGAAATCTTCTAGATAATTAATTATGTTTTAATGAATATAAGGAAGACTTGCTAGTAGTACAACTCATAACTCTTTAAGTGAACTTGGGGTGTTTCATTGATTTTAATGGTTCACTCGTGTACATCGTGAAGTTATAGTTGTTGTGTGTGATTTCATTTCATTCTATGGAATTCATCAATATGTGATGTTAATTCATCGTGTGGAGTGTAGTTTGTGTGTTTCCATACTTGGAAAATGATGTGTGGTGTTTCATCGATTTAATGGTTTGTTAATGTATATGTGACGTCGGAGTTGTGGCGTCTGAGTTTCAGTCCATTGAAGTCATCCTATATGTACTGTTAAGTCATTATGTGAATTGTGGTTCATGTTTCCATGAGTAATCATGACTTAGAATATATATTTGGAATGTGGTCTTTGAAGTAGAGCATTGTGATTGTACATGTTTGATCTAAATGTCAGCAGAGAGAATAGGATATCATTTGTATGCTGTTTCCATGAGATCATTGTGCTGTTGTAGATTTCAGATAAGGAATCAACCTGTAAATTTAAATAATACATGCTATGAAAATTTATGAGACAAGATGCCATGCAGGACATGGCCAGAAGAATTTACAAGGCTGTCTTGAAGGATTATTCACTCCTTCTCACTGTCATTCACAGAGCCTGCACCCTGATCATCTGTAGCCGTAGTCACGACCGGTGATTGAGCTACGAACCACTCACTTGATGCAGCAGAGAGTGGAGTCCATACCACGATCCAGTCAGCACTGCCAGCTTACCATCCAGGAGGCTAAGAATTATCAGATGAGTGGCTACCCACCCGTTTGCCACTGCACAGCAATCCTAATTTGTCCGCTATTGGCTAAGTGTCTATGATTATATCATCTAGCTGAACATTATCTGGTCAAGATGTCAGGGATCTGCGTATCTCTTATGTGTCAGTGAGTTCCCAGTGGGGCTCACGTAGTGTTCTTTAGGATTAAACGTTATGTTATATTTGTACTTTTAACAACGGCGTCTGTCATTATAGAATTAGCATCATCAGATTGTGTGACGAGTGAAAGGACTACATCTATACGTATCATTCTGTCTTATCTCCTGTTGTGTGAGAATACATTAGGCAGTGGGGGCTCATTTTTTTCATCCAGGCACGTTAGCAGGAATCACTTGACATACTGTCTTCGTTTGTTAGCACAGTTCGTCGTCATAACTTTCCGCCTGGCACTGTTTAGAAGTAGTGATCCATTCTGGGACTTTTGATAATCATTCTTCTAGACTTGCGAGCCATTTGATCGCTTCTTCAGCAGTGGTTAGATTCTCTATTCGTAGAAGTCTATTTAGTATCTACTTTGATCCAAATTCCATCCTAGTAGCATACGTTACGCGACACTGGTGGCTCGGTCCGGGCATGACAATCCTATAGATTGTGGGGTTCAGTCGAGTATCCAACTTCATAGATAGTTCTTTCAGTCACTAAATAGAGATAGCTACTAATCATACTAGTTAATATATACATACTTATAATATAGGATAACATAAGTTAGGGCAAAGGTGAATTGCTGGCAAACGGGTAAGTGTTGTGTCAATGTGTAACATTTTTTATGCTTGTCATTGAAGATATTTGTGAATCTTTGCGACAAACACATTCTTGATTAAGTGAGTGAGTTATTCAGGTGTATCAACAGATATCTTATTACATAACTAACATGTCTTCTGAAAAGCCACCTACTAAGGAGGAACTGCGAGAACAAGGAACATTGTTAGGTTATGAGGGTGTAGAGTTGAACAAATATGTAATAGAAGAAGGAAGAGAGTGGCGCCGAGAACAAAGGGACATCATCAAGGAGAGAGAGAAGGAAGAACGAGAGGAAAGAATTAAATTACAAATCCAGATGGCGGAAATTGAATCCAGAGAGAAGATGCGACAAGCTGAATTGGACAACCAGTTGAAACAAGCTGAATTGGACAACCAGTTGAAGCAAGCAGAACTGGACAAGGACTTGAAATTAGCTGAGCAGTTAAGACAGCACGAGTTAGAACTGAGGAGATTAGAACTACAAAATCCTGATGCCTCCAGATTTAGCAGTGCCAGCTCCCCAACTGACAGTCAAGACATTTCCTCAGGACAACATATTACTCCAGGAGCAATGAGTTTTCCACTGGCCCACTTCGACCCGAAGGAGGATCAGATGGATGAATATCTTGACAAATTTGTGTTAATGTGTGAAGCCTACAATCTGCCTAAGGATAAATTTAATATTAAACTCTCCCAAGCACTTCGCGGTCCAGCGTATGACGTGTTTGCAAAACTCCCTCCAGGTCTTGAGAAGGACTTTGTCACACTCAAAAATGCTCTCTTGAAACGATATCAGTTAACCTCTAGTGCCTATAGGTTGAAGTTCCGTACAGCCAAACGGTCACAAGGAGAATCATTTCCTCAGTTCGCCTCACGGTTACACACTTATTTTAACAAGTGGGTAGAACTGAGTGATTTGGATGCTACTTATGACGGGCTGGCGGAACTAATACTTGTTGAGCAATTTAAAGATGTTCTTCCAAAACAGCTACAAACCTTTATTGCAGAGAATGGTGGTGCTCGGCTAGAGGAGGTTATCGCACTAGCCGAACGATATTTAACTGCCCATGGCGAAGTAGCTACCACTAAATCTTGTAATTCTTCTACTGCTCAAAATACTCCTGCAACACAGAATAAGGGTTTTCAGCAGAACAACTCTTATGGTAAAGACACCAGAGGGCACACTGGGGGTCCGCACCAAAATCCTGGTTTCCAAAAACAAAAACCACCAGCGAACAATAGTGGATGGGGTAAACCTTACTGCAAGAACTGCAAAAGTAATGACCACCACACGAGCGTGTGCAGAAATAATCCCCCTACCCAGTATGCTGCGTGTATGATTACGGGGGCAAGTACCCAACAGAACATATGTTCAAGTAATGGAACTAGGCCACCCACGGTTGAAACTATTCTGGTTAACGGTAGTCCAGTACTATGTCTCTATGACAGTGGACTCCAGTGTGATGCAATAATAGCTAAGCAGTTAGTGAAACCATCACAGTTAACAAAACAAACAGTTGTAGTTAAAGGGGCTACCAGGAGCTCTCCAACTATAATAGCTAAGATAGCCAAAGTACATGTGACATCTAAGTATGTCACTGGACTCATTTCAGCTGCAGTGATCGATGATCCGGTATATCCTTTCATGCTTGGTCGTAAGTATGTATATTTAGGAGAACCATCATCACCAATGATAATGGCAGCAGTGGAGACCCGGAGTCAGGTTGCACAGTCACATGAACCTATACTCTCAATCAACCCTCTACCTCGGGAGATTAGGGCTGCACAAAATGAATGTCCGACTTTAGTATCTTGTTTTGGCAAACTGCCAAACGGTAGAAATCCTCCAGCAGCTGGAAATTTCTATTTAAAGGACAAGTTGTTGTACCATAGGGCAGGAACTATGGGTACCGAACACGGGCAACTTGTCGTGCCAAACCAATATCGTAATCAGATATTGCATATGGGACATACCATATCCTTCAGTGGACATATGACTGTAGGAGTTACTACCCAGCGTATTTCTTGTCATTATTTTTGGCCGGGAATGACTGCTGACATACGAAGATACGTCCAGTCTTGTCCGGAGTGTCAACATGGCTCCCCCAAGCAGTGGTCTACTCCTGTTTCCATAGGGGAAGGGTTAGTTTTGAACATTCCTTTTGAGCGAGTAGCTATAGACATTATTGGTCCACTGCCCACTTCTAAGAAGAAAAATACTTATATTTTAACTGTAGTAGATACAGGTACAATGTGGGCTGAAGCTACTGTACTGCCCTCCATCAATGCAACTAGGGTAGCAGAGGCTCTCCTAGAAATATTCACTAGAGTAGGATTCCCTATTCTTATTGTATGTGATAGTGGTTCATCATTGAATGAGAAGTTAAGAGGAGAAATCTCCGACATCTTCAGGATGCACCATATCAACACAGGTTTTAGTCTCACAGAGAATAAGCGACTTGTGGTCAAATATACAGGGACTCTCAAATCGATCGTGAACAAGTTAGTCCAGGAGAAACCAGATAGTTGGGACACGTACTTATCAGCAGCAATGTTTGCCTATCGAGAAGTACCACATGTCGCCACCGGTCTTCCACCTGCTACACTATTGTTCGGACGACCAATTAAAGGACCGCTGGAGGCTCTTTTGAGAACCTGGACTGATGAAGGAACAGATGAGAGTGTCGTCAAGTCTTCACAGTATGTAGAGGAACTGAAACAGAAACTGCACACGGGATGGAAATTAGCTAACTCCACTCTCCGTCGTGCCAGAAAACAACAGGCTTCCTTCTATAATAAACCTATTAGAAACCAGTCTCTAGAGGTAGGAGATAAAGTGCTAGTCTTATTAACCAAAGGGGATAATAAGTTAGAAATTGCTTGGCAAGGACCATTCATCATTAAAGAGAAGGTGTCCAGCAACAAGTACTCTGTTTCTATTCGCGGGAAAACTACAGTCTTCCACGTGAATTTACTCAAAAGACATTTTGAGAACAACACGAACCCACCAGTTCATATTATGACTCTGGCAGTGGTTGATAATGGATCCAACGGGGATCAATCCAGATGGGAAGACAACCCCGACAGATGTGAGGAAGATGACGCGGCTGAACACGATCCCAACTTAGAGACGTCTAAAGGGAAAGTAAGGACGACGCGCATGAAGTATAGGGATCAAGACCAATTGGGTCGAAGGAGAGATGTTGGAATTGTAGGACCTTTATCAGTGACAGACGAAGGACACCCCGACCAACGAAAGCAAAGTTTCCAGAGAAGATTTCCATGGAAGCGACATCAAGGGAGGAGGTTTCTTAGAAGGTGTCTTAGAACCGAAGAGGCTGATTTTTTGAGTAGACATTGTGCTATTGATGAAGAGGGGGACCTGTCCAAATGACCCATAAACGTCAGAGTAAGGGCTGACAAAACTATATGAGAGTTCGGGCTGGAGAAAAAGTTGCTTCTCCAACTTTTTTGAACGATGGGCATTTGTGACAGGTTGGCCCACCTCTCAGATCGTTTTGTTACTAGATGGAGATATCCCTCAGTAAACCCCTCTATGTATCCTGTAGTAATTTTTATTTTTATCTATATTTTCAAATATTAGATAAAATCGTCTTTGGTTAGTGTATTTATATACATAAAACTATAGAGAGAGTTAAATACTATTTCTTCTTATAGTTAGAAGTAGATGTAGGGTAGAGTTCGTTTACAAGCCAAGAAATCAAGTCAGGCTGAATTTATATTCAGGTTTGGCTATGAAAAATAATTTGGCCACAGGAAGGGAACTCTCCTGGATGAGAAGTTAACTTCCGGTAGCACCCTAAGATCTGCCATTTTTTCTAGCAACCTGGAAGGAGCAGGAGCTATCACGTCAATTGGCTAAAATTGAACACCTGTCTGTGTTTAAACATATTTTATTGCTGGCTCTTGTTAAGCCGAAAAACCCTCTAAAACATAGAAAAGCCAATGATAGTCTCCACTCCCGATAGGCCAGTCAAAATCTAGTTGCAGGGTGAGTTAATAATAATTTTGTTAAACATTTTTCTGTGTGTCAAAATGCCGGCAAAAGCTACCGGCCATGCCGATCGATAATAGATACTATTAATTAAAACTAGTGTTAGTTAACTAATATTAGAATTAGGACCATGTTTGTGCCATGTGGCTTGCCGACAAGGGTAAAACGAAAAGCTCGTCACATGTGGCATTAAAAACATGGATAAATTACATTATGTGATTCTCGAAATTAGGTATCTGCCTGCGGAAGGACACCCGAGTTAGTCAGTAGACGATTAGAGTTAAGATAATTTAATTATGTGCTTAAACTTCGGAACTAGCAGATTTCTCTAGATAATATACTTATTAGTTGAAGGAATTAGTTCAGAGAGTGAATAAGTTACCATTAATTATTCTTTATTAATCTCTATCTTGCCCATAGTCAGATTACTACCATGTGGTCCAAGATGGCCCACTTAACAAAGTTCAAACCTTGGGGGAATTCTCCAACCCTAATATTGTTCTTGTGTATAGTGAAAATAATCTTAAATCTAGCTAAGAAATCTTCTAGATAATTAATTATGTTTTAATGAATATAAGGAAGACTTGCTAGTAGTACAACTCATAACTCTTTAAGTGAACTTGGGGTGTTTCATTGATTTTAATGGTTCACTCGTGTACATCGTGAAGTTATAGTTGTTGTGTGTGATTTCATTTCATTCTATGGAATTCATCAATATGTGATGTTAATTCATCGTGTGGAGTGTAGTTTGTGTGTTTCCATACTTGGAAAATGATGTGTGGTGTTTCATCGATTTAATGGTTTGTTAATGTATATGTGACGTCGGAGTTGTGGCGTCTGAGTTTCAGTCCATTGAAGTCATCCTATATGTACTGTTAAGTCATTATGTGAATTGTGGTTCATGTTTCCATGAGTAATCATGACTTAGAATATATATTTGGAATGTGGTCTTTGAAGTAGAGCATTGTGATTGTACATGTTTGATCTAAATGTCAGCAGAGAGAATAGGATATCATTTGTATGCTGTTTCCATGAGATCATTGTGCTGTTGTAGATTTCAGATAAGGAATCAACCTGTAAATTTAAATAATACATGCTATGAAAATTTATGAGACAAGATGCCATGCAGGACATGGCCAGAAGAATTTACAAGGCTGTCTTGAAGGATTATTCACTCCTTCTCACTGTCATTCACAGAGCCTGCACCCTGATCATCTGTAGCCGTAGTCACGACCGGTGATTGAGCTACGAACCACTCACTTGATGCAGCAGAGAGTGGAGTCCATACCACGATCCAGTCAGCACTGCCAGCTTACCATCCAGGAGGCTAAGAATTATCAGATGAGTGGCTACCCACCCGTTTGCCACTGCACAGCAATCCTAATTTGTCCGCTATTGGCTAAGTGTCTATGATTATATCATCTAGCTGAACATTATCTGGTCAAGATGTCAGGGATCTGCGTATCTCTTATGTGTCAGTGAGTTCCCAGTGGGGCTCACGTAGTGTTCTTTAGGATTAAACGTTATGTTATATTTGTACTTTTAACAACGGCGTCTGTCATTATAGAATTAGCATCATCAGATTGTGTGACGAGTGAAAGGACTACATCTATACGTATCATTCTGTCTTATCTCCTGTTGTGTGAGAATACATTAGGCAGTGGGGGCTCATTTTTTTCATCCAGGCACGTTAGCAGGAATCACTTGACATACTGTCTTCGTTTGTTAGCACAGTTCGTCGTCATAACTTTCCGCCTGGCACTGTTTAGAAGTAGTGATCCATTCTGGGACTTTTGATAATCATTCTTCTAGACTTGCGAGCCATTTGATCGCTTCTTCAGCAGTGGTTAGATTCTCTATTCGTAGAAGTCTATTTAGTATCTACTTTGATCCAAATTCCATCCTAGTAGCATACGTTACGCGACACTATCCAGACTGCATGCATTCCTCAGAGTGATGATGCCCTTGCAATACCCAAAGGAAACTGACTGAGGAGAGGTAAATCATGGCTGATTTGGGCAGAAAATATCTTTAAGCAGGTATATAGACCTATAGACATTAATCTTGGAAAAGAGTGGATACAAATACCTGCCAAGAGCACACTATTTTATGAGGTCAATGTACTATTTGGCAAAAACATGGGAAAGGTCAATGTCGTGGTGTTTACTAAAGGCTCAGTGATTCAGGGCAAACAAAATGTATAGGCATTCTTGGCAAGTGGAAGGAATTAAATTTTAAGAAATCAAGTGGCGCCTTCGCTGTGACTAGCCTCACAATGGAAACAACTGCCTAGACATGGCTGTGCACACAGGAGTACACAGAGAATGCATACTACGTGAATCAATGAACACACTCAAGAAAATCCAGGCTAGTCTCATACAACATGAATGGCTTGACACACTAAGCACATCTAAATTAGTCCATCTAACATGTATTTGCCGGCTCTGCGGCGAAGGGGTTAGGGACACTGTTCTTCTTCTACTTCTTCTTTTTCTTCTGCGGTCATCCGGAATATAATTTGAACGTAATTGCGCGGTGCCTGTTTACAGCATAGCTGCAATATTTGCACCTGTCGGCAGACACATCTGACTTCTGCAGTCATTTGTCGTAGGGTGGTCCTATCTCACTGTTGTGGTGTCATACCCATCTCAGCTGGTCTTTTCAGATCAGCCGGAGACATAACGGTCAACCCTCAAAAGAAGGCAGGGGCAGACCATGGGCATTCCCCACCATCCAAAGAGGCTTTCCTTAATTGCAGAGCCGACACATAGTGCTCTAATACTGGGCTCACCCAAGGAATTGCCACATCCTGCACATGGCTGCTTCAATTCCTCTCTTCTGTATATTAGGTATTTCGTTCACCACTGGCCACTCTCCATGCAAACCAGGAGAGGTCAGTCTGCAGACGACATCCACTCAGCGAGCTTTCGGTTTGGATTTTCCACAGAATGAGGTTGCTAGCCAAGCATATTCCCATTTGTGCTTTTGGAACGCTTTCTTGACTCTTACTGATGGTAGGCATGTCACATAACATCGACATTTGATAGGTCAGATATGTGAAAGATGCGTCGTCAGCATGTACAAAAATTGCTCTTTCGCCTGCTCAAACCGCGACTTTGGCTTCTCGCTACGATCACATTCTCAAAATGGCTGTCTCACTAATTTGTGACAGCTGGGAAGTTCCCGATTGGGTGCACCTCACACAGCCATCCGAGACAACGAACGTCAAACTCGCCATTGACATTTGATAAGGCAGATATTTGAAAGTTGTGTCGCCGGCACATAAGGCCATGTGATCAGCACAAAGTTATCCAGAGTCACCAGTGGTAACGGCATGCCCCACGAAGGGCAACGATGATTGGTTTTGAACTAATAATAGCGCTCTTTCAGTGAGGGTTGGAGCTTGGTAAGCAAGTATCAGCTCTAGTATTGCCACATTTATCCAAGTAGGATCGTGTCATCTAAGAAACCTCAACTGGTTTAATGAGCCATTTGCGGTTTCACCATGAGACAGTGTGAACTTAGACATGAATGGCTTAATCTTTGAGATAAGCATATGGGTGCTGGCAGGATCAACCTGATATCTATCGCACAGACGGACTATTCAGGCACATGCAGATGAAGAATAGAAATCGCTCTTCGCACCCCCTCGGTACCTGGCGCTACATGCAAAACCACTGGATGCCTACCGACTAGCTTCAAGCTATGCCAGGAAGGACTGACTGAAAAGCTATGCCAACTGACTGCAGGCCCACTACTCTGTGAGAGTGAGAGTGAGTGAGTGAGTGAGTGAGAGAGAGAGAGAGAGAGAGAGAGACAGAAAGAGAGAGACAGAGAGAGAGAGAGAGAGAGAGAGAGAGAGAGAGAGAGAGAGAGAGAGAGGGAGGGGGCACATATCGAGACCTTCGTTGAACGATCGTACAATAATTGCTCTTTCATCCACTCAAACAGCGACTTCGACTTCACGCTGCAGTTGCATTCTCGAAATGCCTGCCTCGCTAACTTGCGTCAGCTGGGATGTTCCTGATTGGGTGCACCTCACACAGCCATCTCAGACAACGAACGCCAGACACAGGACTGATCTTGCGAACAAGACCAGCCCTCACAGATGCCGTTTGTGATCCCACATACCCGCGTTCGAAACACAGTGTTGGTTTTTTACAAAATGGTATGGGTGACGGTAATTCAGAAAGCAATTGCAAACTACTGAATGTAAACTTTCCAAGAAATAACAACAGCAAAAAATGCTGGTGTTGACTGCCAACACCATGTAAAGGATATGTAACTATTTAAATAACAACAACAACAAAAATAACATGTATTTATAGAGTGGGTAACTCAGGCATGTCTCCGTGGCCACAGGCTTGTGAACGCAGTTCATGAGCCGGGTACCAGGTGTTCAAAGCTCAGCTGCGACCGATTTGTGCAGCAGACCATGTCACGTTGTGTTATAACATGCTGGTATGGGAGCCGGTCGTTCAGAAAGCAATGGCAAACCACTGAACGTAACAATTGCCTAGTACATCAACAGCAGCTGAAAAATGCTGGTGTTGACTGCAACATCCCATAAGGGATATGCAACAACAGAACTCAGGCATGAAGGGTAATGATCAAACTAACCAGCTGGATAACATAGGTGTGCTTGAGGAAGTGCAATGGATGGTCAGATATCATCAATGTCATGAGTGATGCAGGATGAACAGAGGACTGTAAAGACACATGTGAATGAGTATCTCTATCTAGAGTCACATAGATGGGGGTAAAATGTGGAGCTGCTAAACATTAACACCTTAAAATAGCACAATAAAATGAATCAATCAGCTCAGAGCTGGAGTGATCAGTCACTTTACGCTGGTTATTAAGGTGGACATCTAAGAAGTTATGGACTTTCCATCAGTGTGAAGATGATGATCCTAGTTAATCACTAATCACAGTGATAAAGGCATTAGTCATTAGGTTAATTTTTAAAGTACATTATATTCTAGGGATTTTCTAAAACAAATGTGCAACATGTCTAAGCAGTAAGAACAGCTTACAATAAAGTATGTTTAACTTACCAGGTTCTTCAACCCTTCATCAATGACCTCCTTTATCAAAATATGATGAAGTTTGTAAAAATCACACAACTGTTTGGTGACTGTTGTCTTTCCAGATGCAGGAGGACCTAATATCACTGCACGAAGAGGCTTCAGGAAACAATGTTTGGTAAATACAGTAAAGAAGTTCAGGAAAACTACATGTGATTAAAACGTAAGTTCATTATAATTGATATTAATATATAGCAAATATTGTTCATCATGTGGAACACATTGTGCAGGAAGTTGTACTCTTTTAGCAACTTCATTAGATTATGAATGGGACTGCACAATGCAGAAGCATCACAGTTTTGCATAGTCGAGACCTGACATGATAGAAATCTTACAAGAACAAAGGAAAATTTCTCCTTACACACCATGTAGAAGACAGACCAGGAAGATGAGGCTGCAGTGCTGGAGATTCAGTGGAAGTGATATTGCCACAATTAATTTTATGAAATACTTGATAATGAAATTTCAACACAGCATGTACATCAAAGAACATGTTGAGCATATCATAATTATAGCATGTGAAGGTCTGCCAACATTAAGTAATGACTGCTTGGCCTCTCAAACTTGCCCATCTTCATTTAGAACATGACATAAACTGAAAATCTTAAGAGAATATAAAATAAAGCTACACATATCATCCTCATGTGCACTAGATACATGACATGAGATTTCACCTTGATTTCCCAACCATGCAGCATAGCAAATGCATATCTCAAAATAAGTGCCAACAAGAAGCATCTGCTGCATTGTGCTCAACAGAGAAAAAGAGAATGGGTAGAGTGTAGGTTGGCCTGGAGGCACTGCAACACTAGTTTATGAGTTTATGAAAGTTGAGCCTTCATAGAAATGGACACCATTGTGTCCAGTATTCAGAGACAACTTATCTGTCATTATTACATTCAGTTTGAGGTGTAGAGAGTGAAACTCCATGGTGGTCGGTGCTGAAGTCAAGTCATCCTTAATGACAACTGTGTTGATGAAGATGCTGAGATACATGCAGACTGGTTGGCTGTTTGGCATTAAAAGTGTGCAAGGGTCTCATGTGCCATAAATGTTAGGGAAGTCAGGGGGACATTTGTTATGAACATAAGCAGCATGACAATGGGAGTGTTGTTGGTAACAACAATCACACTTTTTTGCAAAACTACAACCATGACTGCATACTAAGTGAACTTTCGGCATGATCTGAACAGTTGGAGCTGATTCTGCACACAGGCATTGAATCCTTTCAAAGGTTCATAATTCATAGAAGGTAGACTGTTACTAAGCAACAATGGATCAAGCTGGCATTATGAATGCCCTCGAATGTTTGACTTCAATATTAAACAAGAATGAGGGGAACTGCAGTAAAGCTTGAAAAGGCAATGAATGAATCACCCAAAAAACGAGAAGTAGATTGTGAGCTTTACTAAAACACAACTACAAGAGACAAATTGGACGTTGCGGCCAAAGCCTTCGTCAGCACAGGACAAACAAATACCTACATCCGGTCTATTAATCCACTGACAGCCCTACGCGTTTCAGTCTTTCCAAGCAAGGGATTCAGATAAGTACCTTTAATTAGTTTAATATTGTCATAGTGTGTTTCATGTAGGTTTGTGTCGGTTTGTATTTGTTTGTCCTGTGCTGACGAAGGCTTTGGCCGCAACATCCAATTTGTCTCTTGTAGTCGTGTTTTAGTAAAGCTCACAATCTACTTCTCGTTTTTTGGGTGATTCATTCATTGACTTTAATGTGAAATTTTACCTGAATGAATCAACACTAAAAGTTAAGGTAGTACAGTTTGGACAGAAGATCTGAGTGGCCAGGAAAAAAGCAGCACCCCAAGTAGAAGAATGTGTTCACCAATCAACACTGAACAGGCACTGTTAGTCACTGTAATCAACTATATTACAGGAAAGATCTGAGCACTTATGGACATGTCTGGAGTGCAAAAATGATAATTAGTACTGAAATTAACTAAACACCGGTTATCTCGTTATTACTATCATGTTAAAACATGTTCATTAAATGCTGAATAAAAAAAGGAAGATTTAAGCAATAAGGTAATATTTTTCAGACATATCCACAGAACAATATACAAAGATTATGTCTCAAATATTAGTGAGCACAGTATCATCAAAGAGTGAGATGGGCCATACAAAGTCACTCATCACCATCATCAAGTGCCCTGTCGAATAGCATCTGCAGTCATGCTTCTCTACATCTTGCTATCTCCAGCAGTATATTTCAAATCATGTGCCAACACCAATCCATGCTACGACACAAGACTCTTCTCTCACTGTCTTCCTCTATCTCACAAATCTTTCCAGTTTTCACAACAAGCTCCAGTTTTTCTCTTATCATAATGTGATAAAAAATGTTGACTACCTTTTTCTGATATTTGTAATAAGTTGTCTTAGCTTCTTTCAAAATAATTTGGTAACTCATTTTGGCTGCCCAAAGAATGTTCAGCATACTTCTATTAAAAATTAAGGTAGAGCAAGTCTACTGGGTGGCGGATGATGGAGTGGCCTCTTGATATAAAGGTTAGCCATGAATAGTTTGAATAAGTGGCCATGGATCAGTTTGCACTCAAACATACAGAAATATGCTGTTTCCCTCAGCAGGTGTCAGAGTACGAGAATAATGATAACTATAAAACACTGATTATGAATATACATATGCTGCCCCTGTCTGTGATCACAACTGCTGCTGCCACAAATTATGGCAAGTTAAAAGTATAATTGGGTTGATTCATTAAACAGTGTCAGCATGTGGCAACCTGTCATATGTGATGGTTATTATTTGTTCATCATCAATGTTCACATCATGAAGTAATGGTATTATTGAAGTATCTGATCACCTTTTATCAGAACAGCCTCATGTGTACAATTAACGTCTATGGTACTATTTTTGTTATCGTCAGGAGGAGTGACAGACAAGATGTTTGGGTGACAAAATCCATGTGTAGTGGTGATTGTTGGACAGACCATCATCTGATTGTCTCAAAAATAAACATGCACATCAAACCACCATGGCGTCCTCAAGGGGTAAACATGCAAAAAAAAAAACAACTAAATATCATCCGCCTACACAGCAAAAAATGCAGCTGTCGTTTGAAAACATGCTGGGAAAACCGTCTCAAGCCCAGTGCTGCAGCTAAACAGATGCAGAAACATAAGGGACTATGGGACAAAATTTATAACACTGCTATGGAAACCCTGGGTCCAGTCCCTCGGGAACATAAAGACTAGTTTGATGAAAATTCCGAAGACATCAACCAATTGCTGACTGAGAAACACCTTCTCCTCAAGGCATACTTGAACGACCCAAAGTCAACATAAAAAAAGATGCCATCAATAACATCCTGAGAGTAATGCAGCAGAACCTTCGGCACAAGCGGGACTGCTGGCTGAGCAACAAAGATGATGAGATTCAACGCTTTGCTGACAGACATGATATGAAAAACTTCAACGACTCGCTGAAACTGAGCTATGGTCCTATATCACCAGGCATAGTTCCCCTCCTTAGCGTAGATGAGCGAACATTGGTCAGCGATAAGACAGAAATTCTTCAACGCTGGGCAGAGCATTTCAGCAACATCTTAAATACAACCTCCTCCATCAATGATAAAACCATCAACTGCTTTCCTCATGTCCTCACTAATGATACTCTTGCTAACCATAGCGGAAATAAACAAAGCCATTCAGCAGCTTTCCAGCGGCTAGGCGCCTTTTCCTGACTCCATCTCGGCAGAGATATACAAGGCAGGTGGACCAGTTCTAATAGAGCATTGATCTTTCCAAGGCTTTTGATACAGTCAGCAGAGAAGGACTGTGGAAGATTATGGCGAAACATGGCTGTCCATGAAAGTTTGTCCAAATAGTGCGGTTATTTCATAATGGTATGCAGGCAAGAGTATGGGAAAACTGTGAACTGTCTGAGCCCTTTCCTGTCACAAATGGAGTGAAGAAAGGCTGTGTCCTGGCACCAACACTGTTCAGCCTCATGTTTTCAGCTATGCTGACGAATGCCTTCGAAAACAATGACATTGGAATAGACATCAACTACCGCATAGATGGAAAGTTGTTCAATCTCAGAAGGCTGAAAGTTAAAACCAAAACTACCAGCAACACTGTCAGAGAACTCCTGTGTGCTGATGATTGCGCTCTATATGCCAACTCAGAGCAGACATGCAACACAATGTTTCAGCTTTCTCATATGCCTGTGCCAACTTTGGGCTCAATATCAATTTGGAGAAGACTGTAGTTATGTACTAGCCAGCTCCAGGGATTAATCACACCATGTCAAATATCAAAGTGAATGACATAGACTAAGTGTTGTGGACAAATTCACCTATCTTGGCCACACTGTGTCCCAAGCTATCACAATTAATGACGAAGTGAATGCAAGAATCTCTGAGGCCAGTGTGGCCTTTGGCAGACTGTACAAGAATGTGTGGGACAGAAATGGAATAAGCCTGCAAACAAAGCTGAAAGTCTGCAAAGCAGTCATATTATTTATACTGCTATATGCTTGTGAAACCTGGACTGGTTACCAGCAACACGCTAGGAAATTAAACCACTTCCACACAGTCTGCCTTAGGAAGCTAATTAATATTAAATGGCAAGAAAAGATCCCAGACACTGAAGTTCTAGAAAGTGCGACCATGCCCAGCATCCACACTCTACTAATGAAGATTCAGATTCACTGGGCTGGTCACTTAACTCGCATGCCAGATCACAGGTTCCTTAAACACATTTTGTATGGCAATTTGCGTTGTGGTAAATGCTCCCAAGGCGGTAAGAGGAAACGCTTTAAAGACACTCTAAAGATCTCACTAAAAACTTTTGGAATTCATCACAACACTTGGGAGACTGCTGCCAAAGACCAAAATTTGTGTTGTACATCATTATGCAAGGGTGCAGTCACTTGTGAAGCAAACAGAACTGCAATAACTGTGAACAAAAGGCTGGACAGAAAAACCACTGCAGGAGATCCTCCTTCTGGAACGTCAAGCATTCCTTGCCAACACTGTCAAAGAACATTTTAAGCCAAAATAAGCCTTACCAGCCATCTTAGAGCTCATGGCTCCATACTTTCAACCCCACTGGATGAAAGTGAATCGTCATCATTCTTGATGGACAAACAACATTTTTGGGGCAATTCAGAAAGTCAGTGCATGTATAACATCAAATGGAAGATTCAAATCAGAGATTAAAAAAAAAAAGATACAACTGTAAAATGATAAAATATATTAAATATGTCATTATCATTGACATTTAGAAAAAGAATTCACTATGAATCCAGGAAAATTAGTTAACAAGCAAACACATGTCTTGAAGTGACAATATTTTTAAAGAATATTATGGACAGTCAAAATAAGGAATGTAAATGTTTTGTAAGAGGCTAAAAATACAGTGAACTTGCTGCAAACATTAGAAGGAAATATTCAACAATCTTTGGTCACATTATAAGAAAAGAAACACTGGAACACATTGCAACAGCTGGTAAGATTAATATAAAACAATGATATTGAGGAAAGCAGAGGAAAAATATACTGGACAGTCTTGTACCATGATATGCAAACATATCAGCACTTTATATGATAAACAGTACAAGAAAATAAGAGTTGTAGTGAGGCATTATCACCCACACCACTTAGCAAGTCAGTTAATGATGGTGATGAAATGCTCAGCAATTTTTAACCACCTCTATGCTGGTAAATAAAACACTTTCTGCAAACCATTCACCCCTTATATATCCAGGATGCTGTTAACAACCAGAAATGTTAAAGATATTCATCATCATCATGCAAGATGTCGATAAGCGTGGAGAATCATGGTTCACCATCTGACACAATCATAAAAAGTCTTGAATCAGATTTGTGTTCTATCCTGATTATGCCTTGTGGCCAAGCCAACTAGGTATTTATCTTATGGTCAATGTTTTTTTTTTCCAATCAATTTTGCTTCAGAGCAACCAACAGATAGTTGTTGGTTATGGTTTCAAGCTCGCAATGATAAGAAGATGTTCTGTTTATAGAGATAATGGCTATGTTCATCGACCAGTAAGGTCAATGCCAAGGGCAGAAATGGCAGACTACATTCTTTACAAATACCTAGAACATCATGATTCATTATACGTATTAACACAGTTATTGAAACAGTCGGCTAAAGCTATGTGCTATGCAAACTGATTACACATTTCATTTGTAAAATTCTTGTTCTCATAATTTCCGTCTCTCTTTCTGAAACCTTGTTCTATATGGAAATATGACTGACACTATGCACCTAAAGCAGGGTGGAGGTGAGAGGGGAGAAAAGAAAGGTGAGAAGCAGAGGACAGGTAAGCTATAGATAACTGATAACAAGCCAAGAGTACAGAGACAGAAGTAAGAGATGAAAGTATAGCGGAGTCTATGATCACAATCCTAACAGTTAACAGAGATCAAATATAGGCCCTAGCTCCTAGCCAAACATAGTAGTAATAGCCACTTTAGTAACATTTTATAATTGCTTTTTAATTATATAACCTGCATAGTTGGATACCTCTTGAAAAAAAGAAAAAAAAAATCAAACGGTACCTTATTCAAGTCTGTAGGTAAATTTTAAGCCGAGATATTATTACTGTTTGTGTGTCATTTTATCATTTAATATAGACATATAGAAAAAAACGATTTTGACTTTTTAACTTTCTGTGACCCAACTTACACAACTGTTGGTTACACTCATGCCAAGGGAGATTAACACAGCCGCTGTCTAACTTAAGAACAGATAACTACTGCCAGTTTATATATATACACAAACACACACAAATATATACATCTCCACGTCATGCTGTGATGACGTCAGACCATGCCCACTGCTGCACATGCAGTTTTGTCAATGCGAGGCCTCCAGCGTAGCTGCATTTTGACAAAAGAAGTTCCATTGGAAAGATGAAAAATTATCAATGATCCCGACCGAATAGAGTGATGAAAAATTACACATAAATACTAGAATGGATGTTGAATGCAAACATGCATTTATTATCATTGCAGTTGCTCTGAATAGTCCATAAGAATATTAAATGATTGTCGATATATTGGTGGGCGTGCCCGTCATATAACTTTATTTTTTTTTTAAGGGTGGGTAACGGGGAACCATAAGCATTTCAGCTGTTGTTGTAAATGTTTTAGTAGATATGAAATATAATTACAAGTTATGTATATATACATATAGATGGAAAAAAATGATTACATCATTTTTTTGTCTGGGAGGGGGCGTAATGCCATGACGGGCACACACCAAGAAGAAGATACATAAGGAGAGAAAACAGGATTTCCAAAAGAACATACCAAACTAAACCATTGGCACGAAAAACTTGGAAACCAAATACGTCAGAGGACAACTTAAACAGAGGCTGTGACTTTCACCGAACAGATCGGTTGTTCTTTTAAGTTTGGGAAGGAAGAAGGCGGGTTCCGAAGGGATAGAAGGCTGGCAGTGGAATCATTCAAGGATATGAATAGCCTATGACATATCTGGAGAGCGCCATGGATTTGTAAAGACGGGAAAATTCTAGACGACGGATTCAGATGAAAACGACAGAGAGGATGAACTGGAAGAACCTCAGGGAAATTAAGGTTAATGAGGGTTGGTAAAGAAAAGGCAAGATCGAATATCAAGGTTAGTAGAGCGTAGAAATTAGGCCCTTCTCTGTGTCAAGAGATACTAATTTATCTTCTAACAGGATATGTGACTGTCTTGGAAATTTCCGATTAAATGGATATTAACTTTTCGCCAGCATCTGCATTGTACTTTCATTCCCGTTTGACAGTCATGTTATAAGTTGATTTCACCGTTTCATTAATGTTAATGAGCCACATTGCCACATGGTCAGTCGATCACAATTGAATGCCATGGCTTTATAATGAAGAAAGGACGACTTACATGTTGGCACCATGGCTGGCCATTCCTCTTCACCATTCACCTACAAACTTGTGGTGACAATAAATGATCTTGCCTCATCTCCCTTTGATGTGGTGGATTTCAGAGGCTTCCATGCAGAGGCTTCTATAAACATGATAAGTTCCTTTTGCAGCATCAGTTTACTAACAGCCATGCTTCCCAGGACTGCCATATTTTTAAAGTTTAATAGACCTCTTCATTTGGTCCTGTTATATGTCCAGTTATAGCCAACAAGGAGGGAACCTTCTCATTTAACTTTAAAACAAAACCTTGCATAAGGAAACACATATACTAACAAAGAATACCTGAAGACTCCTGGAGTTTTTGTATTCTTTGATGAGGGACTGAATATTTTCAACGATGCCTGCCTCAGAAACCCAGTTGATATGCATGCTCTCTTTGACAAATACAGCATCCATTCTAAGGTTCACTAGTACCATGTCAAAATCTGCTTGCTATGATTTATGAAAACAAGGGTATTTACTTGATTATAGTCAGATTATATATCTCTACATAAGAGTCATTTATTGTCAGGTAAAAAAAGAAATACATCTCTTAAGCCAGTGGTTCTCAACCGGTGGGGAATTCCCCCCCAGGGGGGAATTTCAGGGTTTCCAGGGGGGGAATGAAGACCATTTCAAGATCGTGTTAGTACAAGAACCGATTACTTGACATAGTTTTTCCCTTCATAATTTACAGTTATGTATGTCTCGTCCTTCTAAAATTCATTTTATAAAGTAAGTAGACCCACAAATCATGTTTTATGTGGATGTCTAGACTTGTTTTAGTATATGCTATTACATTTGCCATCCACTTTTACGTATTCTGTGTAGGGGTGAGGGGATTTTTAGATATGAAATATGAAAGGGGTGGTGGGGGGAATGGCGTTCTGAAAATACGATGAAGGGGGGAATGGGCCAATTTTTTTATAGGAAGGGGGGAATGGCGTTCTGAAAATATGGTGAAGGGGGGAATGGGCCAAAAAAGGTTGAGAACCACTGTCTTAAGCCATAACTATATATGTACATGCATGCTTGCTCCATTAAGTTTGCAAGAACACATAGAAAGTTATTAATTTCCATTGTTTTTATAGGCTTAATATATTAATGCTTCATTCTCCCTTGTGACAAAATACTGTCAGAAACCACAATATATAAGTCTTTTACTCAAACAACATTATCCAATATGTTTAATTATTGTACAGAAAAGACATATCCATTTGTAAATTCTGATATAATAAGATCATTTTAATGGGAATATCAGATGCCACAGGATCCAAGAAACCGATCCAGATGCCATCAAAGAACTAAAACCAGACATACTGCAAGAAGAAATCAGAGAAGCCATCAGACTAGCCTCATTTAATAAATCACCAGGATAAGACAAAATACCAAATGAATTAATTAAAGCAGCAAGATAAGTAGGAACAGCATGGCTACACTGTTTAATCATGTTTGGGTAGAACAACAGGCACCACAAGACTGAAGAAGCACCATAATTATCCCAATTTGGAAAAACAAAGGCAGTAAAAGAGACTGCACACAACAAAGAGGCATTTCCTTTTTTGAGTCATGCTGGAAAACTATTTTGCAAAATTCTTGAGAACAGACTACGACAGCTAAATGAAACACAACTTGGAATTAGAAAAAACCAAGGATGCACAGATGGCATCTTTGCTCTTAGACAACTTATAAAAAAATCAAATCGAATTTAATTAAATACTCTACTTAGCCTTTGTTGATCAAGAAAAGGTATTTGATAGAGTAGATAGAAATAAGCTGTGTGAAATCCTTAAATCAAATGAAACAAACTTACTTAGAAGTGTATATAACAACAGTGAATGCACAGTAAAAACAAGCGGAGGACACGCATAACTCTTCACCATAAGATCCGGAGTATGACAAGGTTGTGTCCTGTTTTTCCCTCTTGTTCATAACCTATATAGACAGCATATGTATAGAAACCAGCAAAACAGAGACCATAACAACACTGCATGAAGAACAGAACACAGAAGAAGAATCAAAGGCAAATTACACCATTAAAAAACTCCTATTTACAGATGATCAAGCACTAATAGCAAAATCATAAGCAGAATTACAAGTCCACATAAATAGTCTAAATGAAGTGTATAGGGAACATAACATGAACATTAGCATCAGTAAACAGAGGTATTGACTATAACCAACGAAGAAAAAACAATAAAGATTCATCTAGATGAACATCTCCTGAAACAAGTAAAGTGCTTCAAGTACTTCAATCAATCAATCATGTGCCATGCCGGAAAGCGTGCGCGGTCATGACTCGCCATTTCACTCGATCACCAGCGTCGTGGATCAGCTCAGTGTTCCTGTCTCGTCCATGCCCTGTGGCCAAGCCATCCAGGTATTTTCCTCTCGGTCTTCCTCTTGGTCTATTCATTTCGATCTTGCCAGTTGTCACTAAGTTCTCCAATCCATTTCTTCTCATAACATGTCCAAAAAATTTTGACTGTCTACGTCTAATTTCTCTAATCAAGTACTTAGGAAGTATAAAAGTCGCTTAAAATGGCAAATCAGAAGATGAGATCGAAAACAAATGCAATAAGACAAACCAACTCAAACCAAGTCTCTGTGGTGAAGTGGTCAAGCCATTTGACTCGTGCTCCGAAGGTTGTGGGTTCGATTCCGGGCCGCACCCTTCGGTTTACGAGTTAAATGTTTCAGAGGCTCCTGTGGGTCGTCGCTAAAAGCTACGGAGTTCGTGCTTTGTGCGACGCTTTCCGTGCTTCGGAAAGAGACCGAGCCATATGGGATAAAACCCAGTGCAATGAAGTCGACCCTGTCGACTTTTAAGCGATTTTTAAACCAACTCATTGAAAAAATGGCACCAATACTAAAGAACAAATTAGATATTAAACAGCATTCTACAACACAATTTTCCTACCAAATCTATGCTACCAATGTCAAACCTGGACAATGACAGAACAAGTGAAAAGAAAAATTACAACACCGGAAATGAGATTTCTGAGAAGAATACTCAATGTATCAAGAATAGAGAAAATCAGAAATGAAGAAATCAGGACTAAAGTGGGGGTTATAGCAATGCTAAATTTCATTAGGAAACATCAAATTAAATAGTTTGGTCAAATAACTAGGCTACCAACTAACAGTATACGACAACAAGCAATGATGTACAGACCAAATGGAACCAGAAGAAGAGGCCGACCATGTAAATGATGGACAGAAGGAATAACAGTCTATGCAAATCTTGATAAATTACGCCCACAAACGGCCACTCTCCCGCTACTTATGCTTCACCTAAATAGATTTATGATTCCACCTCTGGAAGTGAGGTTTTACCAAAACAGATAAGGCTGATTTAGTTTCATTATGTTTGGTTATAATTTGATTGATTTGTTCTCATTATCTTTGTCATAGTCATCTATCAAAATTTTGATATTGCCATTTTTCAGATTACCTGGAGCGAGCTCCTTTGGGGCAAGATGGTAGATGGATTTTTGTCTGTTAGGATAAAACATGCATTTTCCCATGTCTTTATGTTTCAAGTGTGAGTGTATAGGTGAAATGGAATTTGTGCATGCGATTCTGGACTCACTTCAATGTATCATCGGCGCCTGGCTGTGATTATAAAGTCTAATATAACGATCAGATGATGGCCAAGAAAAACCAAACCAGGCAAAAGAGCTGGCGTCAGCAGAACACGATTAAAATGTGATAGGTTGAGTATTAGATACATTTGAGAACCTTACTAGAATTGTGCCTCACAAAATCAACACTGGCCCAATCGTGAAAAGCTCCTTTATGGGAATGACATCATGGTTCAACGAGAAATGGGATCTTGGCGATGGGACAATCAAAGGATTTTCAGTGCTTCTACAACGGGCGATACGTAGGGCAGGTCATTCTCGTCTGCGATAACATACCCCTGTCTAAAGTCGATATGTCTACATGGAACAGTGATGTCCTGCAAGTGCAGGCAATTAGAGTGATGACTTCAGTGCAGCTGGTAATTGTGAATGCTTGTAACAGGAAGGTTAATGTGCAGCAATGGCGGCATTTGCTTGCAATGGAGGAAAGGAATATCATCTACTATGGGATCTTAACGCCAGAGGAAGTCAGTCAGGTAACGACATCACCATCAGATGAAGAAGATCTGGAGGACGCCCTGGTATCTGCCACCTAGTTTGTTTGAATTATTGGAATGCCATTAGAATGGCCACCCAACAAAGCGATTCTGACAGTGTCATTGACTTGGCCCTGGTGTTGCCCACCATCGCACCCAATTGCCAGTGGAGCACTCTGGGATATCATGACAGTGATCACTACCCTTGTGTCATCTGGATCAAGAAAAAAAGGGCCAGAAATCAAGAAAAAAAAACACCTTCCTCTATGACAACACAAGGCAGGACACCATCAGAAATATTAGACGAAGACTAAACTAAACACTTCCAGCAGGAGCCAAGAAAGTTGGCTGCAACCACCATGGTGGAATGGAGGAGTTGAGAAGGCGTGGCTGGGAAAGTGACAGGCTGTCAAAGCATGGCAAAAATCCAGAAAGACCAACAAGTTACAGTGCGAGCTGACAAACCCAAAGAATGATGTTCATAGGACGATAACTTTATTCAAATCATGAGTCAAAAAATTCGGATACGGATAAAGGAAAGGCCCTTCTTGCACGCTACATAGAGCAAACTGACCAGAAAGATAAGCCTGCAAGACGGAGGACTACAATGACACTCTCATAGTTCACCAAGGGAGCCGGGATTGGCACAGGCTATATAATCACTGCTGAGACAAAACAAGCGATGTTAAGAAATCACCCAACAATGCTCCAGGCCCAGATGGTGTCCAATAAAACGATCTACTGACGATGTCAGATGATGACATTGAAGAAATGGCAAGAAAATTAAACGCCAACATCCAAAGTGGCTAGGTCAAAGAGGAATGACTGCATATCAACATGTTACCACTATCTAAACTGAACAAAGACCATTCCAAGATCAGCTGCTACAGAATAATAATGATGCAGAAAAGGGGGGCTGCATGGTCTCGAGGTATGGTGTCCGCCTCGAGTGCTAGAGGTCCCAGGTTCAAGCCCTGGCGAGGACAAGAATTTTTCACGTGGACTTCTAGAAATAAAATTCCCCCTGGTTTCTGGGTAGTGAAATCGAAAGCCCATGTGTATTGTTGTGCACGTAAAAAATCCTTTGGCAATTGGAAATCGAAAAAGAGTAGCCTAACGGTGCTTCCCGGGCAAAATTTCGAGTTAAAAATCTACCCAAAGTATTTCAGGATCCTCGCCGATGCTACAGAGTTCATGCACTGACCTGAGTTTCTCCAGACTCAGGTTTGAGTTAGGAGGAGGACTGGAGCACTTATGGGTTACACTTGAGTGCCATGATATTGATCCATCGACTAAAACTAAAACTAAACTAATGATGCAGAAAATTGCAGGCAAGCTACTGAAGAAAATTGTAGCGCACGGTCTTGCTTGTGACTTGGAACAACTCGTCTGCTTCCCGCCCACACTTGGAAGATACAGATGTAATAAAGAGTCATGGCTCAATGTGGCAGTCTTTACCCATGACATTTATTAAGGGTTTCAAGTCAGAGAATGGACATGTGCGGTAGCCATAGACTTAGAGGATGCATATAATAAAGCATCTATCGAGTACTTGATAAAATCCTCCTCACTTATACAATGGATAGCTGCAGCCCTTCTCAAAAGAAAAATGGTGCAAAGATGCGGGAGTTGGTCTTCTGAGCCAATAACAATATGTCCAGGATTGCTGTGGGGTTCACCACGGTCACCGGTATTAATCTATGTGTATACGGTGCCTATTATTGAACAACAGCAGGACAGGAGGGGCAGGACTCATATATCATTTGCTGATGACATTCAGGTATATCGACAGGGTTAGAGATAGGCAGACGATTGTCAGTGCCATGCAGGGCAAACTTGATCGAACTTCCTCCTGGTGTGATGATTCCATTGCCCTTTTCAACCCCACAAAGGCATCAGTTACATGGTTCTTCTTAAAACATATTATACTGTTAAAATAAAACTGCCAGCAGTGAGAATGAATGGGAAATTATGATTAGAACCAAGTCGATGACATATCTTGGCTTGAGGTTTGATTGTAGTTTGTCCTTCAAAGAACATGTAGATTATTTATAACAAAAGCACAAAACGGTCTGTTAGTAATGATAGTCATGGCAACCACAAATATTGAGCAAAGACTGTTAATACTTCTGTTCCAAGGACTGGTACTTTTACCCATTGAGTATGCCCTGGCTACCCTCACTGTCAGCCCTACATAGATCGGGAGACATGAACAGATACTAAATGAAGCCATGCACATTATTTTGGGTTGCACAAGAAACACCTGCTGTGCAGTAATGAGATAACCTGCTGGAGGGCTCATGCATACTTGAAAATGAGTGCAGATGAGCAGCACCCTCTGCATCAAGCTCTATTCAGAGAAAAGGGGTGACAGGCTAAAGAGGGGAAAATCCTGGATAGGTCAGGCGGAATATGTTGTCAGGCAGGTCTGTAATCTTAACTGCATCTTTTCCCGCATTGTCATGCTAGACAGGATGTGCAGAGAGCAGAATACTGCTGCTGTCAATGCAGAGGTTAACGAGCTCATCAGTGAATATTCAGATGATTGCGGTGTTCTTATCTGTACAGATAGATCTGTTATATAACAGCAGAGAAGTGCATGAGCATTCTTGGCACTTTCAGTGGGCTGAACCATTCAAGAAGCCAGTGGTGCCCACTCTGTGACCACAAGCAACATGACAATGGAAGTGATGGCAATTTTTTAAATTAATTTTTGTTGTTGTTGACGCTTGCTCTCTTTGAACTCAAGCTTAGTCTATACACACTACTTCTAGGAGTGCTGGACTGAATATTTGCATGTGGATTAGCTTTCCCTATTATCAGTGTCCATCACCATCAGGCAAACACACTCTGACTTCAGATATAGTGATGGCAGTAACATAGGCTTTCATAAGGCTGAAATTACAGAATTATACCAAAGTTTGTGTATTAAGTGTGTACTTTTTTAAAGATATTTTTAAAGACTTGTGTACTAACAGGACATGCAGAAGTTGAGGGAAATGAATGAGCTTGCTGTCTCTACATCTCCTGCAAATGGTCAACTCATGGATCATGCCAATGTTATTAATGCCCTAAGAGAGATATCTAGAATGGAGGACTTTGATGCCAGTGAATCCACTTTGTTGTCCATAATAAGAGACTTGGAAGTTAGAATTGGCATGGCCAGACATGAGAGATACACTGGGAGAATGAGTGGCCTAGTCAACCAACACAGAAATGGAACTATAAGCCACCGAATGATGATGCCTAAGTTGTGGGAGGATCTGAGCACCTATGGACTTGTCCGGAGTGTAAAGATGATGCCCTAACAGATAACTAACTAAATACCTATGTAGTACTTTGCAATTTAATATATTCCAATTCCATGTAAAATTTCTCCTTAACTGATTCATCAATATCATTTGATTGTATGTAGCACTGGATCACTTAATGTTTACTTTTGTGTGTGTGCGGTTGTAATTGTTGCTATTTTTATTCTAGAAATACTGCTTTCCACTCTATTAGTGCATTCCCTATGTCTTTAGATAGCATTAGAGCCAATCCCACACTGCGAAGGACATTTTCCTCTGTGTAGCCTGAGAATAGCACTGTTTCACCTGTGCTTAGAAGGGTTTTTGCCTGCTCTATCCACTTGTTTCGATCAATCCCAAAATGCTAATTTTATAATATTTCACCTCATCTACTACATGTGCTGTTTTTACCAATTTATACATAGTTATAACATTCCAGGTGCTAAATCTGGAGATTTTCTTATGTGAAAAGAAGCAAATCTGTGATCCAGACCATGATTTTCTAAGCATAGCATTATACTTCTTTTAAAAGAACCTCCTTTCCTAATGGCTGGGTAAGTAATTTTTCCCTGCGTATCCTTAGACTTGTTCATGGTTGTTTGGATTTTGCAGCTAAGGTTTTTACCAGATGGGGTAACCAACCCAAAGACCAACCCTTTTTAGTCAGATCTTATGACAAGGATGGTAGGTTACAGTGTTACTATTCTTTGTGTCACAGTGCCAAACCGATGCATCTTGGTTTGGTCTGTGAAAGCCATATGGTCCTGGCCACTGCCAGAACTCAAGCGGACAAAGATATCGGAAGCCAGTTTTGTGTTAGCAGTCAGCCAGCTCGGTTTGTGCTGATGAGTGATGTTGGCAGTGTGCCCTGTTTCGGCTTGTTCAATTTTGGGAACAATTCCCTGAGTTGATCTGTGGTCAACTAATGTCATTGCGAAACCGAGTGGCTGACTAGTTAGTGTCAGGATGCCTGGGTTTATGGCGGGGTAGTAAATTGTGTCACAACTCTTTTGTTTATGTTGCGTCTTAAGATTTATGTTGTATAACTTATGTTTTTGTAGGGTCTTATTGTTGTCTGTGTCAAAGTCCTTTATTGTGTTATTCTATTCTGCTACTGCTTGGAACACCCGTGTTGTGGTACTTGGTGTACCCTGTTGTCTTAGGTTCTGGTGACTGGATAGGGACCACCCTTGGTTGATGTTTGATATATGCAGTTGTCTGTTGTGTCTGTTATTGAACATCTGTCGTTGGATGTGAAATTCAATGTTATCCAACATGTTCTGTTAGAAGAGATAAATAAAGGGCTAATTTTGTACTGTTCTTGATTTGTTTGTTCAGTCTCTTTTTAGTTTTTACAACCACTATTTCTACCACAATCTAACACCTTAATACATTGTCTGGGCCTCAAATATGACAGTTATTGTCCAGAGTTGCGGCCCCTGTCCAAGGGCTTGTATATTCTTACTTAATTACTATCATCTTTTTTGTCAGGTGAGGGCGGTGTGAGGTTCTCTCTCTTTTTACTCCTTTTCTTCTTTGGCCACAACGAAGTCAGAGTTACTCTCTACCTCTTAGCACCATAGCAAAGGAAACATCAGTCTTTCCATTTGTCCTTTTTCCCCTCGGCTACATTTGCTTCCCTTAAAGATCCCAGTAACACGAGGATGAAACAGGATCCTAACATGCCTATTTGTTTCATTTTAAAGTGTTGCTGCCTATCCAACTGTAGCATATCTATTGTTTTACTTTTGTTCCCTTGATGAGTGTTTTTATTTGTGTGCAGGGATTTCTTGTCTCTCATCATCCATTAATCACATTCAGCTTTGACTTATGATCTGATATATCTAGATTCAACTGACTAAATCCTTCTACCTTGATAGGATTATTTTTAAGGCATACTGGAACATTTTACTTCCTTTCATTTGAAACTCACATTAATTACTAATAGACACTAGAAGCATCTGATGGCTTAAATATGACCAATCACAATGAGTTCAAGTAAATGCTGTTTTATGTGTGCAACTGCGATAGGTGAGTTGTACTCACAGTCCCTTCTTGCACCACTTTACAATATACAAGATATTGTATGAAAATGGCAAAATTATGGATAAGGTGATCATGAGCAAACTGCAAGAGCACTTAGGAAGATGCAGACTGCTACCAAGATGAAAAGACACATGGGCAAATGTGGCGATTGGTTTATGATGTCTATGAAGAATTTCAGAGTAAGCACAAAACCATGATAATGACCTTGGATCTAGAGGATGCACACAACATAGTGAAGTATGACTTTTTGATGTATTCGTTTATGGACATAGAGGTCTGTCCCAGGCTCCCCCTCTGCCATGTGTCCACCGTGACGAGGTAGAGGGGCTTGCACGTTCCAATGACCCCAAGAGCTATGCCGACGGTAGCACAGCTACTGGTAGGGTCACCCATGTCGGACAGGTCAAGGGAGAGGGACCAGACGAAGAGACGCACAACCTGCTGCCTTGTAGGTAGACTGGGGACAGTCAAAGGCTAGGGAAAGCATCCCGAAAAATGCTTGTCGAAATCGGATGTACTGAGCAACATGCTTGACAAAGAAGTGCAACGTAACTTTATCATTTCATGATGTCACAGATGAAATATCCCCTGTGTTGTGGAGTCAAAGCAAAGAGAAGTAGGTTAAGAGCTATTGACCAAACACCCCAGACACTCAACATACTACAGTGGAATGCCGAAGGAGTTTATAACAAGAAAGTCTCCCTGACACAGCGTCTTCATAAAGATAGAATAGATGTGGCATGCATTCAAGAGACACACCTCAACGCCAAGCACAAATTTACAGTCAGGGGATATCAGGCCACACGTTTCGACCGTGAAGGGCACAAAGGAGGAGTTCTAATACTTACACTAATACTTGCCATGTGCTTGACCAATTAGCAGGTAGTGACCACAGACCAATCAAGCTTGTAATGAATATGGAGTATGTTCCACAGGAGCAAAAGCCTTTGCCCCGCTGGAATTACAAACGAGCAGATTGGGACAGATTTGCCATACTAACAGACAAATATTGTGAAAACATAAATACATGATATGGCAACATGAAGCAAATGGTGGAAAGTCTAAACAGAGCAATAATACAGGCAGCCACTGAGTCTATTCCAAGAGGAGCAAGGAAAAATTACAAACCATGCTGGACTGAAGAACTACAAATTTTGGAGGACAAAGTTGAAGATGCCAGGAAGACCGCAGAGAGAGAACAAACAACTGAAGCGAACATCTCTCTCAAAGCCATCTCAGCAAAATATAAAAGAACAGTAAATCAAAAAACAAGAGATTGTTGGAGGGAAAAAACAGAAAACCTGAATTTTGACAGGGATGGAAACAAACTATGGAAACTAGTTAAAACCATGAACAATGAAGGACCTAGAAACAAACAAATAACAATTAAACAAGGAAATGTCTTGCTTACAGGAAAAAAGGCTGCAAATTAACTAATGGAACACTATGCCAGTGCAAACCACATTTATATTACAACTGAACACAAGAAAGCAATCAAAGATAAACAGATACATCATAGTAATACAGAGACAGCAGCAGAATATATGATGGCAAATCTAACAATGGAAGAAATGGAACAGGCAATGAATACCCTAAAAAAAAAGAAAACACCAGGAAAGGATGGAATCACAAATGAAATGCTAATAGGACTAGGCACTAAGGCAAAAAAGAAACTACTAGCAGACCTAAATTACAGCTGGAAGAGGGGAATAGTCCCACAGGCATGGAAGGAAGCTATACTAATATCAGTCCCAAAGAAAGGAAAAGACCTGGAAGAACCAAATGGCTATCGACCTATCAGTCTACTTAGCTGTGTAGGAAAATTAATGGAACGCATTATCAATGGCAGGCTAACATGGCATCTGGAAGAAAACCAACTCTTAACACCACACCAAGCAGGATTCAGAAAGTACAGATCCACTGAAGATCAAATCTTATATATAAATTAGGATGTGCGTATCTCTGTCTGTATGTATGGCCTTTATTTGTTCGCGAACGGCCCATCCGATTGAGATGAAATTTTCTACACGCCTTCCTTTTAATCCAGCGCTGCCAACTGTGATATTTTGTTAGTGTGAAATCGCCTGCTTACTCAGTATTATTTCATTTTTCATTTTTCATCATAATTTCATATATTTCAGGGGACCTAACTCTGTAAAAGTTATTTCAAGGGGCATAACTTTTCTGTATAACTTATAGTCATATTGTGGCATCGTTTTCAAAGATTTATAAACTCTTTGTCCATAGTTATGTACCGGCATATGAGTTATAATAAATAATGATACAATCTGTAAGGCATTTTCAAAGTTTTCATAAAAATGATGCACAATGCATAACATTGTAACTCATCTTTTTTTGCTTAAGAAGTTACTGTAGTCATGCAGGTGATTAGAAAGAGTTTTCATTAAAAATAATGGATGGTGTGTGGTAGAACGTTCTTTTAAGTTACATTTTTTATGTTGTATGAATTTAATGAAGCCGGACAGGGTCAGGCAGACAGATAGACAGACAGACAGACAGATAGACAGTCGGGAACAGGAACTTATATGACTACTTATATAAATTAAATGATATGCTTCACACCAGGAGCTGGGCGATGTCGGGCCGGGTCAGACAGACAGACAGACAGACAGACAGACAGATAGTCGGTAACGGGAACGGGAACTTATATGACTACTTATATGAATTAAATGAGATGCTTCCCACCAGGGACTGGGCGAAGCCGGGCAGGGTCAGCTAGTAACCTATATAGCTCAGGAAATAGAGGATGCCTTCCAAGAGAAAAAGCACACACTAGCGGTCTGGATAGATTTAGAAAAAGCATTTGATAAAGTATGGAAGGAAGGACTGAAAGTAAAACTGCAAAAAAATGCATGTTTGCGGGAAAATGTACAAATGGATCAGCCACTACCTTGAGAACAGAACTGCCAGGACAAAAGTACAAGGACAAACCAGCAAAATGATGCTGTTGGAGCAAGGTGTCCCCCAAGGAGGAGTTCTTTCACCAACATTATTCCTAGCATATATAAACGACATCACGGAAAATTTTCCAGCCAGAGTACACACATCATCCTTTGCAGATGACCTAGCCATATGGACATCTGAAGAATATATTAGTACAGCTAACAGCAGAATACAGCAAGCCCTATTAGGACTGGTCAAAATCATGGCTAGTGAAGATAAGTGAGGAGAAAACAACATGCACAGTGTTCTCCCTCTCAAATAAAACTCAGCAACCTAAGCTGGTATTGAATGGAAAAATATTGCGCCATTAAGAAAATCCAAACTATCTAGGAGTCACCTTTGATCGTCGCCTGACATGGAAAACACAGGTTGAAAAATTTCGAACAAGAGCAAGACAAAGGATGGCAATCATGAAAAAGCTTGCTGGTACAACGTGGGGAGCAGATGAGAAAGTTCTCAAGAAGTTATATACTGGACGGGTGAGGCCAGTAATGGAATATGGCATTGCAGCTTGGGCAACAGCAGCTAAGCTAAGTCAAACTTTAACAAAATAAGTAGTCCACAATCAAGGAATGTGAATCATAACTGGAAGCCTGAAGACAATGCCTATTAATGAACTGGAAAAGATCACTTGTTTACAACCAATGCAGGATAGAAGAGATAGCAGAGCCCAGCAACAATCAGAAAAATTTAGAAGATTGACAGACCACCCTATGTATAAAAGGTTTAGTGGTTTTGGAAAGGAAAGACTGAAGCGTAGCAACTTTGTAGAAACTGCAAAACGAAATATTAGGGCAGATCCCATACTTAACATATCAACAGTCAAACCCATTTACAATGCAGACAAGTTTCCAGCTTGGAGACAGCAGCAACTGCCTGAGATGATAGAAAACATTCCTGGTATTGAGAAAAAGAACACTCAGCATGAAACCGAAAGAAGAGAAATAACCCTAAACTACATAAAAGAACATTACCCAAGCAGCAATTGGACCCATGCATATACAGATGGATCAGCCAAAAATTCAGTAGAGAATGGAGGAGGAGGAATTCTCCTAAATTTAAAAAATGGAGTGAAAAAAACAAATTCAGTGGCAACTGGAAAGTTTTCAAGTAACTTCAAAGCGGAGGTAGAGGCTCTGAAAACTGCAGCAGAAATGCTCTTGATGGAGGAAAATAAAGAGACGCAAATAGCTATCTTCACAGATGCAAAGTCAGCTGTCTCAATACTGAAGAACAATAACAGCACAGAAATAGCTGACTTAAGAGCTGCACTCCATGGTCTATGCCAGAAATCCAAAAAAGTTGTAATACTGTGGATCCTATCACATTGCAGTATACCTGGAAATGAAGAGGCTGACAGACTGGCAAAAGAGGGCGGACGACTACCACAGCCTGACATAGACATAACCTATAATGAGGCAAAGAGGTTGATAAAAAGCACTTATAGAACCAAATGGGAATCAGAGCATCCAGGCCACCAGAAGGATGATGCATATTACAAACTCGACCAAAGAGAACAAGTAGCAATCTTCAGACTCCGCAAAGGACATAACAGGCTGAAATACCACTTGTTCAATAAACTAAAGATAGGAGATACCGATGAATGTAATTGTCGAACTGAAAAAATGACAGCAAAACATTTGCTGCAGGATTGCCCAATATATGCAGAACAGAGAAAGATATTTTGGCCCACACCTGCTTCATTTGAGGACAAGCTCTATGGAGATATCAACAAGCTCAAGTTGACCGCAGCTTACTTTAACTACATACAGGTTGACATTTAAAGGTGTATGAAGAAGTATTCAGACTGCCACACTTCATACCACAGGTATGTCGGTTACAAAAGCCTCCCAGAGGCATGAAATGGAATATTGCTTGGATAGCAAATCCATTACGTGGAAAGTCCGAATCTAAAGCTCACTGTGTGGGCTTCATAAAAGGTGGAAAAAGTGTCCTAGTGGCACGAAATGGAATATTGCTCGGATAGCAAATCCATTACGCGGAAAGTCCGAATCGAAAGCTCACTGTGTGGATGTCATCTGCACACTGCATTCTTCTGGTTTCTGGTAGAACAACCTTTGGCGAGCGGAAGGCCCAATATACGGAAGTGAGGCTAAGCAGCCATGTGCAGGATGTGACAATTCCTTGGGTGAACCCTGTACCAGAGCGCTGTGTGTTGTCTCTGCAATTATGGAAGCCTCCTTGGATGGTGGGGAATGCCCATGGTCTTCCCCTGCCTTCCCTTGAGGGCTGACCAGAATGTCTTTGGCTGTTCTATATGGGCCAGCTAGGATGGGAGATAACACCACAACAGTGAGAGTCAAACGCCCTAAGAAACCTCCGGGAAGGTTAACCCGGTCAACAAATGCCCGCAGAAGATGTGTCGGCCTAATGGCGCAAGAACGCAGCTCTGCTGTAAACAGGCACAACACAGTCACGTCCGAAAAAAAAAACTCCGGATGAACGCAGAAGAAGAAGAAGAAGAAGTCCCAGGCTCATCAACTGGATTGCAGCAGTTCTATACGAATGTAAGGTAGTTAGGCACATGGGCTCCTGGTGATCTGAAATCTTGCACTCTTGCAACTGGCCTACCACAGGGATCTGCCACTTTACCAATGCTTTTCAACATTTTTACAATCAGTATATCAAGAAGCGTTACTTTTCGGGGGGGGGGGGGGGGGGGGGGGGGGGGGGGGGGGACGGACGGACGACGCTATTTAGTGTTATCCTTTGGATTTCGTGTGATTTCCTATGGATTTCCTGTGAATAGGGTTTTCCTGTGGATTATGATGTTATTTTGTGTTCCTTTTATTGGAAGTTTTCAAAAGAAGCCACGGAAGGCAGGTGGTGGATGAAATTTTGAGGGCAGCCGACAGATATTTGTGGGTCATGGCCTCGAGCTTCACGACGGCAGGCAGAGGAACTCTTCTTGAGTCAATGGCTGCAGTCTCCGACCAGTAAGGTCACTGCCATAGAGGAAAGCAACGGCAAATTACCTCTTTAAAAGTGCCTAGTATATCATGATTCGCTTAAAGACTGATCATCGCAAGACAAGGACAGAGACGTTAAAATTAGCAACTTGGAACGTTAGGACGTTAAACGACGACGGAAAATTAGAGAACATAAAACAAGAAATTGAAAGGGAAAAAATTAATATTTTAGGTATGTGCGAAACAAGATGGACAGGAGCAGGCATCAAGATAGAGGAAGATTTCAAGATTATTTATTCTGGAGGTGAAGATCGTCATAGAGGAGTGGTAATTATTTTGGACCGGAAAACAGCAAAATCTGTTCAAGGATATTGGGCCGTGTCGGACAGAGTTCTACTAGTTAAATTAAGTGGCAGACCTTTTAGCATATTATTCAAGTATATGCACCAACAGGAGAATCCAGTGAAGATAGTGTAGAAGAATTTTATAATGACATAGAGTCTGCCTTAAAGAAGTGTAAAAATTCAGAAATAAACATCATAATAGGGGACTTCAATGCAAAAGTAGGAAATCAAGGGGATAGATACACAGTAGGAAACTATGGTTTAGGAGAGAGAAATGAAAGAGGATACAGACTCGTAGAGTGGGCAAAAGAACAGGAAATGATTGTAGGAAACACCTGGTTTAAGCAACACCCTAGAAGATTATGGACATGGAGGAGTCCTGATAGCAGGATTAGAAACCAGATTGACTACATTCTGATTAGCAGAAGATTTAGAAACGCATTAACACTAGCAAAAACAGTTCCCAGTGCTGATTGTTATAGTGACCACAGATTACTCACAGGAACATTGAGGATAAAGTTGAAGAAAATCAAGTATATAACAGGAAACACTAAATATGATTTGTGTACATTGAGTGATGACAAGGAAATACAAAACAAATTCAACATAGAAGTACAGAACAGATTTGAAATATTGTCTGATCTAGAGATCCTATTCCAGGATGTGGATGATCAATGGGAAACGTTGAAGAATTCAATCAATGTGGCTGCAGAAACAACTATTCCAAAATTAAAGAAGGTGGGTCGTAAGAAATGGATGACTGAAAAAATTTTACACCTCATGGAAACAAGAAGACTCAACAAAAATAATTCTGTCAAATATGAAGAAATTCACAGACAAGTCAGAATATTATGTAAGGAGGCAAAAGAAGCATGGCTTGAGGAAAAGTGCTTAGAAATTGAAAACCAACACAACAGTCAAAATACCAAATTAGTGCACAAAAGAATTCAGGAACTTACTAATAAAAGAACAAGTACATCAACAGGGTGTCTAAAAACTGAAGATGGCAAAATCATAATAGAAAAAGACCAGATTCTACATGTATGGACAGATTATGTGAAACACCTTTATGATGATAACAGAGACGAACAGTATGATATTAGATTTAATAATGAAGGACCACCAATTTTGGAGATGGAGGTTCGAAATGTTCTTAAGCATATGAAAGCTGGCAAGGCCCCGGGTGCAGATAACATCACAACAGAAATGATTAAAGCTTTAGAAGAATTTGGACTAGAGCAAGTCACCAGACTGCTGAACACATTATATGATACTGGAGATATACCTCCTGAATTATGTAACTCTGTATTTATTGCAATCCCAAAGAAATCAGGAACCTTGGAATGTGATCAACATAGAACAATTAGTATAATGAGTCACATCACAAAGATTTTGCTAAGAATTATCATGCAAAGAGTGAGGAAGAAGATACAACCTGAAATAGGGGAAGAACAATGCGGGTTTGTAGAAGGAAAGGGTACAGTAAATGCTGTGTATATGCTGCGAACAGTTACTGAACGTGCTATAGAAGTAAACAAGGATATACGTCTTTGCTTTATTGACTATACAAAGGCTTTTGATAGAATTTGACATGTCAGCATGGTGGATATGCTTGCAGATCTACAAATTGATGGGAAAGACATTAGACTTATAAAAAACATATATTGGAAACAACAAGCTGCAATAAGGATTGATAATGAAGTGGGACAGTATCAGGCAATTAAGAGAGGTGTTAGGCAGGGATGTGTGATGTCTCCAGATCTTTTTTCCCTATACAGTGAAAATATTTTCAGAAATGCAGAGGATATAAATGAAATCAGCATTGGAGGACGAAACATCAATAACATTAGATATGCAGATGATGCAGTATTAATTGCAGACAATGCGCAGGACCTGCAAAAATTAGTAGATGCAGTTGTTGTACACAGTGAGCAACTGGGGTTAGAATTAAATTGTAAAAAGACTCAGGTTATGGTCGTCACTAGGAAGGAAGAAGTGCCACAATGTAATATACAAGTAAATGGAAATATTCTTCAACAAGTGAATCGGTACAATTATCTTGGAACAGTCATAACATCTGATGGGAGATGCCTTGAAGAGATTAGAACAAGAATCGCCATGGCGAAAGTAGCCTTTAGCAAGATGAAAAACATTCTGACCAATAAAAAGATGTCAATTGAAACGAGAAAAAGAGTGTTGAGGGAATACATAGAGCCTGTTCTTTTGTATGGATGTGAATCTTGGACAATGAGCAGTCAAGCTGAAAAGCATCTGATGGCTGCAGAAATGTGGTTTCTGAGGAAAATGCAAAGAATACCATGGACAGACAGAAAAACCAATGACCAAGTACTAAAGGAGACAAATGAACATCGTGAACTGATTAGAGAAATTAGACGTAGACAGTCAAAATTTTTTGGACATGTTATGAGAAGAAATGGATTGGAGAACTTAGTGACAACTGGTAAGATAGAAGGGAACAGACCAAGAGGCAGACCAAGAGGCAGACCGAGAGGAAAATACTTGGATGGCTTGGCACATGGCATGGACGAGACAGGAACACTGAGCTGATCCACGGCACTGGTGATCGAGTGAAATGGCGAGTCATGACCGCCCACGCTTTCCGGCATGGCACATGATTGATTGATATCAATGATATTTTGACATTTGTAGACAAGGAAGAAATAAGGTGCAAGTATCTACAGAAATGCCTACATCAACCCTGATACAGCATCTGTGCTAGGGTGTTCTTTAAATAACAAAATTATTACAAATGAGGTCTCGAAGATAACTGTAAGAGAGAAAACGTTTGGAATAACAATTGACAGAAGTGTGTCTTTCAGGGACCACATTGGAGTGGTGTTGTTGAATGTTAGGAAGGAACTCAATGCACTTAAGGTGACAGCAGTGGTGGAGATGGAAGAGAGATTTTTAAAGACACTCTACCAACACTCAATTCTTTCAGTGACTAATTATGGTCCGGGGCTGTTGACAATATTGCACGTCCAGCTAAAGAAACATGAATACATACAAAATGAGACCATGAGAGTTATTTTGGGCTTCAGAAGGGACATGCCCATTGTATGCACGTAACATATACTTGCTCTGCTGTCCATATGATAGGTAGAAGGTGCTCTAGGAAAAAATGCACTTTAGGGCTGCAGAGGATAAGGAGCACCCTCTTAAGTGGCATTGGATGACACCAGGGTACAGATTGAGGAGAGGCAGTTCTCAGACGGCACAGGCTGAAGATATGATAAGACATGCCAATGAAATTGTTAAGCTTGTATGGAAAAACGAATGTGTCGTTGTGCCATGATAGCCATGGTGGACCAAGGGTGTCAGGAATGGACAGAGGATGAAATAGAGGCACTGTGTAACAGCTGGTAAGTGATGACTCACACCCTAGTAATGTGATAATATACTTGGATGGGTCTGTGGTTAGAGATAAATGAATTGGCTGGAGCTTATTGCAAAAGTTCAGGAACACTCAGCCCATAGAGGAAAATACAGGTGGATGTTCAGTCAGGCTGTCACTAGTACTAACTGTATGGGAACACTTCACTGGCTATGAAGAAGGGGGAGGAGCACGTGGGTCAATGTCCCAAGTGCAAAAATGTTGATTTTTAATTTTTATTTCACATATATCAACACATATACGCTATGCAGATGACACAGTATTGGTGGTGGATAATGCAAAAGATCTACAACAATCATTGGACATTATAGTAATGGAGAGTGCATAGAAAGGACTCTTCTTGAATTTCAAGAAAACAGTAACAATGGTGATATAAAAGAAAAAGGTGACACCAAAATGTTAAATGGAAATAGAAGGGAAACTTCTTAACTAAGTGATTAATTTTAAATACCTAGGGCATTCATTTATAACATCAGACGGAAGGTGCACAACAGAAATTAAGAACAGAATAGGGAACGCAAAGCTGCATTTCAGAAAATGAAAAGTATCTTATACAATAAGTCACTATCATTGAATATAAGACAGAGAGTGATGAAGTGCTATACAGAACCTGTTTTGTTGTACGGCAGTGAATCTTGGAATGTAAATGAACAAATTAGGAAGAACTTGGAAGCAAAAGACATGTGGTTGGTTCCAAAGGCAAATGTTGCAAATTACTTGGACTGCTAGTATAATTAACGACGATTGCCTGAAAGAGGCTAATGAAACTAGAGCATTATATACAACAATAATAAAGAGACAAACAGCTTTCTTTTGTCATGTGATTAGAAGAGAGGCATTGGAGAACGTAATGACTGGAAAGATTGAGGGGAAAAGAGGCAGAGGCCAACTAAGGGAAATTATGCTGGATAGCTTGAGACAGTGGCATGGAGGAATATCAGCAGAAGAGTTGATCCAGAACACCAAAGACTCAGATATTGGAGCTGGCATGGCATTTGATGATGATGATGATGATGATGATGATGATGATGATGATGATGATGATGATGACGATGATGATGATATATCAACACCAATTAAGCAAATGCCTCAACAACAAAAAGCAGCAAAGATAGCATAGGTGCATTTTATAGTGACCTGGATAATGCCTTTAAGAAGTGCAAGAGATCAGAAATAAAGATCCTTTTTGAAGACTTTAATGCTAAAGTCAGAAACCAGCAAAACAGATGCACAGTGGCTAATTATGGACTAGGAAGCACAATTAAGAAAGAGGCAGATTTGTAGAGCACGATAAGATTACTGAAAAATATACACTTACATTGACTTTTTAAGCATTTCAAAAAATATCTCAAAGTGAATGCACGAGGGTAAGTTAATAAGTAACTCACAAATGGCTGTAGAAAAATAACTACAGATGATAACAACTTGAAACCAGTTTATTTTTCCATTGTCCCTTTATTTCTCAACATAATTTCCAATTGAGTTGAGTTAAGAAAGGACATCACTGCACTCAGGATATTCCCTTACGTGCTCCGTCCCCTCGTTCAACAGCCAGCAGAGAGTCATACTACTAATCGTTCCCACCGCTATCTGATTAAAAGTTCTCCTGGTCTTCCCTCTCAGTTTTGAGATTCTTCCAGAACCCCTGTCGATCCCCCTCAATCTCATTCTTTCCACATATGGGTTCTCAATCTGTTCCTCCGCCTTCTCCACCTGGTCCCATAAGTGCATGACCATCTCCCCCTTGTTCATAGGCAAACTACCACCAAGAGGTGCATTCCCTGCTAGCCTATCAGCCTGTTCATTCCCCCCGTACCCCCGCATGGCCAGGGCAAAATATCCATACAATTCTCACAATCTGTAACCTCTGAAGCGACGAGAGCCATTCCACACGAAACATTCCTTTCTCCACCTTACTAAGCATTCTCTTTGAATCCATAATGAATACAACATGTGTTGCAGTGGTCTCCTCTAGCCACCGGAATGCCGCTGTTACTGCCTCCACCTCCATTCTCATGCTGGAGGTCGTAGTCTCATATGCCAGACTCTCCTTTTTCAAGACACATCCATTAGCCTTTGCAATAAAGCCCCAGCCATTACGTCTGCTTCTCACCACTTACCCTTCGGTGTAGATGACTATGTCACTTTGATGCACTTATCCCATCATCCGTCCTCCGAAACTGGGTGCATAGAACTGCATGCTTTGTTTTCATTTACTGGACATCCCACAGAACTGTGTGACTTACTTATTGACTAGCCCTCGTAACCTTTTCTACCCAGCTGTGCACTGCTTTACAGGACAAACATTTGTCAGCATAAACACTAACAACCCACCTTGGCAGGAGACATTTCGCGAATGACGCCGGAGTTGAATGTGAAGTGAAAACGTGATTTAGAAAACAGAGCAGCCGGTTTGGGAGGACTGATAAAACGATGGGCTAAGTGCATCAATCCACCCCCCCCCCCCCCCCCCCCCCCGGTTTCCATCCAGTTTCAGGATATTGCGGTCAATATCAGCATCTTTCAGCTGTATATTGATTCCTAGGTAGATTCTAGGTAGATTCTTCAGCACGCCACGACTTTCTGAGCGACCGGCTCCATACTCTCATAAATCACTGGCGCGACTCGAACCGCTTCCAATTCTCGTGCGCTCACATCAACCACTAAGTGCATCAATGTTGTTGGAAATTATGTTGAGAAATAAGGGGACAATGTATGTATAAAAATAAACTGGTTTGAAGTTGTTATCATGTGTAGTCATTTTTCTACAGGCATTTGTGACTTACTTATTAACTTACCCTCGTAGTAAATATGGTTTCTGATCTTATCAGAATTCTCACACTTCCATAATTTTGTTGGATGTTTAGTTTTAGTTGTAGATTATACTACGATTATGGAGAATACGACACACACACACATCGTGATTGTAACTGACTCAGAAAGCATGCTGACGAGGTGAGGATGGGCAGGCTTCGTGTGGAGTGGCTTGCTTCGCTTCAGAGGTCGCGGGTGACAAGCATCGCCTGTATCTTTTCTCTGGGGCATGCCGGTGTGCTGGGAAATGAACTGGCGGACAGATTGGCTGGCTCTGCAGAACTTGGTGGAATATTGATACATGACAAGGCAGACGTGGTTGCAGCGTTGTTGGAGCACGTGTACACCTCGGAGGAGCAAATGGATTACCATGGTCTGGCAAGAATGAGACAGTGAGGAGTGACGAGGGGATCTGGCCGCCGCTCAACGCTCAGAGGAAAGGCGGGACGGACATATAATCAGATTGCTACTGGTACTATTGGTGTTGGAACTCTTCACTGGCTGCTGAGGATGGGGACGGAGCGCTTATGGGAATGCCCCGAATGCTGTGATGTCGATTTCTATATCAATCAATCAATCAATCATTTGTGGATTCAAGTGGATGATAAACCTGGCTAAAGAAGATATCTTTTAAGGTGTGTCTTATAGGCTGCACATCAGAGTACACTTGTACCTTCAGAGAGGCACTGTCATTATTTGGAGATGACAGGTTAGACCCCTGGTATGGCCATATTAGTGTCTAGAGCGTTTTTTATTCTCTACTTTTGTCCCCTACTTCTATGGTTGCTTATTAATAATGTAGAATTGTTCCTCATGCTATTTACATGGCCTCAGAGGTTCCCCAAACATACCCCAAACACTCATATTTATATGTATTATGTATAACACAAACAAAGGACCAACCAATAATGTCTCTCCTTTAAATGTTAATATTATACTAGGCTCAGCATTATGGCCCGATACAATAGTGTATTTTTAATTAGATTTATGCTTGGTTAATATACAATTATGAAACTTATGGTACTATTTCAGTGGTGAGATACAAATTCTGTCTCACCTCCATAGCTGTGGGTTCAGGTAAATGATAGATCTGACAAATGAAGACACCTTTTTTAGGGTGTCTTTTTGGCATGCATCAAAATGCACTGCTTCCTTCAATGACATGGTGTTACCATTTGGAAGCAGCAGGTTCAAATCCTGGTATGGTCACTTCAGTGTTCAATATTAACATTGTATAGTTCAGTGGTTCTCAACCTTTTTTGGCCCATGCACCCTTTCACCATATGTCAGAATGTCATTCCCCACTTTCCAGTGAACGAAAGAAGAATTTCCCCCCTCCCCCCTTTTCCAAAATTGTCAGCCTCAAAAGGTGCATTTTTTATATTCCCAATATTTTATTAACACACCAAATTAATCTTATTACAATAAACAAACAGTTAAAACATCAAAGAATTGTCACTTAATGCATGACACCAGAATGATAGAAAATTGTGCTTCACCAAATAAAATGCTCAATATTGTGCCTAAAGCCCTTTTGAATCTGCCAATCTATGGTCTTAATCCCCCCTCCCCCCCACTGGAAACCCTAAAATTCCCCACTGGTTGAGAACCACTGGTCTAGTATGTCTCTATTTCTTTTTTGTCTACCTCCACGAGTGTAGATCAATACATGTGAACTTACATCTCATGCTATTTCAATGGCCTCAAGGGTGCCCCAAATATTAATTTTTCTGCAATAAGTAAAATCATGCAACACAGAAAATCAAAGTATGCTTACTTACCTCTATATCTTTGCAAAGTAAAGCCTCTTCCTTAGAAATGTACTTCACCTTCTTAGAGCCTAGGTTATGACTGATTGACTTTTGAATAAAAAAAAAGTAGAACATAAAAAGATGTATTTTAATTCCACATGACAAAGAAATAATAATGTAATAAAAATATCACAATATGAATACAAATGGGTGTAGCTTAAATGAGTTGGTACCAATGGATGATTATCGTTTTATTCAAACTTTCCCAAACTGCCATGGGATGATAAATCACCTGGATGTTGACAATGTGTTATTTGTTTCTTTTCCGGTATCTTTCGCAATTTTAATGTCCAGTAAATGAAAATTTACACTGAAGAAACTTCTTTCTTTCCAGTTTATCCGAAACGAATAGTCACATCAACTTAAACTTGAACAGAATTCTCTGTTAAATCGTGGTTAATTTTCTAATTTCACAAATAGCAATGCCCCACTAGTTCATGGCCTCATTGATTTACATTATTTTATCATCTGAAACAATTTTAGGTGATAGTTATTCTGATTTAAAGGACTAAGAAAGATTCTGTATTACTTATAGCACATTCAGTTAAATTATTTAGCAGGGGGTGATAGGCAAAACACAACTGGCAGTGAGGAGGGTTTATCATCACATGATGGCACATGATGAATTATGCTTGCTCCAATGGGCCACACTTGTGCCCATAGGTTTGCTTTGCCTATCACAAATTTAAAAAAAAAATTAAGTTGCATGTCCTTCACAGGGTGTAGCAGTCAACCCCAGCATTTTCGCTGTTCATGATTCCTGGGCAAATTTAACGTTCAGTAGTTTTCCATTGCTTTCTGAACGACCGGCTCTTATACCTTTTCCAAAAAACCCAGCACCGCTGTGTTTCAAACCCGGGTATACAGGCTCACAAACCGCGTTCGCAAGCCCTTAGCCACAGAGAAATAAGCAAAGCAGTAATTAAATAAATACAACTAAAAGAGAAAATATGTGTATATTGGTTTTCATTTTAATGAGTACAATGCTTATAAATATATACTGATAGTACAGAGTAGCTGTATCTGTGATATTTGTGAAGAAAAGTGGTATGTTTATCAATATTTGCTGAATTTAATTAGATTATCTTCATAAAATTAAGGAAATTTACCTTGGTAAGCAAACAGTTTGAGTTCTTTAATCCCCTTTTTCAAAATGTATTTGATAAATTTAACATCATTTGAATTATTTGTTTTAAAACTATGGTTAAAATATCAATACAGTAGTTTTGTATATGCAACCCTCTTTAATTTGATACATAATACAATATGTCTGCTACCATATTAACAACTTTTAAGTTATAACTGTGACACGCCTCTACTTCCCATTTTCCACCATTCATTTTTCTTTGGTCCAAACCTACTTTTTGTCTGGCACTGACTGAATCAGTTAATGATAGAACATAAAAGATCATTGTCTTCACAAGAGTATCTTTCAATATTTAAAATGTTGCATGTCTTTAACAGAGTGTTTCAATCAACTCTAATGCCAGCTTGATTTTCTAGGTGATGTTTACTTTCGATATTTTGTCATTGCTTTCTGAATAAGAAGCCAACATTGAAATCAAACAGACCAGTGCTACTCTCACCACAGCGCACCAAAAGCTTACGTGCAATAAACCCTGCAGCCACTTAGACCTCCATCTTTCAATATACAGTATGAAATGACAAAGTTGTATAAGGGACGTTCATTTGACACCTGATCCAATGGAAGAAACATTAACAGGTGTGGTAGAATTAAACAAAGCATTCATTTTGAATGAATTATACACCATGGATTGGTCAGAAGAAGTCACCGTAGGCATTGAGGCAAGCATCCCTTTGCTTAGGTAGGTGGTGAATGCCATCCGCAAAAAAAAGGATTGTGGTTTCTCACTGAACCAAGTGTTTAATGCATTCATTACGTCTGCATGTGTGTGAAATCGTTGCCCTTGAGAGCTTTTTTAGAGGTCCGAACAAATGACAATCATATGGTGACAAATCAGGACTATAGGCTGGATGTTGCAGAATTTCCCACTTCCTCCTTGCTAATGCTTCTGCACAATCTTTGCGACATGCTGACGAGCATTATCTTGCAACAAAATCACACCATGAGAAAGCATGCCGGGTCGTTTATTCTTGATGGCTTTTTGCAGCTTGTCTAGTGTTTGCAAGTAGTGGGTAGAATTGATGTTGACACCAGGTTCTTTAAAGTCGGCCAACAATAGCCCTTTATGGTCAAAAAATGCACTCAGCATAACCTTACTTGAATTTTTTGGCTTTTGGTGATCCAGCATGCTTCCATTGCATGCTCTCTCTTTTGCTGCTCGGCTCAAAGTGATGATTCAAAGTGATCATTCACCATGAATCATCGCCTGCCACTATGCGGAAGAGAAATGCATCACCCTCTACTCTGTAATGCAGCAAGTGGTTGAAACACCACCCCATGCGTTCCTCTTTTTGGTGGTTGGTCAACATGCCGGATACCCACTGTGAACACATCTTCCGAAATTGCAGTTTCTTACAAACGACTTTTTGAATTGTCCCAATTGACACATCAAATTCTTTCGCTAGTGAACGTATGCTTCGACAACGGTTCATCTGTACTGCTGCATCAATTCTGGCAATGTTTTTGTCTGTTGCAACAATATGCGCTTGACCCGGCCGTCAAAGATCTGTCGTGAACTGACGTCCTTTCCGAAACATTCATGCCCAGTCTGTCACTGTTGTCTTCGACACACATTTTTACCGCTGCCTGCATTCTTCGATGAATGTCCACTGGTCGACATCCTTCAAATGAAAGAAACTGAATCACCGCTCTTTGAGCTTCTTTGGACGGATTTTGGATCAACCCGGCCATTTTCTAAACGTTCAGAAACAGAACCTATGCATCATGGGACAATAAGCGCATGCTCTTTTATTCATTGGTCAGTACTTATCACATGACTATGACATGATCATGTTCAACGTACACAATCACGCGCGGTGTGGCACAAACAGATTTCAAATAACGCACCTTATATATGTGAAAACTTTAAAATCAAATGTGTTTCTTGAAGATGAATTCTGTTCTTGAAATTCTCTGTAACTATTTTGACCTTGACTCGCTGTCATTCTTTTGAAGTTTGTCTTTCTTACTCTGAACTCTTTCAGTCCGGGAAGTTTAACCCGGTCAACAAATGCCCGCAGAAGTCAGATGTGCCTGCCTAATGTTGCAAGAATGAAGCACAATGCAATCACGTCCACAAAAACTCTCCGGATGAACACAGAAGAAGAAGAAGAAGAAGAACTCTTTAAGTCCCAGAAGGTTTTGCATATATTATTTTCCATTTAAACAATCCCATGAACACAAACTACTGCATGCCACTTGTTCTGCATATGAAATGATCTCTAAGGAAGTAAGATTTCTTCAGAATTCCCTGACAAAATGTAAAAGGTAAGAAGATGCATAAAGTTATGTTTGGTACACATGAGAAAGAGCCAATCATGCATAAAGTGTTGCATGGATTTAAAAAGTTCATTGTGATATCCCACGGGTTTAAAAGAAGTAACTAATTTCCCTTACTCTTATTGTTTTTAAATTTTGTCATGTACTTGTATTTTCAGTATTCACATATTTGTGAAGAAATGAATTTATTCCTCATTTATAGTATCTAATCAAAATTTACATAAATATTGAAAATATAAGCTAAAATCTCAAATAACCTTGCATTTAGCAATATAATAAAATCGTATTGCACAAGAGATTGTAATTTATTTTAATATTTATTTTATTTATAACGGGCGGTCGTGTTGCTTTGTGATCGTTAACTTTTTCGCGTAGGAGATGGATTTATTCATCTCTTGCGTGTAATTTGTGTGCCAGGATGTAAAACTAGGAGCTTCTACTCAAGATCTGCGCCGATGCTACAGAGTTTCATGCATTGAGTGAAACAATTCTTGAGTGAATTTTTCGCAGCGTATGTGTTTCTGTGGTTTTCGGTTTTTCAACATGGCGGAACATGTGTTCTCCGAGCGGTCGGCAGTCAACCTAACAAGGCGATGTGGGCGCCGGGCAGGCCGCAACGACAAGGTAAGCGTGGTGGTTTAAGGCATTTTAGACTCAAGTGTGACCCTCTGGGCCTTAGGGATATCCATATTCTGTATTTGACCTGCGTCAGCGTAAACCAACGGGGCCCTATTCTAGAAAGCCTGGTTTACAGGAATGACATTGTAGCGCTCCAGGAGACGAGACTGGGTGATCAGTTACTCTGAATTGCCAGCTTCAAATGTTTCTACAACAGACGACATCTGGGAATGGCGATTCTCATTCGCGACAGCATGGTGGCGACAGAGCTAGACATGTCCAGTTGGGACAGTGACGATATACAAATACAGTCTACCATTTGTGTTGGTTAATGTTTATGCCCGCAACGCGAGTATGGATTCCCAGAAGTGGCAGTGCTTAAGTGACATATTAGCTCATGAGAGAAATGTTATTTTATGTGGTGATTTCAACACTAAAGGTAGATCATGGGAGGAAACATTTCCTCCAACACACAGGTGGAGGAGCTCGAGACTGCACTTGAAACCATTGATCTGGATTGTATCAACAGTGGCTGTCACCAGGACAGCAAGCCATCCAGGGGATGAGGACAGTGTTATTGATCTGGCGCTGGTTTCTCCTTCACTCACTACAGTGTGTAGATGGGGTGTCCAAGGACACCACGGCAGTGACCATCACCCTTGCAGCATATTAGTGGAGAAAGGCAGAACCAAGCAGCACAAGTTAATGGTCAAGACTTTCCAGTATGACAGTACAGGGCAAGATGTGGTGAGTAAAATAAGATGTGACAAGTGGAGAAAGCTTCAGGGCAGGAAAAAAAGTTGGGAGCAGCCACCTTGGTGGAATTTCGAGGTGGAGAAGGCTTGGGTGGATAAGCATAGTGCTGTAAGGCTAAGGCAAAATGCCAAGAAGAACAGAGCTGGCCATCCTAGTCCCTGCATGCACTTAGAAAGAGAGATGCACACAAAAGTAAGCTATTTCAAAAAACTGGTCAAGGTAGTTAAAAGTGAAAACTGGGCAGAGGTGTGTCAAAGAGTAAGCACAGACAAGTCACTGAAATTGTTCTGGCGACTACATAAAAGCATGAGTGGGGTAGTCAAGAATAAGAGCATTTCTGACTTCCATGGTGCTGACCTCATCTGGCAGAGGACTGACGAGGACAAGGGCAAAGCCCTCTTTGAACACTATATAGAGCAGAGCAACCAGACAGACATGGGATGCCAAAATCTTGCCAAGGAGGTCACCTCAGACAGGTGCAATGCCCAGAACACTTCAGATGAAGACACAGTTACAGTGAAAGAAATCAAGGCTGGGATTCGACGATCAAAAAACAGCGCTCCAGGGCCTGATGGTATAAGATACGACGACATCAATACCAACAACGAGCTAGAGAAACTAGCAGATGTACAACAACAGTATAGGGAGTGCTAACATCAAGGAGGATTGGTTATACAGCTATCTGATTCCCTTGCCGAAGCCTGGCAATGACCACACAAAAATTCAGGGATGTCGAGTTATAACCATGCAGAATATAATAGGCAAGCTGCTGGAGAAGGTAATTGCCAGGAAAATATCAAGCCAGCTAGAGAGGCAATGTGTTTTTCCACCTACCCTGGGTGGGTACCGCCCAAAAAGAGAAACCTGGACCAATGCAGCAGTCTTTGCCCATGATGTCTTTGAAGGTTTCCACTCAGGAATTGAAACCTTTGCTGCAGCGATTGGATTTTTTAATGCTTCAGCTTCTTGAACTTAAAATAAGTCCATTCCTCCTTGGTTGGATCGCTGCAGCCCTCTTTCAATGGAAAGTAGTTTTTAGATGTGGGAGTTGGACTTCGGAACCAACAATATATCCTGGCCTACCACAGGGATCACCATTATCTCTGGTACTGTTCAACGCCTACACAGTGAGAATCACCAGTGAGTAGATCACTGGACCTGATAGGACATTGTCATATCCCGACGATGTTTTACTGTATCGTCAGGGTAAGGATAGAGATCAGGTTGCTGTGGAACTATAAACCAACTCAATCGCAAAAGTACTTGGTGTGTTAAAGTTGGGGCAATGGTCAACCCAACAAAGGCAACAGTGACTTGGTTCTCGTTGAATAATCATATTGTCAACACTCCAACACCAACTGTACAGCTGTGTTCAGAGACAGTGGAAAGAACGCAGGCAATGAATTACCTGGGGATACGGCTTGATCAAAGCTTTGCTTATAATGAGCACATAGACCAGGTGATAACAAAAGCCAAGCGGGGTTTGGCTGCGATGCGGGTAATGGCGGCAGCAAACTGCGAGCTGTGCCATCTATGTCTTCTATACGAGGGGCTGGTCATGTCTGTTTTTGAGTACGCGATGGCAATCCTGATTCTCAGCTGTAAGCAGATAGAAAGGATACAGAATGAAGCTATGCGCATTATTCTTGATTATGCGCATTATTCTTGGATGTACAAGAGATACAGCATGCAGGGCGATGCACTACCTTCTTGATTTTCCAACCATTGAAGACAAAATACAAGTTTGCAGAGCACGCGCCTACCTCAGATTTAACGCAAACACACAACATCCACTGCATAGTGAAATTATGAAGGTGAAGGGCAGCAGGTTAAAAAGAGGACGGTCGTGAATGGGTCAAGCCGAAGACATTCTTCAACAGGTGTGTTCACTTGAGGACTTAGAACCTGGCGAGGAGTGGGTACAAGTGCCACCAGATTTCTGGACATCCTTTTCAGTTTGCATCCAGCTAGATAGAAAATATAGACAAGAAAATCCGGCTGCTGTGGAGGCGGAAGTACAAGCGTTGATATTTTTAGAATTCACTAGATGGTGATGCTGTCATTTACACAGATGGGTCAGTCGTCCGACATGTGAGAAGCTCATGGGCCTTTACGGCTCAGGCCGGAGGGAGAATTGTGAAGGAGGACTGATGCTTTTGCTGAGACCACAAGTAGCCTGACTATGGAAGTCATGGCAGTAAGTAAAGCAATAACATGGCTTCTCGAGACACAGACATTCACTAGGGCATGTTTCCTTAGCGACTCAATGAGCATGCTCAAGAGGATAGAGATGGGGTGGATCCAAAGAGAATGGTTGCTGTCTCTGGAGCAGTCTCGGCTGGCAAAGATTAGTTTCATCTTTGTGCTAGGGCATGCAGGAGTACAAGGTAATGAGCGGGCTGACAAGCTCGCAGGTAAGGCTACTGTGGAGGGCGGACGCGCCATGGACCAGGCTGACATTCTTAATGCTCTACGAGAAGTAAGACTTTTGTGAGAACCAAGTGATGACTGTGAATCTACAACCATGGCCAGACTGCGAGAACAGCAAATTAAAAGAGGGGTGGCCAAACAAGAACACTACGCAGGAAGCCAAAGAAGATTGATAAACCAACACAGAACTGGTGTCATTAGCTACTACACGCTGCGGGATTTGCTGAGGAGGGGATGTGAGCACTTTTGGACTGAATGGTTCGATGTGCAATGAGGATGACCTGTAGACTAACTAACTGACTGACTGACTGACTGACTGACTGACTGATTAACAAAATAAAATTTATTGTGTAAAGAATAATGCTTGATTTTATATCATAATTTCCAATTGTATGTGCTAGTGGGTTTTGATAGAGAAGGTGAGCGTTATCAGTGGACTTGAATTACCAATATCAGTACTAATCCCAAATTTAAGGTATACCAATACAAGTGCAATTCAATTTACAAATCTTATTAATATATACATCATTATTGTTAGTACATGCAATAACACAAAACAATTGTCAAAGTTACTACCTCTAAACAGAATAGAGAAGACAACAGACTTCCCTATTTGCTCTACAAGTTATTTATGGACAGAATGAAAAAAAATGTATATCAAATATAAAAATGTATTAGAAATATTATTTCTAATTAGCTAGCAAGATCCCAGTTGTCGCTGGCCATTAGGGTATTTCTAAATATAATAGGCAGACAACAACACCCAAGAGTTAGCCAACTGTCTCTATAAATTTTGGCTTGTGAAAAAAGATGATCTAAAGGGAAAGTCCTGATAGAAGAGACTGGAATTCCCTTGAACACTCGTGTATGTAGGAAGACCATCATGACTGTCTAGTTTATCTGGCCAGGTGTTTTTGTCAGAAATGTTAGAGCCCTTCCCCCCCCCCCCCCCCCATAATTGTTACCTTTAGTATTTATTTATTCATTTATTTATTTAGTAAACACTTGCATTCACTTACTTGCACACCTTGATTTTAAAAAAAAAATACCAAGAGTGGAGTAAGAATGTGGTGTAGCAAAAACAAAATTATAATCTTTGAAACAGGATACAGGATTTGCAAAGAGCTCTTAGTTCAAACAACTGTACTAGATCAATAAATTTATTTTGAAATTGATAATGGGTCAAAAAGCTTACCCGAGGACCAAGGCCACTTCGTTTTGACCTCACAAAAATACCAGATGCATTCACTGTAGAAGTTAGGAATCGTTTTGGGGTCTTGATGTCTGTACAAGAGGAAATGATACCTGATGAACTGGCAGTACAAGCTAGAGATATCTGGATAACTGCAGCCAAAGATTTAATTCCGACCAAGAAAAAGCAACTTAAGCCATGGATTACATCAGACACGTTAGAATTAATAAAACAACGAAGGGAACTGAAACAGAAAGGAGGTGAATCCGATAACAGCAGGATGAAGTATAAATCTTTAACTCGAGAAATAAGAAAGAACACAAGAAAGGACAAAAATCAATGTATACAAGACTGCTGTACCAGAATAAAGCAATATTATAAGACTGGAAGAGATTATGAAATGCTCAAAGAAATGAAGTTATTGACAAGAAATGTTCAACCTCAATTGAATGTTATCTGTGACAAGATGGGAATTACCTTAACAGAATCTAGACAAATTCTAGAAAGATGGCAGGAGTATTGCAGTGGAATGTATGATATGAGTGACAGTGAGGATATGAATGAGATACATGAGCCAACAACAGCAGAGACAGAACCTGAACCCTCATTAGATGAAATTGCTTGGGCAATAAAGAACCTGAAGAATGGTAAATCACCTGGATGTGATGAGATACCAGCTGAGCTAATTAAAGCGGGAGGAGAAGAAAGCATACAAATCTATCACACATTATGTAAAAAGATATGGAAATATGGTATATGACCAAAAGATTGGAAGAGAACTATCTTCATTCCAATACCAAAAAAGGGCAACCTGAAATTATGCACCAACTATAGAACTGTTGCCCTGATCAGTCATGCAAATAAAATTCTACTAAAAATCATAATGAGAAGACTTCGTAAGAAAATGGAAGAAGAAATTAACGTGGTTCAAGCTGGATTTAGACAAGGAAGAGGAACAAGAGATCACATTCTCAATATGCATTTAATAATAGAGAAGTGCAGAGAATTTAATGTAAACCTATTCTCATGTTTTGTGGATTATTCAAAGGCATTTGACTGTGTACAACATCAGAAACTTTGGGAAATCATGAGGAATATGGGCTTTCCACCACATGTAATACAATTCATAAGAATGCTCTATCTAGACCAACAAGCAGCGGTTAGAATAGATGGCGAGACATCAGATTGGTTTGACATCAAGCAAGGAGTCCATCAAAGATGTGTGCTGTCCCTCTATTTGTTTAACATGTACGCCGAAAGTATAATGAGAAATGTAAGAGATTATATAAATGGGCAGCTATATGATGCCCTAAATATCGGTGGTCATGACATACCAGAGATTCGGTATGCTGATGATACAGTATTGCTATCCACAACACAGACTGGTATAGAAAACCTAATAGCCTCAACCCAATTGAATAGTGAAAATCACAACTTGTATCTCAACATTGCAAAAACAAAGATAATGCATACAGATAAAACCTCTATGGAGAAAGAAATATATGTTAATGAGGTAAAATTGGAGGTGGTAGAAAATTTTGAATATCTTGGGTCATTTATTACCAACAACTGTGACACAATGAAAGAAATTAAATGACGACTATCAATTGCTCTTCAAAGACTAAAACAACTGAATAAATTATGTAATGGGACAGACAGAACTACAAAAATTAGATTTTTAAGAGCATGCATCTTTCCCATTGCAACATACGCCTGTGAGACCTGGACACTTACTAAACAAGCTGAGCAGCGCATAAATCCCTTTGAATATAAATGTTATAGACGAGTTCTAAGAATATCTTGGGTAAAGAAAAGAACAAATGCATCAATACTTCAAGAGCTGAATATTGAAGAAGGTTGGCTATTAAAAACGATAAAACAAAGAACATTGAAATATTCTGGTCACTTGAAATGTCACGAAAGTTTGGAGAGAACAATAATGGTGCGGTATATGCCTGGGAAGAGAGGAAGAGGAAGGCCAAAGAGAAGATGGGTGCAGGATGTGGTGGATGATCTCCAGATTATCGTATCGGGACATCTTGCTTATGATCGAGAGGTTTTCTGGAAGGTTGTTATGGGAGCGAGGTTCTGCAAAGGACATGCTACTGAATGAATGAATGAATGAATTTAATTTACATTTAATTATTTATTAATTTTGAAAATTCCCTCAGACAATTTCGAAATTTTGTTATTTTTGGATTATTTTCATACTTATTTCCCAGTCCTTTGTACCTTATACTTTAGTTATTTGTCCAACTGGTTTTAGCTTTAATCTTCTTCTTCTTCTTCAGCGTTTTCGAGCCATTGAGATTCTTTGCTGCAGATACAATCCGTCTCCATTCGTCTCTCTGGTTGACCTTCTCTTGCCAGTCATTGATTCCAAGTGCTTGTAGGTCTGTATATATATTATCTCTCCATCTTCTTGGTCTACCTCGGGGTCTACGGTAATTTATTTCCTGAGTGTAAGCAAGTTTTGTTTCCCTATTGTCTTCCATTCTTTTTATATGCCCCAGCCATTGTAGTCTTATTAGCCATCATGATACCAGTGATTAGCGAGGTCTCAAACAGATCATAAATGTTTTTGTTACTTCTTCTTTTCCACTCTCCACTTTGTGTATCCCTAATCGGTCCAACGATGCATCTTAAAACTTTGTTCTCAAAGGTTTGTAAGAAGGCTTCGTCTCCTTTCGTTGTACTCCAGGTTTCAGAGCCATACAGCACAACTGATCTGATCAGTGTTTTGTATATTGTGATTTTGGTGTTACGAGATAGCGCATATGATTTTAGTAGATGTTGTAGTGCATAGTACAGTGGTTCTCAACCTTTTTTGGCCTGTGCCCCCCTTCACTATATTTTCAGAACGTCATTCCCCCCTTTCGTATTTCCTACCTAAAAATTTGACTGTGCCCTTCACCATATTTTCATGTCATTCTCTCTCCCCCCCTCCCCCCCACCCCTTTCATATTTTCTACCTAAAATCACCCCATCCCGCTCCTGCCCCTACACAGTATACGTAATAATGGAAGCACATACCAAAACAAGTCTAGACGTCCACATACAACGTGATTTGTGGGTCTACTTACTTTATAAAATGAATTTTAGAAGGGGTGAGATGTACAGAACCGTAAAGTATGAAGGGAAAAACAATATCAAGTAATCGGTTCTTGTATTAACGCGATCTTGAAATAATCTTCATTAACCCCCTGGAAACCCTAAAATTCCCCCAGGGGGGGAATTCCCCACCGGTTGAGAACCACTGGCATAGTATATCCGAATTCTGTATCTGTTTCATAACAAAATAGTTTTTACAAAGGTGGGGATGTTAACCCCATGCTTCAACCCCCAACCTGGAGGACCAGGGTGTTTCTCTTTGTCTGTTCTCTACCCTTTGACATGTCCGGCTTGGGAGTCCCTGCTGGTAGCTACACTACCGCCGGCATAGCTCTCAGGGTCACTGAGAAACTCAAGCTCCTCCACCACGACAAGATGGTAAAACCATCGGGGAAGGGTTTTAGCTTTAATGCATTATTTATTTAGTTTTTATAATAGCAGACTATTCTTTATGCATGGTGCTTGTATGTTGGTTGCAATGAAGGTTATCATCATCATGTGCTATTTAAATGGTGTAGGTGTTCATGTCTATGACCTTGGTGTTGTGGATCAATTATGTTGATGATATTCCTCCATGCCACAGTCTTAGACTATCCAGTGACATTTGTCTTGATCAGCCTCTCCCTCTTCTACAGCTGACCTTTCCGGTTGTAAACATGTTTCCTAATGCATCTTTACTTATTATTTGACCAAAGAACACTGTTTGTCTTTTTATGATTCTATGAAGATGGCCATGTGTTTTTTCTCAGACACTATTCATTCGCAATTTAAATAATTCTTTACAAACACCTATCCTTTGTGTTTTCGGTGAGTTATACCTCTTGATTTCATCCCAATTTCTGTTTTTTAAAAAAACGGCTTGCTCTAAAAAGTTCCTAACTCAACATTTTGAACCCACACTGAGCTGGAGTAACTTCTCCATACTTAATAATTCCATACCTTCATGATTCTTTCCAACATTTTGGTTCTCCATTTCCAGTGGGTCTGAAATATTTCACAACTAACCCATATGTCAAAAATAAGGCAAGACAATAAGTGTATTGTTGGTTACATTGTTTTCTCCTTGCAACTGGGACACTGAGCATGACCTGCATCCTTATAAGGTTCTGACACAGTTCAGAGAATTATATTTCCTTTTAGGGATCCTTTTGGTATAGAAGTAATAGGTAAGAGATAGTGGTCGTTGAGTGGCATAAAGTTATTGAATATATTTAACCTATGAGTTTGGTTTGGGTTTGTGCCAACCAGAACATATTCTACTTGCATGTGGATACTGCCCATTGTGCCCCAAACTGTTTCCAACCTCGATAAGCTGTTAGGCACTTGGATTCCACCATAGTAAACTATGAAAACAGGGTCACCATCCAAAATGTTGTTGTCATAGACACATTTGTACAGGAGAGGTCAGATATTAAAAGTCTACTACCAATAGCAAACAGTAGCTTCCATGGCTATTACTGCACCATGGATGTGAGAGGCTGTATATGCAACATCATTCACTTATGTGGGCAGAACATTCAGGTCCAAAATCTGCATCATCATCATTACAGGCATCCAGTATGTCAGTCCCTAGGCTCATCATGAAGCTTCCTTAGTTGTCTGCCTTGTGCTAGCTCTCTTGAATTCCAAATATGTCTGCACTTCCCTTGGTGTACTCCTTCCTCTTTTTCCAAGTATTGTGGTCTGCAGTACTCTCTTTGGAGTTTCTTCATGTTTTAAGTCATGAGAGTTTCACTTTTGATTACTTTAAGAAATATTCTGTAAGGACTCTAAAATATATTTAACTGATTCAGTGCCACCGGCTTCGTGGCTTAGAGGTTATGACTTTTCTCCGTAATCTCGTATACTCTCGTCGGTAACGTGATGACGGTGAGAATCAGCAGTGGTTCGAATCGCATCGGTAACTTACGAGGTATGTGAACCGGCCGCTCAGAAAGCAATGGCAAACTACTGAGCGTAATCTTGCCAAGAAATCAACATACAGCTGAAAGATGCTGGTGTTGACAGTGATGTCCTGTAAAGGATATGCAAAAAAAAAAAAAAAAAAAAGATTCAGTGCCATACAAAAAGTCAGTTTGGTGGAAAATGGGAAGTATAGTGTCACAAGTAGAGTTATCTCACACTGGTGTTTAGTTATGGGTGCAGGCTCAGATCCCTTACACTCCAGATAAGAGAGAGAAAACTTGGGACAAATGTCTCTTGAAAGCTGATTGAAGAAACAGTACCTGAATACTCAAGAAAACAGCCAAGAAATGGCTCATTGAAAAGATAGAGGTAACTGCTCTTGGTACCACCAGAAGTGAGAAAGATAAATTTAGGTATGCAGAATAAGTTTTTGGCATATAAGCTGCATAGGGCAAGTTACCTTCCTGACCTATCCCCTCCTGGAAAGATATATTTGTGTCCCACCCCTCAACTGTGATTTAAAAGAGCTTATAAGCACTTAAGCTACACATAAACATTTACATAGTTAGAAATATTATGGAAGAACTATGAGTTTAAACAAACTGCCACTGTGTTTATTAACTTTTCATGATCGCTCAACAATGGATGATATGAATAAATCAAATGTGTTGCTGAAACGTTAATATCATGATGATGATTGTACTAGTTGATGCTTTGATATGTTGATGGTATGCAATAAGAGAATAATGTATGATCAAATAGCATGTATACCATGTAGAAAATAACATGTATATAACTTATTGGCACAATTGAGGAAACAACTTCTTAGGTGCAGGCTCCACTTTGAGACGCATTGCACTTCCAGCTTGCAGAATTCACACTGGGTGTTCTTGCACGAAGATCAGCTGCTCCGTTATGTGAGTGGATTGCAGATTGTCCGTAGCTCCTATGAGAGCTGAATTTTTAGCTAGGAATCCTGTCACTAAACTTCTTACTGAAATCTGGCAAAATTAGATTGTAATATCTTGCCAGAAGGCTTCCCTGGTAGGCTAATGTGCTTCGGTTTGAAGCTGCTGGCAATGCCTGGTATTTAATACTGTTTTAATTTCAAACATTAACTTTGTCTTCTCTCCTCCCCTTTTCACTTTGGATGGTTACCTGGATGCCTCATGTCCAGTATTCTTTAACTCCTTTCTCACCTTCAACATGAACTGTAATTTCATCTGTCAATTATCTTTTGACAGTCTGTAACTGAACTGAACTGTAATTTCATCTGTCAATTATCTTTTGCAGTCAGGTCTTAGTCAGATATGACTGAGCTACCGTATAACAGTAGACGGTACTACCTGGTTTCTGTTAGCGCCGAACATTGGGCGGCGCTTACCAAACCCGACACCCCACATTGTGCCAACGGCTTCGGGCGGAAGAGCGCAATTGGGAGGGTACAAGCCTTACCCTGGTGCGAGGAAATGCAAGCTAAAGACAAAATTGTCATGGCAGGGCAGACCAGGCCCTAAGCCTTGGTTGGCGACTGGTCTAGGATCGAAGCTCCGACAGGCGGACAGTTAGAGCATTGCTTTGCTGATCCGGCAGCTTCTGCAGCTTGTCTTGTTCCAGATGTAGGGGTGTTACCTTTCCTCTGGAGTGAACTAGGCAGGCCGAGAGAGGGATCATGCTGCATGGGCAACACATGATCTCTATATTTTAGCCCAGGCTTTGTGCTATGGAGAGGCAATAACTCCATCCCTGGTCTTAACTGGTCTCGGAATCAAAGCGAGAGGCAACTGTTACGGGTTATAAGTCCTTGTCAGTTGGCGTAGACATGGGGCGCCACGCGTTGCCTCTGACGGTGGGAGACACCTATAGGTGTCACTGATCAGCTACCGCCCGCCTCAAGCTGGGCAGCCCCCAGCCAATTGGGTGCTGATCCGCCACAGCCTGCCTGCTTCAATGGGTGCTTGGGGCTAGGACAAAATCTGAATCGCAGGCTGTAAAACCAATGCACCAGGTACAAACAAAAATATAAATAGAAACCTCAAGCTACGGCTTGCAACCTGGAACGTGAGAACCATGTGTCCAGGATTTTCCACTGACTTGACCAATATTGACGATGTGAGAAAAACGGCTGTGATTGATGCCGAACTCAATCGTCTTAACATTGATATTGCTGGCCTGCAGGAGACTCGCCTCGCTGAGGAAGGGTCACTCAGGGAAAACAACTACACCTTTTTCTGGAAGGGTAAAGGGCAGGCAGAAAAAAGGCAACACGGTGTGGGCTTTGCAGTGAAGAATTCGCTACTGGGAATGATTGAAATTCCAGCAGGAGGAAATGAAAGACTATTATCCCTGCGCTTGGCAACCTCTTGTGGGTTTGCCACCATTATTACTGCATATGCACCGACACTCGATTCCTCTGATGATGTGAAGGATTTGTTCTATGAGGAGTTAGACTCTGTGATCAAGGCAGTTCCAAAATCCGACTACATTTATATGCTCGGTGATTTCAATGCTCGTGTGGGCAAGGACTCGAGTTCATGGCCAGTGTGCCTTGGAAAATACAACATCGGTCGCATGAATGAAAATGGGCAAAGGCTGCTGGAGCATTGCACCAGTAATGACCTATGTATTACAAACTCTTTCTTTAAAACAAAAGAGATGCATAAGGTCACATGGAAACATCCAAGATCCGGCCATTGGCACCAGCTGGACTTCATCATCACACGGAGACAACATCTGAACCATATATCATTGACTCGTAGTTACCACAGTGCTGACTGTGATACGGATCATTCTTTGGTTGTTGCAAGGGTTAGACTGAGACCAAAGAGAATCTACACAGCTAAACACAAATCTAGCCCCAGGATTAATATTATTAACACTCATGATCCTGAAAAGTGCTTTCAGTTTCAACAGCAACTTGAAGACGCTTTCACTGATACAGCAGAAAATTGTACAGTAAATGATAAATGGAATAAACTTAAGGAAACTCTTTGTAAAACTGCCGTAAAGGTTTACGGCACTGTGGATCATAAGAGGCAGGACTGGTTTGCGGCCAACAGCGAGACTCTGCAGCCCTTGATTGATAAGAAGAAGAAAGCTCTCTTAAGAAACAAGGAAAGACCAACGCGTAACACTCTGAGTGAGCTAAGGCAAGCTAGGAAGGATGTGCAAAAGGCTGCCAGGCAGTGTGCAAATGATTATTGGATCAAGTTATGTGAGTCCATTCAAATCGCAAGTGATAAGGGAGACATAAGAAGCATGTATGAAGGAATAAAGAAAGCCTGTGGTCCAGTGATCAAAAGAAGTGCACCATTGAAAACCTTGACTGGAGAAGTCATCACTGATAAGAAACAGCAGATGGACAGATGGGTAGAGCACTATTTGGTGCTTTACTCAAGTGAGACCAAACTAGCGGATAATGCCCTCAACGCCATAGAGGCTCTACCAACTCTTGACCACCTGGACACACTTCCCACCATAACAGAAGTTAAGTGTGCTATAAATGAACTTGCATCTGGCAAGGCTCCAGGTAAGGATGGGATTCCAATAGAGGTTATCAGGAGTGGGCAAGACACACTCACTATACAGATCCACCAGCTAATAGAGCTATGCTGGCGTGAAGGACAAGTCCCACAGGATTTCAAAGATTCAAGCATCATAACACTGTACAAGAACAAGGGCGATCGGAGCGACTGCAACAACTATAGGGGTATCTCACTTCTGTGTATTGTTGGAAAAGTATTTGCCAGAATTGTTCTGCGCAGACTTCAAGTCCTAGGAGATCAAGTCTACCCCGAATCACAGTGTGGCTTTCGACAGAACCGGTCTACCACTGATATGATATTCTCATTGCGACAAATGCAAGAAAAATGCCGTGAACAGAATCAACCACTGTTTATTGCCTTCATCGACCTCACAAAGGCATTTGATTTGGTCAGTCGTGAGGGTCTGTTCAAGGCACTAAAGAAGATTGGCTGCCCACCAACTCTTCTGTCCATTGTGGAATCGTTCCACACAGGCATGAAGGGTATAATCAAGTTTGATGGTGCAACTTCTGAAGAATTTGAAATCAAGAGTGGAGTTAAGCAAGGTTGTGTACTAGCTCCCACCCTCTTTGGAATATACTTTTCACTTCTACTGAAATATGCATTTCGTGATCAGGATGGTGGTATATACATTCACTCACGCTCAGATGGCAGCCTCTACAATGCTCAGAGATTGAAGGCTAAGACCAAAATTAGGAGGGTACTGATCAGAGAGTTGCTTTTTGCAGATGATGCTGCAGTTACGACCCACTCTGAGGAAGAATTGCAATGTCTACTATCTGCATTCTCCAATGCTTGTTCTGAATTTGGTTTAACAATTAGCAAAAAGAAGACACAGATTATGTCACAAGGTGCACATGGGGTACCATCAATCTTTATTGACGACGCCGAACTAGAGATAGTAGACCATTTTACATATCTAGGATCGGTGGTAAATAGCAAATTATCCCTAGATCAGGAAATCAACATCCGGATTGGTAAGGCAGCAACAACAATGAACAGGTTAAGAAAAAGAGTCTGGGAGAACAGGAAGCTTACTGCCAAAACAAAAGTCCTTGTCTATCAAGCCTGTGTCCTTAGTACTCTTCTCTATGGCATTGAAACCTGGACAACTTACTCACACCAAGAGAACAATTTAAACAGCTTTCATATGCGGTGTCTGCGAAGAATTCTTGGTATTAAGTGGCAAGACAAAATCACAAATACTGAAGTATTGGAAAGATCAGGTTGTGTGACAGTTTATTCCATGCTCAGTCTTCGTAGACTTAGATGGATAGGACATCTTAGGCAGATGGATGATGGTAGAATACCAAAGGATATCTTTTTTGGTGAATTACAGATGGGTAAGAGATCTCAGGGTCGGCCTCTACTACGATACAAAGATGTGTGTAAGCGGGACATGATTGATACAGGCATTGATAATGCACATTGGGAGCAAGTCGCCGCTGAACGTGTTGCATGGAGGGCAAATATCAGAAATGGAATAAAGTCAAAGGAGAAAATTATTGCAGAAAAGTCACACACCAAGCGTTTGAGACGTAAGATGGTGCATGATGGTGGAAATGACCACGTGTTCACATGCACCCACTGTGAACGGACATTTACAGCGCAAATTGGCCTTATCAGTCACACTCGCTACCGCCATAGTTAAAAGTTATTATGCCTTTTTAAAGCACAAACTATCGTCTGTCAAGACGGCAAGGTGCCAATATATATATCTTTTGACCTGCCTACACCATGTGTCTGAAACATACTTTGGCCGCTACTCGGAGATGCAATTGATGTTATGTAATACATTCCAATCTGCTGTTTACTTTTCATCTGCAATTTGCAAATATGTGTCAGGGCAGGTGGTAGCCTTTGACAGCCATTGTTAAGTTCACATGTTTGTCTGGCTGAAAGTCTTCCCCTCATTCTGGACTTCCTTGGCGACATGTTAACTGGTGGGTACGTTTCAGCATTTTAAGAAGCCAAAACGTTACACTTATAAGGCCCCTTCACTGCATTAAGGTTGTCACGAATGAGATTTTACAACCTTTGTAGAAACCAGACTGCTCGCTTTGCACGATGGAGGTTCTGCTTGCTCAATTTTGCATCATAGAATTATACATGCTGAGCAGTGCAGTGAACTTTTATTTTCCTATCTTCTCATTCCTTTTGGGTTTTATTCCTTTGTTGGGGAATGAGAGGTAAATTCTGATATTGCTGAGGCATTCTGTCACATAGGTGTGTCACAGTTATGACTTACAAGTTGTTAATATGGTAGCAGATTTGTTGTATTATGAATCAAATTAAAGGAATTGCATAGGGAAAACTTCTGTATTGATATTGTAACTATTAATTCATTCAGTAGCATGTCCTTTGCAGAACCTCGCTCCCATAACAACCTTCCGGAAAATCTCTCGATCATAAGCAAGATATCCTGCGTCCGATACACCCATCTGGAGATCATCTGCCACATCCTGCACCCATCTTCTCTTTGGCCTTCCTCTTCCTCTCTTTCCAGGCATATAATCTTCCATTATTGTTCTCTCCAAACTTTCATGACGTGTTAAGTGACAAAAATATTTCAATTTTCTTTGTTTTATCGTCTTTAATAGCCAACCAATTGTAACTATAGTTTGAAAAAAAAAAAGATTCAAATAATGTTAAATTATCTTAGAGGTACTGAACAAAAAGGAGAAAATTATTCAGACCTTACCAAAGTAAATGTCCTTCATTGTGTGAATATAATTCAATTAAATTCAGTGAATAATGATAGATACTCCACTTTTCTTCACAAATATAACAAGAACTGCTATTATCAGTATATATTCAAACATCATATTTTGAAGCACATCATTTTCTCAAAATATTGAAACAGTCAGGAAAACATTGTGCCGCTTTGTACCCAATTGAATGAGAACCAATATATACAATATTTTCTATTTCGTTCATCATCATCATCATCATGTGTCATACCAATAAGCGTGTTTCGCCATCTCACATGATCACCTGAGTCGTGGATCAGCTCTGTGTTCTTGTCTCAACCATCCCACATGGCCAAGCCATCCAGCTATTTTTCTTCTCTGCCTTCCCTTTGTTCTTTTCCCCTCAATCTTGCCAGTTGTCATAAAGTTCTCCAATTTATTTCTTCTCATAACGTGTCAAACATGTTTTGACTATCTAGGTCTAATTTCTCTAATTAGATTACAGTTTTCATTTGCTTCTTGTACGACTTGATCATTGGTTTTTCTGTCTGTCCATGGTATTCTTTGCATTTTCCTCAGAAACCACATTTCCACAGCCATCAGATGTTTTTCATCTTGTCTTCTCATTGCCCATGCTTCAGATCCATATAAAAGTACGAGTTCTATGTAGCACTTGAACACTTTTTCTCATTGCAATTGACATCTTTTTATTGGTCATCATTTTTTCCATCTTGCAAAAGGCTACCTTCATCATTGCGATTCTTGTTCTAATCTCTTCAAGGCACCTCCCATCAGATGTTATGACTATTCCGAGATATCTGTACCGATTCACTTGTTTAAGAATATTCCCAATTACTTGTATTGTATATTACATCGTAGTATTTCTTTCTTCCTTTCTGTTTAGTTATTTAAATATTGCTCCACTTATTTGTGATAGGCAAAGCAAACTTAGGAGCTCAAGTGTGGCTCATTGGAGGAAACATAATTCGACATGGGCCATCATATGATGATGGACTTTTACTGATAGTTTTGTTTCCCTATCACCAGCTGTTAAATAATTTAACTGAATAACTACATTACTTATGCACTATGAGTTTCAGAATCTTTCACAAATTCCTTTAAATCAGAATCACTATCATCTAAAATTGTTTCAAAGGATAATCTGATGTAAACTGATTAGGTTAAGAACTAGTGGGGCGTTACCATGTCTGAAATTAGAAAATTAACCACCATTTAACAGAGAATTCTACTCAATTTTGATACTCATGACTGTTTGTTTCCGATACACTGGAAAGAAAGAGCTTTCTCCAGTGTAAATTTACGTTTATTGGGAATTAAAATTGCATAAGATGCCAGAAAAGAAACAAATAATGCAGTGTCAACATCAAGATGATTTATAAGCCTATGACAGTGTCAGGAAGCTTGAATAAGACAATTTATAAGCCCATGACACTATAGCAATTAAAGAATCTAAAGAATAAATTCATAAGAAAGTTTTCAAAGTATGAATAGCACATATTTTGTGCTTTCCTCATACTTTGAGATCTATATAACATATTTTCCAGACTGCTTTATCATTAAAAAATCACTTGAATACCTTAACAATGTCCTCTTGTGTGTTCTGGGCTTCGTCTTTCGCTATTATGTAGCGAACCTTGGGTCTAGAGTCAACAACATTCTGTATGACTCTGAAAAATTAATTCATACAGGCACCGTCAGGAAAAGAAATTCATAAAGGGGTAACATCAAGACCTTAATCTAAAATGCAGCTCCTAAAGAGTTAACATCAGGACCTCACTTTCTAGAGAAATTCTTAAAGAAAAGATCATGTGGTTCCTTAGCCAAGTCAACAAGAGACAATAGTAGATGAAAAATAAACATCATGATTAGCAACCTGTTAGCCTGAAATCATAATTACAGACACTGTACCTTCTCATTATTGCATTGTAATAATGAGATTTCATACAACAAAATATATGCAAGAACATGTCTGATATGTTTATTGTTAAATGCATTGTCATTATATATGCAAGACAAAATCTCAGTAACAATGAATATCATCATCATTATGTGCCATGCCGATAAGCATGGGAGGTCATGTTTCACCATCTCATGCGATCACTAGAGACATGGATCAGCTCAGTGTTCTTGTTTTGACCATACCACAAGGCCAAGCCATTCAGGTATTTACTTCCCTGCCTTCCCATTGTTCTCTTCCCCTTGATCTTGCCAGTTGTCTCTAAGTTCTACAAGCTATTTCTTCTCATAACGTGGAACAATGAATATAATGTATCACTAACATAGTTTATAAAATTAAAACCCATAATGCAGTAATACATTTTCCAAAATGTCACTATCAGAGGAGAGGAAGCTGGGGAGAATCAAGCTGGGGTTAATAGTAACACCTTGCAAAGGACACCCAACTGTAAATATACAGATAGGTATAATTACTGGAAATAATGTGATCTTAGATGTGAATGTAAATACTTCCATCTGATGTTATGATTGCTCTTAGGTACTTACATTTATGAGCTTGGTTAACCATACAAATATATGTTATATAATTTTAAATACACAAAGCAATGTAAGTTAGACATAGATGTACTGGTTCATTTAAACCATAAATGCTTTATAAGCAAATTTATTCTACTTTATGAAAACACTTACGCAGCAAGATCTTTTATGTGTATTGTTGGAAGAATATTCTTTCCATCTCCAAAACAATGCAAATAAGGAGCATTATGCCAAGCAGCCTACAAGGAAATAAGGTTATGTTGTAATTTGATTATGAAAAAAATTAGAAACAAGAATGAACGGGAATCACACATAACTTAGAAACTTTCTGTCACTTTTCTGTCATCAATTGCTGAGAACAGACCCTACTTGTTAGAATCCTAGTCATCCATGTCTATACCTAACTTTTGAGAGCCTTTGAGTGTGATATTCACACAAGCTACATAAGGTGAGTGTTGCATAGGTACTTTATTAATATTTTCTAAATTGCTTTTTAATTATATAACCTGCATAGTTGGATACCTCTTGAAAAAACAAATCCAAAGATACCTTATTCAAGTCTGTACGTCAATTGTAAGCTGAGATATTAATTTTTGTATGTCAGTTTATATTTAACATTGGCATATTGGTAATCCACTCTGGAAAGTGTGACAACAAAACACGTAAGCTAAGGACAGATAACTGCCCATGGTTTTTTTGCGCTAAGGGGAATAACTCATGTTTTTATTTTGAACGCAAAATTAAAATGAAAACCTCAAACTCTCTCTTCCTCCACTCCTAAATACTAGAATGGATGGTGAATGCAAACGTGCATCATTATAATCTCGTCGCTCTGAATAATCCATAAGAATATTAAATGAACATCACTGTATTATGACAGGGAAAACCGCTATATTCCCGCCATTGAAATTTAACATGACAGCATCTTAGCATACGATCTTAATAATTTCTGTTTGGGATGATCCCGCCGACTAAAATATTTGAAAATTTCACAGTACGTGTAAGAATTGATGCTCAATTTAATTATTCATACTAAATCAAGCAAGACGTCTATATAAAACGAGTACTATATATATCCTTAATATCGGGGAACAATAACAAGAAAACGTAAATCGCCGTTTGAAACATCGCCGGCAACGTTCGGTAACTAAAAATGTAGTACCTAGTGTTGCAAAACTAGTTATTTTATTATCTGGTGGAATCTATAAGAGTGTCATCAGAAATATTTAAAATTAGTTTCCAGTATTGAAAAATCTCCATTTTCCTATAGTATTTGGGCTTCATAGCAAGTTGAGAATTTGTAGACAGGGAAAGGGGGAAAATGGGGTGTTGTATATACTTGTGTAAGTTATTTTCAAATACTAAAAGAGGTATTATGATTTATATACTATGGGAAAAACTATGTATATAATATTTGGAGTTTAAAAGACATACTTCATTAGTTTGACCATGTGGGGGTCTTGGCAGGCTGCATGGTAAATACTTTTCTTGGAAGAAACACTCGAAAGAAAAGATCGCCAACTTCTAGACGATGTTAGTAGAGGAAGAGGAAGTAACATGTGAAATATGATCCACTTGTACGGGCAGTGCCAACCAGGCAATTTACATGAGAAATATAAATCTCTTTGCCAACATCTAGTTACATGCTCAACAGCACAAAATAGAGTTTTACAAAGAAAATTCAAAATATTATTAGTATCTTAGGTTGATTCTGTTGACGTGATAATTTTTAAAAGGGGCTTTTTGAGAAACCCTAAAGCAGGACTAATAGTTTGCCCAGCCCCTTGTCTATTTATATGTCCTGCACCTGCTTCTGCCTCTAACCCTTCGGATGCACCTTTTGACTTGACAGTTTTAATAGTAAGAAAAGAGATGTAGATATATAACACACACTTTAAGGTGAAGATGACGCCAAGTAATTTATCAACATTATCTGACCAATGAGGAACATTTTCCCATGATCATTTTTGTTGTTGTAAAATATCCTAACTAGTGTCAGGTCTTAGTCAGATATGACTGAGCTACCATATAACAGTAGATGGTACTACCTGCTTTCTGTTAGCGCTGAACGGTGGGCGGCGCTTACCAAACCCGACACCCCACATTGTGCCAACGGCTTCAGGTGGAAGAGCGCAATTGGGGGGGTACAAGCCTTACCCTGGTGCGAGGAAATGCAACCTAAAGACAAAATGTCATGGCAGGGCAGACCAGGCCCTAAGCCTTGGTTGGCAGCTGGTCTAGGATCGAAGCTCCGACAGGCGGACAGTTAGAGCATTGCTTTGCTGATCCGGCAGCTTCTGCAGCTTGTCTTGTTCCAGATGTAGAGGTGTTACCTTTCCTCTGGAGTGAACTAGACAGCCCAAGAAAGGGTTAATGCTGCATGGGCAACACATGATCTCTATATTTTAGCCCAAGCTTTATGCTATGGAAAGGCAATAATTCCATCCCTGGTCGTAACTGGTCTCGGAATCAAAGCGAGAGGCAACTTTTATGGGTTATAAGTCCCTGTCAAATGGCATAGACATGGGGCGCCACGCGTTGCCTCTGACGGTGGGAGACACCTACAGGTGTCACTGATCAGCTACCGCCCGCCTCAAGCTGGGCAGCCCCCGCCCAATTGGGTGCTGATCTGCCACAGCTTGCCTGCTTCAATGGGTGCTTGTGGCTAGGACAAAATCTGAATCACAGGCTGTAAAACCAATGCACCAGGTACTAATAAAAAGAAAAATAGAAACCTCAAGCTACGGCTTGCAACCTGGAACGTGAGAACCATGTGTCCAGGAATTTCCACCGACTTAACCAATATTGACGATGTGAGAAAAACGGCTGTGATTGATGCTGAGCTCAATCGTCTTAACATTGATATTGCTGGCCTGCAGGAGACTCACCTCGCTGAGGAAGGGTCACTCAGGGAAAACAATTACACCCTTTTCTGGAAGGGTAGAGGGCAGGCAGAAAAAAGGCAACATGGTGTGGGCTTTGCAGTGAAGAATTCGCTACTGGGAACGATTGAAATTCCAGCAGGAGGAAATGAAAGACTATTATCCCTGCGCTTGGCAACCTCTTTTGGTTTTGCCACCACTATTACTGCATATGCACCGACACTCGATTCCTCTGATGATGTGAGGATTCATTCTATGAGGAGTTAAGACTCCGTGATCAAGGCAGTTCCAAAATCTGACTACATTTATATGCTCAATGCCTTCAATGCTCGTGTGGGCAAGGACTCAAGTTCATGGTCACTGTGCCTTGGAAAATACAACATTGGTAGCATGAATGAAAATGGGCAAAGGCTGCTGGAGCATTGCACCAGATATGACCTACGTATTACAAACTCCTTTTTTAAAACAAAAGAGCTGCATAAGGTCATATGGAAACATCCAAGATCCGGCCATTAGCACCAGCTGGACTTCATCATCACACGGAGACAACATCTGAACCATATATCATTGACTCAAAGTTACCATAGTGCTGACTGTGATACGGATGATTCTTTGGTTGTTGCAAGGGTTAGACAGAGACCAAAGAGAACCTACACAGCTAAACACAAATCCAGCCCCAGGATTAATATTAAGTTTCAACAGCAACTTGAAGACGCTTTCACTGATACACCAGAAAATTGTACAGTAAGTGAAAAATAGGGTCAACTTAAGGAAACTCTTTATAAAACTGCCGTAGGGGTTTATGGCACTGTGGATCATAAAAAGCAGGACTGGTTTGCGGCAAACAGCCAGACTCTGCAGCCCTCTGCAGAAACAAGGAAAGACCTACGCGTAACACTCTGAGTGAGCTAAAGCAAGCTAGGAAGGATGTGCAAAAGGCTGTCAGGCAGTGTGCAAATGATTATTGGATCACATTATGTGAGTCCATTCAAATCGCAAGTGATAAGAGAAACATCAGAGGCATGTATGAAGGAATAAAGAAAGCCTGTGGTCCAATGATCAAAAGAAGTGCACCACTGAAAACCTTGACTGGAGAAATCATAACTGATAAGAAACAGCAGATGGACAGATGGGTAGAGCACTATTTGGAGCTTTACTCAAGTGAGACCAAACTAGCGGATGAAGCCCTCAATGCCATAGAGGCTCTACCAACTCTTGACCACCTGGACACATTTACCACCATAACAGAAGTTAAGCGTGCTATAAATGAACTTGCATCTGGCAATGCTCCAGGTAAGGATGGGATTCCAATAGAGGTTATCAGGAGTGGTGGGCAAGACACACTCACTCTACAGATCCATCAGCTAATAGAGCTATGCTGGCGAGAAGGACAAGTCCCACAGGATGTCAAAGATTCAAGCATCATAACACTGTACAAGAACAAGGGCGATCAGAGTGACTGCAACAACTATATGGGTATCTCACTTCTGTGTATTGTTGGAAAAGTATTTGACAGAATTGTTCTGCGCAGACCTCAAATCCTAGGAGATCCAAGTCTACCACGAATCACAATGTGGCTTTCAACAGAACCGGTCTACCATTGATATATTCTCATTGCGACAAATGCAGGAAAAATGCAGTGAACAGAATCAACCACTGTTTATTGCCTTCATCGACCTCACAAAGGCATTTGATTTGGTCAGTCGTAAGGGTCTGTTCAAGGCACTAAAGAAGATTGGCTGCCCACCAACTCTTCTGTCCATTGTGGAATCGTTCCACACAGGCATGAAGGGTATAATCAAGTTTGATGGTGTAACTTCAGAAGAGTTTGAAATCAAGAGTGGAGTTAAGCAAGGTTGTGTACTAGCTCCCACCCTCTTTGGAATATACTTTTCACTTTTACTGAAATATGCCTTTCGTGATCAGGATGGTGGTATATACATTCACTCACGCTCAGATGGCGGCCTCTACAATGCTCAGAGATTGAAGGCCAAGACCAAAATTAGGAGGGTACTGATCAGAGAGTTGCTTTTTGCAGATGATGTTGCAGTTACGACCCACTCTGAGGAAGAATTACAATGTCTACTATCTGCATTCTCCAATGCTTGTTCTGAATTTGGTTTAGCAATTAGCAAAAAGAAGACAGATTATGTCACAAGGTGCACACGGGGTACCATCAATCTTTATTGACGACGTCGAACTAGAGATGGTAGACCATTTTACATATCTAGGATCAGTGGTAAATAGCAAATCATGCCTGGATCAGGAAATCAACATCCGGATTGGTAAGGCAGCAACAACAATGAACAGTTTAAGAAAAAGAGTCTGGGAGAACAGGAAGCTTACCGCCAAAACAAAAGTCCTTGTCTACCAAGCCTGTGTCCTTAGTACTCTTCTTTATGGCAGTGAAACCTGGACAACTTACTCACACCAAGAGAAACGTTTAAACAGCTTTCATATGCGGTGTCTGCAAAGAATTCTTAGTATTAAGTGGCAAGACAAAATCACAAATACTGAAGTATTGGAAAGATCAGGTTGTGTGACAGTTTATTCCATGCTCAGTCTTCGTAGACTTAGATGGATAGAACATCTTAGGAGGATGGATGATGGTAGAATACCAAAGGACATATTTTTTGGTGAATTACAGATGGGTAAGAGATCTCAGGGTCGGCCTCTACTACGATACAAAGATGTGTGTAAGCGGGACATGATTGATACAGGCACATTGGGAGCAAGTCGCCACTGAATGTGTTGCATGGAGGGCAAACATCAGAAATGGAATAAAGACAAAGGAGAAAATTATTGCAGATAAGCCACACACCGAGCGTGTGAGACGTAAGATGGTGCATGATGGTGGAAATGACCACATGTTCACATGCACCCACAGTGAATGAACATTTACAGCTTGAATTGGCCTTATAAATCACATTCGGTACCGCCATGGGTAAAAGTTATTATGCCTTTTTGAAGCACAAACTATCGTCTGTCAAGACGGGCAAAGTGCCAATAAAAATATCCTAACCATCATTGATATTCATCCATCATGTGCCATGCTGATAAGTGTGGGCGGTCATGTTTTGCCATCTCACTCGATCACCTGAGTCGTGGATCAGCTCTGTGTTTCTGTCCAGGTACTTACTTCTCGGTCTTCCCCTTGGTCTCTTCCCTTCGATCTTGCCAGTTGTCACCAAGTTCTCCAATTCATTTCTTCTCATAACATGCCCAAAAACTTTTACTGTCTACATCTAATGTCTCTAACCAGTTTATGATCTTAATTTGTTTCTTGAAGGACTTGTTCATTGGTTTTTCTGTCTGTCCATGGTATTCTTTGCATTTTCCTCAGAAACCACATTTCCACAGTCATCGACTGTTTTTCAGCTTCTCTGTTCATTGTCCATGCTTCACATCCATACAAAGTTACAGATTCTATGTAGCGCTTCAACACTCTTTTTCTTGTTTCAATTGATATCTTTTTATTAGTCAGTATGTTTTCATCTTGCAAAAGGCTACCTTCGCTATGGCAATTCTTGTTCTAATTTCTTCAAGGCATCTTCCATCAGATGTTATGACTGTTCCAAGATAACTATACAGATTCACTTGTTTAAGAATATTCCCATTTACTTGTATATTACATTGTAGTATTTCGTTCTTCCTAGTGACAACTTTTTACAATTTAATTCTAACTCTAGTTGTTCACTGTGTGCAACAACAGCATCTTTTAAATGTTGCAGGTCCTGTTTATTGTCTGCAATCAAGACTATATCATCTGCATATCTAATGTTATCGATGCATCGTTGTCACAAAATGCGCCTGGAGAATTGTGATCAGGAGAAGGGGACTGACCAGACACACGATTTCTCTCGGCCTACACCCACCGAGTAGTCAAAGGGAGATAATCCAAGTAATTTTACCCCTGACGGAGTAGAGGAATACAGCCCCTGGATTCGGGAATGTTCTATATGAAGACACCGGAAGTGTCTTAACCGGGAATCGCAGTAAGCTAGCAAGCAGCGGGGAGAACTGATGGTTGTCTGGCGGCTGGCGAACTCCTGTGTGGCTGCAGTTTGTCAGAAGGAAGAAATGGTTCACAATGTCAACATAGTTTGAAGACTGTAGACATACCGTTCCCAAGTGGACTGAGATTCCATGCTTCTAACTGCATGCCAAACAAAGAGGTAAGAATGATGTAATTCTTGAATCGAAATACACCATGTTGCATAGTTCATGCAGCCGTATTCACACGTAGGTCAAGGTCGAGCATGCAAGTTACACCGAGAAAAACAGGCCTGTTGTTTGACCCCATTTAATCACGCCTGTTTACATGACTAAAATTCGTGGCATCTTGCCAACAGTGCATTGCCGAGGCAGGCCCAATAGTGCACGACTTGTCCTGCCTGCCAGAAGTTGTTTGAGGAGAAAATAGGCGCAGCTTGTTGGTGATTTGATGGCACTACTGGACCGCCTTGGAACTCAGACGTAGTCGAAAAAACAGGAAGTCAGTGACGGCGTAACTAAAACCCTATCGTGTAATATATCCTCCGACTCGGACGGTCAGGCCGAATCTCATGGGAATGTCCACGGTCAAATCGATGATCATTTGAGCGATCCCGCGCGTGTCGAAGTTCGCGTCTTTGGCAGGGCAACTACTGGGGTTTTTCTTTGCCTTCCTCATACACATTATGTTCATGGTCTCCTTAAGGGAATACTGTTCTAATCTATAATGGGTTCCTGTGAGGAGAACAACAGGAAGGGGAAAGAAGGACAAGAGATGCTACAGACATGTCTGGTGATTGCAGGGGGGATAAATTGGGGGAAAGCATGACCACCTGGGAATGGGATGGAAGGGGGTTTTGCCAACGGCCCTCCTTCAGGGCCATCTTGCCTATGGGTACTGTAGACCTTCTAACCCTGTATGTCATTAGAAGACTTCCTATGGGGAACTGGGGCACAGACACTCATGACCAATTACCATGGGTTCACTCTATCCCCATTCCAGGGAAACAGATGTTCTGTTCAGCTGCTTTTCAGACCCCAGACCTTATTCTTTCTCTGACCCTGAGGCCTGGCCTGTAATTGAACCACCGCCCATCTAGGGGAGGTGTTTCACTCTCTGAGTACCATGATGATGTCTATCCCATATGATGAGTCATGGTCACATGATTCTCACCGAGGGTTGCCTGTGTCATTTTGTTCCAGATTCTACCTTCCGGAGAGGAGTGATGGATAGTGAGTAAAACCATCATTCTGTACCAGCATCAGCAGTCTAGACAAACCAGTCAACGTGAGGTGATCATACTGCCCACTACCCAGTCAGTCGTCTATACCCTCAGAGTAGGTCCAAGATGACTAAACAACCAGTTTAAGATAGGGACGTCTGGGCAAGTATATTGTTCGTGTGATTGTCCAGATGTGCCACTCATTACCTATTTGACAACCACTCAACTATCGATGATATCATTCCACACTTTGTTCACATGGATTATGGTCCTGATTAGGAATATAGCCACAGACTTTAGACAATTGTGACTCTGGCAATGAACAATGTTCAATATATAAATTTAGCACTGGACAGTGTGCTTCGATGAGCTTTAATTCAGGAACTGTGTTTCTATCAATATATTGTTGAGTTGGTGCCACTATTGGTAAAGCAGTGAACTTTCAGATTACGTAAACCTTGTATAGAATCACCTACATGATCGGATGAGGATGAAAATTCATGGCACTATTTGGACATATGCTCTGGTGTTCCACGGCCATTAGCCTGATCTAGTGTTAGCTCGGAGGAGGTGATATCTGGTGAAAGACTGAGGACCTGCTGCGAGAGACACTAGCTAAGTACCATTCATGTGTGGTGTGAGGCGTCGGCATTGTACTATGAAGACATCTTTATCTGGCTGCCTCAGCTAACTATCTAGTAGCAACTAGCACACCAGACAGATCTGCACTACATCCACATTATCTTCACTTTCCTTTTGTACAATACACTTTTGTTATTGAGTTTGTAGATACCGGAGTTGCATCATTTATTCTGAACAATGTTTGCAAGGGTAACCTCCCTTGGTTGGTTGTGAGAGAGATAGGTATCCGAGGACTGGTGGGGTCGCAGACTGAAAGTGTCCCAGTCCCAGAACTGAAGTCATCCTGAGATTTATACATATACATATATAAATAAATATAGAGATATATGTGAGAATAGATAATCATAATAAATGCGATAACCTGTTCCCTTCACCCCAGGGAAGCTATAAGACATTCGTCCCCCAGTGTTGATTCCTTCCTCTTCTTCTTCAGCATTCTGAGCCATTGAGGTTCTTTGCTGCAGATACAATCCATTCGCCTCTCCGGTTGACCTTCTTTTGCCAGTCGTTGATTCCAAGTGCTTGTAGGTCTGTATATATATTATCTCTCCACCATCTTTTTGCTCTACCTCAGGGTCTACGGTTATTTATTTCCTGAGTGTAAGCCAGTTTTGTTTCCCTATTGTCTTCCATTCTTTCTATATACCTCAGCCATTGCAGTCTATTAGCCTTCATGATACCAGTGATTAGCGGGGACTTAAACAGATCATAAATGTCTTTGTTGCTTCTTCTTTTCCACTCTCCACTTTGTGTATCCCTAATGGGCCCAAGGATGCGTCTTAAGACTTCGTTCTCAAAGGTTTGTAACAAGGCTTTGTCTCCTTTAGTTGTACTCCAGGTTTCAGAGCCATACAGCACAATTGGTCTAATCAGTGTTTTGTATATTGTGATCTTGGTGTTACGGGATAGCGCATTTGATTTTAGCAGATGTTGTAGCGCATAGTATATCTTATTTCCAGAGTTGATTCTAGCTTGTATTTCTTCCCTTATTATGTTGGAGCAGTGGAAGATTGTACTCAGGTATTTGTATGTTTCCGTTCTTTTAATGGTCATATTATCTAGTTGTATGTGGCCAGAGTTTTTAGCCGTTCCTTCTCTTGAAATTGCCATATATTGTCTTATCTTGGTTGATAACCTGCCCCATTTGTTGAGCTTTTTCCTTTAAGCGAGTCAATATTTCCAATGTCTTTTGTTCATTTCCCCCCTATAATGTCTATATCATCTGCATAACCAAGCAGTCTGGATGTTCCTCCAATAGCACATTTCTCCTTTACCTTCCATACAACTTTCTCTAGAGCCAGATTGAAAAGAAGCAGCGATAGTGCATCACCCTGTTTCAAGCCAGATGTTATTTGGGAAGGGGCTCATTTCCTGCCTTTATATGTTTCTATTTGCAGACGATCAGTGCCTGTTTTATAGCGATGAGGGCAGACTGCAAAATCATATTAATAATCTGAGTTCAACATGCAGGAGATACAATATGAGTATAAATATAGCCAAAACTGAAGTAATGCGAGTTAGCAGATCGCCTGGCCCACTAAGTATACAGATAAATAGCACAACTCTGAAACAAGTTAAAGAATTCAAATATCTTGGAAATTTGATCACAGAAGATGGCAGATTGGACAGAGAAATCGAAATCATATGTCAAAAAGCTAGTGCACTTACATATCAATTATCACCCTTACTGAAATATCAAAATATACTCATGTCCGCAAAACGACAGATAATAAACAGCATATTCACACCAACCCTATGCTACCAGTCTCAAACCTGGACTTTATCCAAATTACACCTTCACAAAATCAACACCTGCGAAATGAGATGCCTGAGGAAAGCGGCCAACTTAACAATCCAAGACCGAGTAAGAAATGCTATTATCAGACAGACTGTGGGATCAACACCTTGTGCCACATTTATTGAAGGACGATCAAGTGGTTTGGCCATGTCGTTAGAATGCAACATCAGTAACTACCATCACTGGCCTTACATCAAAGATCATCTGCGACGAGGCCATGAGGACGTCCAAGAAGAAAATGGATTGACGACATCAAAGACATTGTACAACCACACGGAATGACACTATCCAGTGCCGCTAACCAGGCACTGGAACGCAGATTATAAAATAATGAGTCCCAATGATACCTCAACTTTCAGCATAGGAATTTAGGTGGATGCTATAATGGTAGCATGCCAATCACCGGAGAATAGTACAGAGCAACATGTGTTTATGACAAAAAAAGAGTAGTCTAATAGCACTGCCCTGGCAAATTTTGAGTTTAAAATCTATCCAAAGTATTTCAGGATCCGTGCCGGTGCTATGGAGTTCGTACACTGAGCTGAGATTCTCTGGACTCAGGCTTGAGTTAGGAGTAGAATGGAGCACTTATGGGTTACACCTGTGTGCCGTAATGTTGATCCATCGACTAAACTAAACATGTGTTTATGACAGATTTGCAAAGCATGCTACATAAAATAGAAACTGGTATGTTTTTCACTGAGTGGCTTGCATCGCTTGAAAAGAGAAGGTCAAGAGCATATCATGGATTTTCTGCCCAAGGCTTGTGGGTATGTGATGAATAGACTGATAGACTGGCTTCTTTGAACGGTGAGCTGGAATATGAGACTGAAGTCTCTCTGGGACTGAGTGGAAAGTGCTGCAAACCAACGGACTCACATGTGGAGAAGCTGATTCAGTGGAGGGTGAGAAGAGGATCTAGATGACTTTCAACCTCTAGTGAAAATTGTAGGTGGACATTAAATAAGGCTGCCACTGTACCATCTGCAATGGAACTCCTCTTCGTTAGCTACTGAAGAAGAAGACAGAGCACGTTTGCAGTGGTGTTGACTTTTTATTTAATTTTATTTATAATGAAAGAAAGTATGTCAAATTCTGCTGTGATTTTGTAAGTGATATAAGTCAGGGAAAGAATATAAATCATCTAAATTGTCAGAAATGTATAATATTTAATCTAAGCAAAAGAAAATATAGGGCTTGCAATATATGCTCAATACATCTCAAAGGGTGTAAAAAAGGATCTATATGAGATAACATTAAATTGCATATCCTTCTTTCTATGATTTTCATTTGAAAATTAGATATCTTGTACAAGAAGTCTCTGTCAATTCATTACGTCAACCCTACAGTCCCTTAGCCAGCTATTGAGACGCACTTAATGCTGCCTGTGCATTGCCTTTCTCAACCACTTAACATTTTACTTCAAAATGTGTTACTTTAAATATGCTTAAATGGCCAAATGTTCTTGAAGCTGGGGTATGCCTAGCATATCTATGCAAGAGATGAGTATTGCTGGTCCAATGGTCATAGGCTTCAATCCGCACCAACGTGCATTTGAAAATGTGACATTGACATTGGCTCCCAAGTTGACCCAGTCTAAAGTTGGGTACTAGGAAATGTGTTGAGAAGTAAAGGTGGTTGCCATAATAGTTAGTTAGTTAGTTAGTTGACAGATCATCCTCATTGCACATTGAACCATTCAGTCCATAAGTGCTCAGATCCTCTTCTCAGTAAATCCCGCATCGTGTAGTGGCTCACAACATCATTTCTGTGTTGGTTTATTACTCTTCTTTGGCTTCCTGCGAAGTGTTCTTGTTTGGCCACGCCTCTTTTAACTTGCTGTTCTCACAGCCTGACCATGGTTGTAGATTCCCCAGTCATAACTTGGTTCTCGTAAACGACTTACTTCTTGTAGAGCATTCAGAATGTCTGCCTGGCCCATGGCTCGTCCGTCTTCCACGGTAGCCCTACCTGCAAGCCTGTCAGCCTGCTCATTCCCTTGTACACCCGCATGCCCTGGCACGAAGATGAAACTAATCTTTGCCAGCCAAGACCGCTCCAGAGACAGCAACCACTCTCTTCAGACCCACCCCATCTCTATCATCCTGAGCATACTCATTGAGTCACTAAGGACACATGCCCGATTGAATGTCTGTGTCTTGAGCCATGTTATTGCTTTACTTACTGCCATGACTTCCATAGTCAGACTGCTTGTGGTCAAAGCAAAAGCGCCAGACTTTTCCTTCACACTTTTCCCTCCGGTCTGAGTCGTAAAGGCCCATGAACTTCTCATTCCTCGGACGATCGACCCATCCATGTAAATGACATCATCATCCTCTAACGAATTCTCAAAGATCAAAGCCTTACTTCCGCCTCCACAGCAGCTGGATTTTCTTGTCTGCATTTCCTGTCTAGTTGGATGCACGCTGAAAAGGATGTACAGAAATCTGTTGGCACTTGTACGCACTCCTCACCAGGTTCTAAGTCCTCAAGTGAACACACCTGCTGAAGAAAATCTTCGGCCTGACCCATCCGTGACTTTCCTCTTTTTAACCTGCTGCCCTTTACCTTCTTAATCTCGCTGTGCAGTGGATGTTGCGTGTTTGCATTGACTCTGAGATAAGCATGTGCTTGGCAAATTTGTATTCTGTCCCTCATGGTTGGAAAATCAAGAAGGTAGTGCATCGCCCTGCATGCTGTATCTCTTGTACATCCAAGAATAATACGCATAGCTTCATTCTGTATACTTTCCATCCTTTCTATCTGCTTATGGCTGAGAGTCAGGATCACCATCACATACTCCAAAACAGAAAGGACCAGACCCTTGTAAAGAAGACATAGATGACGCTGCTCACAGTTTGCCGCCACCATCACCCGCTCCACAGCCAAACCCCGCTTGGCCCTTGTTTATCACCTGGTCTACATGCTCAGTATAAGCTAGGCTTCAATCAAATCGTATCCCCAGGTAATTCATCCCCTGCGTTCTTTCCACCGTCTCTGAACCCAGATTTACAGTTGGCATTGGGGTGTTGACAATATGGTTATTCAAAGAGAACCATGTCACTGTTGCCTTTGTTGGGTTGACCATTGCCCCAGCTTCAACACATCAAGTGTTTATGTGATTAAGTTCGGTTTGTAATTCCACTGCAACCTGATCTCTATCCTTGCCCTGACGATACACTAAAACATTGTCTGCATACGACAATGTTCTCCCCGGTCCTATGATTTGCTCGCTGGTGATTCTCACAGTGTAGGCGTTGAACAACATTAGGGATAATGGTGATCCCTGTGGTAGGTCAGGATATATTGTTGTTGGTTCTGAAGTCCAACTGCCACATCTAAAGATTTCTTTCCATTGGAAGAGGGCTGCAGCAATCCGACTAAGGAGGAAAGGACTTATCTTGAGTTCAAGAAGCTGAAGCATTAACAATTCCAATGGTACTCTGTTGTACATGTCATCAAGATCAATCACTGCAGCAAATATTTCAATGCCTGAGTGGAAACCTTCATAGACATCATGGGCAAAAACTGCTGCATTCGTCCAGGTTTCTCTTTTTGGACGGTTCCCACCCAGGGGCCGGTCTCTCTGGCTGTGGGGTTATAACACTTTCTCTCTGTAATCCCGTTTATCACGCAGAGTCTCGCAGCGGAGCGAGAACTGAGGTGGTTCGACCCCCGCTCGTGACTTGCGGATACTGAGCCGGCCGCTCAGAAAGCAATGGCAAACTACTGAGCGTAATCTTGCCAAGAGATCAACAGACAGCTGAAAGATGCTGCTGTTGACAGCTAAGTCCTGTAAAAGGATACGCAAAACATTTCCCACCCAGGGTAGGTGGGAAAACACCTAGCCTCTCTAGCTGGCTTGATATTTTCCTGGCAATTAACTTCTCCAGCAGCTTGCCTATTGTATTCTGCATGGTTATAACTCGATATCCCTGAATTTTTTTGTGGTCATTGCCAGGCTTCGGCAAGGGAATCAGATAGCTGTGTAACCACTCTTCCTTGATGCTAGCACTCCCTATACTGTTGTTTTACATGTCTGCTAATTTCTCTAGCTAGTTGTCGGTTCACATATTGATGTCGTCATATCTTATGCCATCTGGCCCTGGAAAGCTGTTTTATTAACGTGAAAGCACAACCTTGGTTTCTTTCACTGTCACTGTGTCTTCATCCGAAATGTTCTGGGCATTGCACCTTTCTGAAGTGACCTCCTTGGTGAGATTTCGGCCTCTCATGTCTGTCTGGTTGCTCTGCTCTAGATAACGTTCGAAGAGGGCTTTGCCCTTGTCCTCTGCCAGATGAGGTCAGCACCTTGGAAGTCAGGAATACTCTTATTCTTGACTACCCCACTCATGCTTTTATGAGAAAATTTCAGTGACTTGTCTGTGCTTACCCTTTGACACACCTCTGCCCATTTTTCACTTGTAACCACCTTGACCAGTTTTTTGAAATAGCTTACTTTCGTGTGCATCTCTCTTTCTAAGTGCATGCAGGGACTAGGATGGCCAGCTATGTTCTTCTTGGCATATTGCCATAGCCTTACAGCACTACGATTATCCACCCAAGCCTTCTCCACTTTGAAATTCCACCAAGGTGGCTGCTCCCAGCTTTTTTTCCTGCCCTGAAGCTTTCTGCGCTTGTTGCACCTTATTTTATTCACCACATCTTGCCCTGTAATGTCATATTGGAACATCTTCACCGTTGACTTGTGCTGCCTGTCTCCACCAATATGCTGCAATGGTGGTGGTGGCTGCTGTGGTACCCTAGGACACTCCATCTACACACTGTAGTGAGTGAAGGAGAAACCAGTGCCAGATCAATAACACTGTCCTCATCACCTGGACTTGCTGTCCTGGTGACACAGCCACTGTTGATACAAACCAGGTCTATGGTTTCAAGTGCAGTCTCGAGCTCCTCCCCCTGTGTGTTGGAGGAAATGTTTCCCCATTATCTGCCTTTAGCGTTGAAATCGCCACAGAAAATAACATTTCTCTCGTGAAATAATATGTCACTTAGGCACTGCCACCTCTGGGAATCCACACTCGTGTTACAGGCATAAACATTAACCAACACAAATGGTACACCAGACTGTACTCTAACCGCCTGTATTTGTATGTCGTCACTGTCCCTACTGGACATGTCTAGCTCTAAAGCCACCATACTGTCGCGGATGAGAATCACCATTCCCAGGTGTCGCCTGTTGTAGAAACATTTGAAACTGGCAATCTGGAGTTCTTATGTTGTCTGGGATAGTTAGTGGTTTTGGAGTGCAACGCAGCTGAGCTGGTTTAATCACTTTGCCACAGAGAATTATATTTTTAAGTTGGTGGTTTGGTTAATGAATTTTCACATAAATAACTCAACGGGACAGATTAAAAATGACCAGAAAGTTTCTGGATGTGAAACAATGTTTATTACACAGTACCCAAAGACCTGTCCCAAGATTCAAAGGTTGGATGCCCAATGTTATAAATTTCTTTGGGCCATATACATCTCTAACAGACCACTCTTGACTGCTGTCGTAAGGTTAAATATAATGAAGTAAAAATTATTATTTATGTGACTATATTATCTTATTAGGTGACTATTCAAGTAATAAGCACATCTATTGTACACTTATATCTTAACATAGCAAAAACAAAGATAATGCATACAGATAAAACTACTATGGAGAAAGAAATATACATTAATGGGGGGAAATTGGAGGTGGTGGAAAATTTTGAATATCTTGGGTCATTGATTACCAATAACGGTGACACAATGAAAGAAATTAAACGGCGACTATCCATTGCTCTTCAAAGACTAAAACAGATGAATAAATTATGGAGTGGGACAGACAGAACTACAAAAATTAGATTTTTAAGAGCATGCATCTTTCCCATTGCAACATACGCCTGTGAGACATGGACACTTACTAAACAAGCTGAACAGCGCATAAACGCCTTTGAATATAAATGTTATAGACGAGTTCTAAGAATATCTTGGGTAAAGAAAAGAATAAATGCATCCATACTTCAAGAGTTGAATATTGAGGAGGGATGGCTATTAAAGACGATAAAACAAAGAAAATTGAAGTATTTTGGTCACTTGAAATGTCACGAAAGTTTGGAGAGAACAATAATGGAAGGGTATATGCCTGGGAAGAGAGGAAGAGGAAGGCCAAAAAGAAGATGGGTGCAGGATGTGGCGGATGATCTCCAGATGGGTGTATCAGGCGCGGGACATCTTGCTTGTGATCGAGAAGTTTTCCGGAAGGTTGTTATGGGAGCGAGGTTCTGCAAAGGACATGCTACTGAATGAATGAATGAATTGTACACATGGACAGAAGCACCCAATTCAGTCTTGAAATGTCTTTATATATTATATGCTGCTGAAGATTACTGACTATACATGTGTGCACTCAATTCTGTATAAATATTTCTTGTTTTCCAGTTAAGTATGAATTATTCCACGTGGCATGAATTATTTATAAGCATAATTTCTAATTGACACACACCTTGAAGAGATAGTGAAAGACATTTTCTTCAGCTCCATAAGTCAAACCTGAACAAATGACATAGGTCAACAGTTTGGCCTTATTCTGTTAAAGAGAAACCAAAAATAAATGTAAAGCTGAACATAATTTTTAAATATTATATAGTAACATAATTAGGTTAATTTCGTAGGCTTGTAAAGTATCAGTAACCAGTAACATCACCTGTACATTCATTCTCTCTCTCTCTCTCTCTCTCTCTCTCTCTCTCTCTCTCTCTCTCACACACATATGTATACTTGTGACAGAATGCCGCAAATTGCACCAGAATGCATTCGTACATGAAAGTATTCCATAAAAAGAAGACAAAAACTAGAGGAATAAAATCATGCTCCTCAGTGCCATCCAGACATGACACCAAATTGCGTGCTGAACGCATTATGCAAACAGTCTGTGTTATCACAGAATGGTAAAACCACAGGCTGCTGACTATATGGGAATGAGGCGTGAAGCATACATGGTCGCAGAGACAACAGGCGTTAAGCGTTGGATTGATAATACAACATGCTACTCGGGGCTAGTAAAAGCGCTCAATCGTGAAGGGGTCAGATAATTCAGTCTCCACCGTGAAACAGGTGTAGGGATGGGCTAAATAAGGAATGCCAGAGGGTATTGGGTGTCTGATGGAGGCAATTAAAACCACAGAAATGTGTGAATTGAAACTGCACAGACTGGAGACGGCCGGCAGGAGATTACCACGGTCAATGGTGGGAACCAGACCAGCCGATTGAATAAGACTATTAAAACCACAGGAATGTGAGAACTGAAATAAACGCCTGGGGGAGATAAGAGCAATTAACAAACAGTATATATGCTAGGGTATTTGGCTGTTCAGATCAGACTAAGTCAGACATTTGAACAGGTATGAACTATCTCCATGTATATGTTCTGTATATATATATATATATATATATATATATATATATATATATATATATATATATATATATATATATATATATATATATATATATATATATATATATATATATGAATACAGAACATATATATATATGTCTTTATATGTGAGTGATACCTTACAGTCTTGACAGACCAAAGTATGTGTGTTAGAATTTGGCCAAAATTCCATCAAAAAGTGTTGGAATTTGGCCAAAATTCTATCACAATGTCTGGGCAGAGCTTCAGAGAACATGTGGTGCCCAAACGACATGTTCCCTCTCTCTGCCTTGCCTTGTTTGATCCAGAGGAATAGGTAACCAATACGTCTGGAACAAGGTAGGCTGCAGACGATGGTGGGTCAGTGTCAAACCTCCGAGACCACGCCTCCACGAGCAGGAGACGAGTGATGGCCAAACCCTAATCCCTTGGGATTTGACTTAGAGGTGTTCAGCCAAGTCCCGCAGGTAAGGGTCGTATACGCGCCAGAACCAATGGGCGCGTACACCTGTCAAACGCAAGTGTCTGGTCCTTGTAAGCGTGTACTACCGTCAGACTCCCTGCCTGACTCGTGCGGCTCCCGCGACCAGCGAGAGTAGGCCCGCCATAGATATTGCTCGTCTGCTGCGAGAAAATCTCCCTGCTTGCCACTGTGCGGATCTCGCGACTAGCGAGAATAGGCCCGCCGGAGATATTGCTCGTTTGTTGCAGACAAATCTCCACGACTGAATAAGTAAAGAAACGATAAAAGTAGTGGTATTTCCCACCTGTGCTACACCCTTCATGTGTCTTCACAAATTCGGACTAGAGTCAAGCTCAACAGTATATATATATATATATATATATATATATATATATATATATATATATATATATATATATATATATATATATATGATTCTTATGTTGTCTAGGATCTTCTAGGAATTTTATTTAACAGTCTTTTAGATGTATGTACTGACTTTCAGTCAATGTCTGACTCTGATTACTTTCAATGAAAGCTAATATTTTCTCATGTGTCTGTATGGTTGTATTATGATGTCACGCTTACTAACAAGTAAGACTATCATGCTATGCATATGTTCAACTTATGTTTCTAGGCATGTTTATGCTAATGTTTCAATGCATCATTTTTGTAATACTCTGGACATGCATTCGGTTATGTTCTGGACATACTTTTGACTTTCATTTGTCTTGTTATACGTCTGTCACACCTATGGAAACTATTAGTTTCTCAGTTTGTTGTAGATAACTATATTACTACATTTTGTGTGTGCATTCTTACCATACACGTAGGAATATACAATGTTAAAACTATGCTCCTCGCATATTCTTTTAATGTTTATAGTGTCTCACTTTGATGTATGGCTATCTAGTTCATTATGCTATTATGTTTAATATCATTATATGTCTATTTTGAATTTGCATACTTTATGTTTATTTTGATGTTTGAGATGCAATTTGTATATGGTAATTCACTAGGAGAAATTGGGTGTTATACTAGTGTATGCTTATGCACCACGCACATTGGCACATTGCCTATTGATAGTGTTTGAAGCAGAGTTGTGGTTGTGCAGGCATTACCCACCATTTTAGTGGGTATATGGTGCGTGTAGCTTTAAGTGTGTGGTGGATGAGCATACACCGTAACTCACTTGGGCCTGGCACAGAGACTTATCACAGCACTTAAGGCCGGAGATCAGATACTCTTATGATACCACTACTAACCCTCTGATCTGCTAAACCAACCTTTGAACGGAACAGCTGTAAGGAACAGGGTGTCTGAATTAGTGACATGAACTTAGGACAAATGTATTCCTGATATGATGGGACCCTATAAGTGATGGCAGGATTTGTAACTACAGGCGTGTTAGACTGGAAAAGTCCTTCCCGACTAGACAGTAGGATATAGATATAGAAGGAGAAAAAGGATAGTGAACTCAGTAAAGCTGGAAGAGAGACTCTGCCCGTCTGTTCATTATATATGGGGGTGATAGATTGCATGTATTATTTAGGATTGTGCTTATGTAGAACTAGATAATACACATTCTTGATTATCTCTTCCAAGCCCTCAACAGGAGCCCAGGTTTTCCTGTGCTGTGATAATGGAGGAACCAGGTGGCAACAGAACGGAACACTACTGTTCTGAACACCGTCCGGCTGTTCGCAGATCTCACTTGTACCCTGACCACAGGTCCAGATAGGATACAAGTAACCTTAGAGTTATGTATTTTATTTTCATCATTTCACTTTCATGATTGCTGTTGTGCATAAACTTATATGATTTCACCATCAGCATATTGACAACCATCATTTGTGTAATGATTAATGATAGACAATAAATTATTTTAATTTGTTTTAAACTCATAGTTACTGTCATTTTCCAATGGTGCATATGTGTTTGTCTGTGTATATTGGCAGTGTACATTGGTGGGGGATTACTTAAGTACCAGGGAGGGGAAAGCAGTCGGAGGGGGTAATCTTCCCTGGCTAGTAATCCTTTTGGAGATATAAACCTAGTCATCTAACTTTCCCTTTTCCCACTCCTTGGAAAATAGCTTATTTAATGAGCCACTTTCAGCTATACGCTTGGATATTCATGGGCATAAACTTTATTTCAGCCATATAGATTTTGTCCCAAGTCAATTTTGACTATTTGGGGTTGCCAGCCAGTGGCGGCATCCCCACTTCTGACAATACTCACACATACTTGTGTCCATGAAGACATAATTATGTGTATGTGTGTATGTGGGTGGAGGGTGGGGGGAGGAGGGAAGCTAAGCTTTCATTTCAAAATCAGATGTGTTGTCTTTGTTGTGCTGTATCTACAGGAGAATTAGTGTACACTTTAAGTCTGTCATCTTGCTGGTCTGGTTCTATATCTAGATCATTTTGGTTTTATGCTTTTGTCAATAGTGTGTCAGGTTTCATTCTCATATGATATCCAGAACACTTGACTTGTTTACTAAAGCTTCCTTTGTTCCGTTATTATGTACAATAGGATGCTGCTCTATGTAGTTGTAATGAAGACAACTGAAAATGGAACACACTTTGAAATTAATTGCATTATGTGTTAAAATATATGCCTTCCAGTTTGAGGAACATTTTTACATGGTATGGCAATGGGCTCTCCATCACCCGCTATACTCTACAACATATTTTCATTGACAAACTTGAAAATAAAGTGAAGGTAAATATTTGCCAAATCCAGAACTTTTGTTGTGTTATGTTGAGGCACATTTGTAGAGCCATGGAATAAACCATGGATCAATTCCTGTCTCACCTGAATAACCCATCCATACAATTCACTTTAGAAATGAAAAATAACACTATCTTAAAGTTGTTAAAAGTGAACAATGAGACAACAACTTCAAGATTACAGTGCACAGAAAAGAATTACATACACACCAAGATCTTATTATTATTCTAACCATCCAATGACAACTAAGGCTGGTATTATTATGAAACATAGCAGAAAAATTATATGCACAACAGAATGGGTTCTAGAAGAAGTGAAGAAAACAAATGTGGCTGAACAGCTACTCTGAGAAAAAATCCAACATCCTATGGGAGGTAACAAAATGCTGTACGAGATCCAAGACAGATTATAAACTACAAAATGTGATGGTGCTATCACATCACAGACCCATAGCAGGAAACTGATTTGGAACAATTATTTATTTTATTATTACAGTAGTAGCTTACACCATACCCTAGGACAAGAAAATGCAACCTAAAGAATAAATGTCATGGCAGGGCAGACCAGGCCTTGAGCCTTGGTTGGCAACTGGTCTAGGATCTAAGCTCCGACAGGCGGACAGTTAGATCAATGCTTTACTGATCAGGCAGATTCTTCAGCTTGTCTTGTTTCAAATGTATTGGTGTTACTTTTCCTCTGAAGTAAACTAGGCAGGCCGAGAGGGGGATCATGCTGCATGGGCAACACATGGTCTCTACAATTCAGCCCAGCTTTGTGCCATGGAGAAGTATAACTCTATCACTGGTCTTAACCAGTCTCGGAATCAAAGCGAGAGGTAGCAGTTAAGGGTTATAAGTCTTGTCAATTGGCAAAGATAGGGGCGCCACAGGTTGCCTCTGACAGTGGGAGAAACTTACAGGTGTCACAAATCAGTTACCACCTACCTCAAGCAGGCCATTCCCCCCCCCCCCCCCCCCCCAGCCAATTGGGTGCTGATCTGCCTCAGCCTGCCTGCTTCAATAGGTGTTTGGGGTTAGGACAAAATCTGATTCGCAGGCTGTAAAACAATGCACCAAGCACTAAAAAGACAAATAGAAATCTCAAGCTACAGCTTGCAACATGGAACATAAGAATCATCTGTCTGGGTTTATCCATTGATCTCATGAATATTGACAATGTGTCTGGGTTTATCCACTGATCTCATGAATATTGACAATGTTAGAAAAACAGCTGTGATTGATGTCGAACTCAATTGTCTTAACATTGACATTGTTAGCCTGCTGGAGACTCGCCTTTCTGAGGAAGGGTTACTCAAGGAAAACTATTACACCTGTTTTTGGAAGCGTAGAAGGCAGGAAGTAAAAAGACAACATGGAGTGGGCTTTGCAGTGAAAAATTCACTACTGGGAATGATAGAAATTCCAGCTGAAGGTAATGAAAGACTATTATCTCTGTGCTTGGCAACCTCTTGTGGTTTTGCCACCATTTTCACTGCATATGCACTGACACTCACTTCTTCTGACGATGTGAAGGATTCCTTCTATGAGGATTAAGACTGTGATCAAGGCAGTACCAAAATCAAACTACATTTATATACTTGGTGATTTCAGTGCTCGTGCGTATTGCACCAGAAACAACCTATGTATTACAAACTTCTTTTTTTAAATCAAGAGTAGCATAATGTCACAAGGAAACATCAAAGATCTGGCCATTGGCATCAGCTGGACTTCATCATCACACAGAGACAACATTTGAATCAAACATCATTAACTTGAAGTTACCACAGTGCTGATTGTGATACTGATCATTCTTTGGTTGTCGCAAGCGTTAGACTGAGACCAAAGAGAATCTACACATCTATCCCCAGGATTAATATTATCAACACCAAAGATCCTGATAAGTGCATTGAGTTCCAACAGTAACTTGAAGACGTTCTGTTTTACTGTTACATCAGAAAATGATACTGCAAGTGAAAAGTGGGGAATACTTAAGGAAACTCTTTATAATACAGTGGTATGGGTTTATGGCACTGTGGATCATACAAGGCAGGTCTAGTTTGCAGCTAACAGCCAGATACTGCAGCCTTTGATTGATAGAAAGAAAATAGCTCTCTTAAGAAACAATGAAAGAACAACGCTAAACACTCTCAATGAACGAAACGAACGAACGAACGAACAAAAATCTTTATTTTCAAAGGGTTAAGAATTGGGCACGCAGGCCCGTCTGACATTTTGCCCTTATTCTCTATATCCTCTCATACATTCTTTCATTCAACATCTCTTATGAAGAAATTCTTTAACAACAAAAGAACAATAAGCATTAAAACGCATGAAAAATAATCAATAATACATGACTCGTGGAGTCAATGTTTAACATGGGCATCATAAATACCCAAGGTGGGTGTAGCGTGCCACACATATGGGAATGTTTTTGTTTTTTTCTGGCTAGTTGTCTTTCGAGATAATTTACCATTATTATTGTCTTTGTTGCTGTTTTTTTTAAAGGGAGCATGTAGTCTGTCCTGAGGTAGTGTTCAAACAGGTTGCGACTGTATGTATAATGATTGGTGGTGTCTTTGATTTCTTATGGAAGATTATTCCACAACTGAGTGGCAGAGTATGCTAAGCTTGTTTTATATAAGTCTATCCTAGGTTTAGGGACATGAAGTGAGCTGAAACAAGCTATGGAGGATGTGAAAAAGGCTGTCAGGCAGTGTGAAAATGACTATTGGATCAAGTTATGCGAGTGCATTCAAAATGCAAGTGATAAGGTAAACATCAGAAGCATGTATGAAGGGATAAATAAGGCCTGTGGTCCAATAATTAAAAGAAGTGCACCATTGAAAGCCTTGACTGGAAAAAACATCACTGATAAGAAACAGCAGATAGATAGATGGGCAGAGCACTATTTTAAACTTTACTCAAACGAGACCAGACTGGCAGATGATGCGTTCAAGGCCATAGAGGCTCTACAAACTATTGACCACATGGACACACTTCCCACCATAATAGAAGTTAAGTGTGTTATTAATGAACTTGTAAGGATGGGATTTTAATAAATAGAGGTTATCATGAGTGGGAATGATACACTCACTCTACAGATCCACTAGCAAATAGAGCTATGCTGACGAGAAGGACAAGTCCCACAGGATTTCAAAGATTTAAGCATCATAACACTGTGCAAGAACAAGGGGGATCGGAGTGATTGTAACAACTATAGGGGTATCTAATTTCTATGTATCGTTGGGAAAATATTTGCCAGAATTGTTCTGCACCAAGTCCTGGAAGATCAAGTCTACCTTGAATCACAGTGTGGCTTTTGCCAGAACCAGTCTACCATTGATATGATATTCTCATTGCGACAGCTGCAAGAAAAATGCAGTGAACAGAATCAACTACTGTTTATTGCCTTCAATAGATCTCACAAAGGCATTTGATTTGGTCAGTTGTGGGGGTCTGTTCAAGGCTCCAAAGAAGATTGGCTGCCCACCAACTCTTCTGTCCATTGTGGAATCATTCCACACAGACATAAAAGGTATAATCAAGTTTGATGGTACAACTTCAAAAGAGTTTGAAATCAAGGGTGGAGTTAAGCAAGGTTGTGTACTTCCTCCTTTCGTGATCAGGATGGTGGTATACATTCACTCACGCTCAGATGGTGGCCTCTACAATGCTCAGAGATTGAAGGCCAAGACCAAAGTTAGAAGGGTACTGATCAGGGAGTTGCTTTTTGCTGATGATGGTGCAATTACGACGCACTCTGAGGAAGAATACATCTACTATCTGCATTCTCCAATGCTTGTTATGAATTTGGTTTAACAATTAGCAAAAAGGGGGCACAGAATATGTCATAAGGTGCACATGGGGTACCATCAATCATTACTGTTGAAGCCAAACTTGAGACAGTAGACCATTTTACATATCTAGAATCAGAGGTAAACAGTAAATTATCGCTAGATCAGGAAATCAACATCAGGATTAGTAAGGCAGCAACAACAATGAACAGGTTAACAAAGAGAGTCTGGGAGAGCAGGAAGCTTACTACCAAAAAAAACTCCTAATCTATCAAGCCTGTGTCCTTAGTACATTTTTTTTATGACAGTGGAGCCTGATCAACTTACTCACACCAAGAGAAATATTTAAACAGCTTTCATATGCGATGTCTGCTAAGAATACTTGGTATTAAGTGGCACAACTAAATCACAAATACTGAAGTTTTTGGAAAGATTGTGTTGTGTGACGGTTTGTTCTACGCTCAGTCTTCGTAGACTTAGATGGATAGGGCACATTAAGAGCATGGATGATGATAGAATACCAAAGGACACCTTTTTTGGTGAATTATAGATGGGTAAAATATCTCGGAGTCAGCCTTTACTATGATACGAAGATGTGTGTAAGCTGGTAATGATTGATACAGGCATTGATATTGCACATTGGGAGCAAGTTACAGTTGATTGTGTTGCATGGAGGGCAAAGATCAGAAATGGAATACAGACAAAGTAGAAAATAATTGTAGATAGGTCAAGCAGACTCACCTGTGTGGGTCTCTCTCTCTCTCCCTCCCCCCCCCCCCCCCCCCCACCACACACACACACCCACATTGGCCCCAAAATTGAACTTGTGTGGAAGTCTAAGAAAGCAGCACCTAAACAGTTCTGAAAATTACGAAAGACACCATAAAGCACACAAGAGGAACTGAAGATAATGGAGAGGGAGAAAAAGGAGCTGTAGAGCAGCTGACAGATAGTTGTTGGTTATGGTCTCAAGTTTCACTATGATAGTCAGAGTATCTCTTTGTAGAGACAATGGCTGCAGTCATTGACCAGTGTTGTCATTGCCAAGAAGGAAAACAATGGTTCATCAGTTCGCAGACAATAAATGTTGTAATTGGGTGCTCCATAGGAGTAGGGTTAATCATGTGCAAACCCTCAGTCACATCACTTAAAATGGGAACATGGAACATTGAAACTATGACAGCAGATGGAAAATTTGAGAATATTACACAAGACATGAGAATATATCTCATCTCAGGAATGTCAGTCCACATAGAAAGAGACAGGCGTGATAACATGTAAAGGAATATTATCATCATCAACTTCCTTGCCAGCTGGCTTAAGTGTTCATGTCTCTCCACAGATTTCAGCCTTTGGTGTTCTGGATCAACTCTGCTGATGATAATCCTGCATGCCACTATCTCAGTCCATCCAGCATAATTTATCTTGGTCTGCCTCTGCCTCTCTTCTCCTTGATCTTTCCAGTCGTCACAATGTTCTCCAATGCCTCACTTCTCATCTCATGAACAAAGAAAGCTGATTGTCTCATTCTTATTGTTGAATTTAATGTTCTAGTTTCATTAACCTTTTTCAGGCAGTCGTTACTTACTCTATGAAATGGAAACAGATAGGTATTTTAAACTCCTGCGAGAAAAAACGTACTGAACATCACAACATTGCACATACCTTACAAGGAGATCCACATGTCACGAAATACAGGTGAAAAATCCGAAATCAGAAGCACTCAATAAATATAAAAAATGAATAATAAAATAAAATAAGATAAAATACACACGAACGCGTACAATACGACACACAGACGTTTCGATTCTCAGAATCTTTGTCAATGACAACACAGATAGCTAACGACAAACAACGACAAAACACAAACACACGACCTATCACTTATGATGCACAACCTGATAATTACATGTGAGGCAGAAAATGTGACTTGGCCAGCTGCGAAAACGCTTGTGGCGCAGAATTGAAAATGGGTTGCCAAAAAGGATTTGAGTAGCCAAAAATATGTGAACAGTCTGCTATGAAAATATAGAAATGTGGGGACAATTAAGTCTAGATATCAGGGGGGGGGGGGGGGGGGGGACAGCACGGTAATAGGTAGTGTAAACAATTGGGGAAGATGCCACAGTTATACTGTAGCGTCCATGACAGTATTAATTCCTGCTGGGTGGATGCATCCTAGATTGTTGATTAGCTGGCATTCAATTTTAAGTCTGACGCAGCTATTGGAGAAGCAAGGTTTTAATGCGGTGACACATGCATCGTCGGCTCCATTGTGGTTGGAGGAATTGAAATGGTTGGGGACAGGTTTGTCAGCGCACTGATTGATGTCTCTGAGGTGTTCTCTAAAACGATCCGCAAGACGTCTGCCCGTTTGGCCAATGTATTTCATGTCACATCGTTTGCAGATGATAACATAAATCAGATTGCGGGATGTGCAGGTGAAAGGATCTTTCAAGGTGAAGGTGCCTTGGGGAAATGCAATTTCTGGTGTCTGAACAACGTATGGGCATGTCAGACAGTTCCTACGATGGCATTCGAAGGTGCCCACGGATGAAGTAACCGTGGGGAGGTGACTATGCACAAGGTGGTCTTTGAGGCTCTGGTTACGGCGGAAAATTACCCTGGGGCCATTTGAGAATACCTCACGAGTGGTAGGATCGGATTCCAAGATGGACCAGTGTCTCAGGAAAATGTGCTTGATGGCATAGGCATGTGGATGGAAGGTGAGGATAAGCTTGGGTTCATTGTTCTGAGGTCGCGTATGCTTGGCGAGGGACATTTCCCGCGAGACCTGGGTTATGCGACAGAGAGCTGTCGACAAGACGTCCTCTGGGTAGGACCGTCTGCGGAAAAAGTCCAGCATTTCGTGGGCTCTCTCGAGGAAGTCATTATCATCCTGACAGATACGACGAAGGCGGAGTAGCTGGGAATATGGGTTGGAATCTTTGCAGCTTTTGGGGTGGGATGAGCTGTACAGGAGGAAACCGTGAGCATCAGTAGGTTTATAGTACACGGAGGTAGTGAGGCCTGTAGGGTTTAACTTAATGGTGGTGTCAAGGAAATTGACAGAGGTGGTGGAAATTTCTGAGGTGAATTTGATCGATGGATGGAAGTTATTGACATAATTATTGAAACGGTTCAGTTCCGCCTCCGACATGTCAGTGAGACCTATGCCGTCATCGATGTAGCGTCGGTAAAAAGAAGGGAGAAGACCATCATAGCTGAGTTCAATCTGGTGTTCCAGATGTCCCATAAATACACATGCGTAGTTGGGTCCCATTTTAGTGCCCATGGCGACACCACTGATTTGTTCAAAGTAGTGGCCATTGAACTCAAAGGAATTATTGGTGAGGACCAATTCAGCGAGTCTCACAAGTGTGCGTGTAGGGATGGCTTGATCTATGCGTTGATCCAGAAATAACTGTAGCGCCCTGAGGCCATCAGCATGAGGAATGGAGGTATAGAGGGAACATACATCCATTAGGAATAGTCTGTATGTGTTCCCAGGAGTCAGTTGGAGAGAGTTGAATGAAAGTAACGCATGCGTTGTATCCTTGATGTATGACGGGAGATTCGCAATAGAGGTTGGAAAATCCTGTCAAGAAACGCTGAGATCAGTTCGGTCGGGCACGAGCAGGCAGAAACTATCGGACGTCCAGGATTTTTGAGTTTATGTATTTTGGGCAGCATGTAGAGGGTGGGTTTGCCCAAGTCGGAGTCATGGATGTGAAGTGAAGTGGCACTGGGTGGTAAGGCATCCTCACGTATGAGCTGTTTGATGGTATTTTGAATCTTCCGGTTATAGGAGAGAGTGGGGTCTTCGGTGCAGGGTGAATAATTATCAGCTTTATTAAGTTGAGACATGACTCCCTCGACATATAGATCTTTTTGCCAAACAACTACCGCACGTGGATCTCCTTGTAAGGTATGTGCAACGTTGTGATGTTCAGTACGTTTTTTCTCGCAAGAGTTTAAAATACCTATCTGTTTCCATTTCATATTGTTATATCCTGCTGCAGCCGCTGCTTTTTCTCTCTATTCCATATTACTTACTCTAGCAGTCCAGGGAATTCACAACATTTGTCTCTGGAACCACATCTCTGTTGCTTCCAAATTCTTCCTAATTTGTTCATTTACATTCCAATATTCACTTCCATACAGCAAAACAGGTTCTATATAGCATTTCAGCACTCTCTTTCTTATTTTAAATGATAGTGACTTAGTGCATAATATACCTTTCATTTTCTGAAACTTTTGCTTGGTGCATCTTCCATCTTATGCTATAATTGCCCCAAGGTATATAAAATTCTTCACTTGGTTAAGAATTCTCCCTTCTATTTCCATTTTACATTTTGGTGCCACTTTTTTCTGTGATATCACCATTGTTACTGTTTTCACGATACTCAAGGAGAGTCCTTTCATTGCACTCTCTGTTACTACAATGTCCAACAATTGTAGTTCTTTTGCAATTCCCCCATCAATACTGTGTCATCTGCATAGCGTAGATTGTTTATATTATAACCTCCAATTAGTATTCCTGGCTCTTCTTTATCTCTTTCACTAGCTTACCCGGCCCGGCTTCGCCCAGCCCCTGGCGGGGGTGTCTCATTTAATTCATATTCGGCCCCTGCTCCCATTCCCATTCCCAAAAATGACGACCCGCCCCGGCTTCGCCCAGCCCCTGGCGGGGAGCATCTCATTTAATTCATATTTGGCCCCTGCCCCCGTTCCTGTTCCAAAAAAAAAGACGACCCGGCCCGGCTTCGCCCAGCCCCTGGCTAGGAGCATCTCATTTAATTCATATTAGTAGTCATATAAGCTCCCGTTCCCGTTCCCAGAAATATGGTGAACAGATTGGAAGAGAACAATCTTCATGCCAATAACTAAATAGGGCAATTTTTTTTTTTTGGTGTGGGTTTGGTGGTTATCCCAGACCAGCTGGTTCCCTCGCCTCCCCCTTTTTTTGGCGTGGACCTTAGTCTCACTGTGAGCTATTGCCCACAGTGGTCCGCATTTAAGGTGAAGCTATGTGAGGTGGTTTGATCACCCCGGCCCACTGACTCCAGTAAATATTCCTAACTTCTACAGTGTATGCATCCGGTATTGACTGCTGTTATCGGATTCATCTCCTTTCTGTTTCAGCTCCTTTCGTTGTTTTATTAATTCTAACGTGTCTGATGTAATCCATGGCTTAATTTGCTTTTTCTTGGTCGGAATTAGATTTTTGGCTGCAGTTATCAAGATATCTCTAGCTTGTACTGCCAGTTCATCAGGTGTCATTTCTTCTTGTACAGACATCAAGACCTCAAAGCGATTCCTAACTTCTACAGTGTATGCATCCGGTATTTTTGTGAGATCAAATCGAAGTGGCCTTGGTCCTCGGATAAGCTTTTTGAGTTTTAATTTCAGATCTGCTTCTAATAACTGATGATCTGTATCACAGTCTGCACTTCGTAGGGATTTTGCAGATGTTATGCTTGATCTCCATCTTCTTTGTATTAAAAATATAATCTATCTGATTTTTGGTAATACTGTCTGGAGACTTCCGTGTGAAGAGTCTTCTTGGATGTTGTTTAAAAAGCGTGTTGGCTATCGTTAACTCATTTTCTGTGCAAAATTCAATTAATTTGTCACCTGCATCATTTCTATTTCCTAATCCAAATTTTCCTAAAACGTGTCTCTTATATTCAGCTGTTCCTGCACCTAATTTTGCATTAAAATCTCCCATTATTATTGCTATATCATTATGACCAATCTTATTTAATGTGTCTTGTAGTGTGTTGTAAAAATCTTCCGGTCTCTGTGGCTAAGGGCTTGCGACCGCGGTTTGTGAGCCCGTATACCCGGGTTCGAAACACGGCGGTGCTGGTTTTTTCGAAAAAGGTATAGGGGTCGGTCGTTCAGAAAGCAATGGCAAACTACTGAACGTAACACTTGCCTAGTACATCAACAGCAGCTGAAAATGCTGGTGTTGACTGCAACATCCCGTAAGGGATACACAACAAAATTTTTTTTTAAATGACCAATCTTATTTAATGTGTCTTGTAGTGTGTTGTAAAAATGTTCAATTTCGTCCTCCTCTGCTGTTGAAGTAGGTGCATATATCTGTATGAGAGTTGTGTTTTTTGGACAGCCTTTAAGTCTAATAGTGAGGATTCTATCACTAACTGGATTATATCCCATTAAAGCTTTTGCAGTTGTCTTATCTAAAAACAATTGCCACTCCACTCTGGCCTCCGACGTCTCTACCAGAATAAATGAAAATACTTCCATTTTCAGTTTTAAAATGTCCTTTGCCGCTCCAGCGATGTTCACTAATTCCTAAAATTTGAATGTTTAACCTCTCAATCTCATCACACGCTACTTTAAGCTTTCCCTCATACAGACTTCTCACATTCCACGTTGCTATTCTCACTCTGTTTCTTAGTCTGACACAGGGGATTTCCTTGGTAACACAGTCAGGATGAACTCCGTCATCACGATTACTAGTACTGGTCCCTGTGTCACACTCTTCCCCAGTGTTATCTGATCTGCCTGGCCTGGGGGTCTCACCACCAGATCTCTTTCTTATTATGTTTTCTTTCATGGTTGTTATGGTTTCTTGGCAAGTTTTGCAGAAGGTAGTTTGCCATTGCTTTCCTTCTGGGCAGTGACTGTACTAGTCGGTGGCCATAGCCATTGTCTCTACTGATGAGATCATCTGCCTATCACCGCAGAGTGAAAGACCATAACCAACAACAATCTGTCGGCTGCTCTCACACTCCATCCACCACCTGCTTACATGGCTTCACGTAAGCCTGATCGGGGGATTAAACGGGTACTCCACCTTGCCCAAGGGTGTCCCGTAGAGTAACGGAGGAAAGGAGGCGTCTTACATCTCCTTTGATAGGGGATACCCCTACCCCACTAACCGGATGGCTTGACCACATAGGATAATTAAGACAAGAACACAGACTGATGATTGTATGACATAGCAAAACATGATTGCCCACACTTATTGGTATGGCACATCATGATAATAATGATAATATTCTCTCTTAGCCATGTGCAATTTTTATCACATGTCATTAATTCATATAAACTGTGTGAGTGCTAATCAGCAGACATGTGTAAAGCAGAGATATCAGTGCATTGTCTACTAATATAAGCCACTAAAATCAGCCAAGATATAAAGCGAGAAATGCACAGCATCAAAATTATGCAGACATAGCCTTGCATTTAGCATGGGATTCTGATATAAGACTGTCAGGGATGAATGTTTACTCATATCGCTATTTGTTTGACGTATGAAATCACATGAAATCACCACCCATTATGAGAAATGGACAAGTGAGCGTCATAACCTTCTCGGACTTGGATTTTTTAGAGGAAGAATGGGTTTTGTTCATTGTGAAAAGTTTCATGAATGTATAATAGTCAACAAATAACTGTAGTAGTGACTGTGATTACTTGGTGTAGTGATTGCTAGGGTTTAGGACAGTGTTAGACAGCTTGCACAGAAGGCCTTGGAGATTCCTTGAGAGTGACAGTGCTTAGAAGATGATATATTTCATTTCCCATTAACCAGTGACTGGTGACAGATTACTCACGTTGTAACAGTATTGTATGAAGATGCAGGCTATGACTGAGATTATTCAACAAGGACAATCGCCATTTACACTAAGAGTTTGTTTTGGTCATGTTGTGGAAGTTGAAATAGCCAAAAGATGTGAACTGCTGAACCTGCATATTTATTGTACAATTGTGTTAAATAAAGTCAATGTTGCAACAATTTGCAGTCATGTCGTGTAATATGTAAAGCAACCCTGATGGTTGTATGCTGTCATCATGAGCCATTTTTTAAGTACAATCAGTCTGAATACCAAATTTAGTGGGAACTTCAGGACGCCATGTTTAAAAAAAAACAAAAAAACAACAAACAAATACACCCTCTGAAAACTGACAAAGAATAGCACATCCCCCATCAAGTCAGTTTGTCTGTAAAAATATGGATCTAGCACCATATGGTCATTGCGAGTAAAATGGTCCTTTACTTTTAATGTTACTAGCATATGCCTGGGAGTAACACAAATACAGTGGCTAGTATTCTTGCAAGCCAACCTAGTGGTCATGGGTTCGAATTTCCATCCAGGCAGGTTTTATTTTTTAAAGGGTCCTTTACTTCATTTTTTTTTTTAAACTACAAATGTAGATAAAACTACCGTTTTTCCAAGCTTGATAACAGTTTTCTCAGCACTGATATGCTCCTTAAAGTTTGGATGAGGTTTCCTTTTTCTATAATCCTCCTCTGTAAAAGGGATATCCGGTTCATCCTGCCAGAAAGAAACGTTAAATAACATGTACAATTTGGATATAACGTTGTTTGGTAAAAATTCATTTAAAAAAAAATTAAGTTGCATGTCCTTCATAGGATGTAGCAGTCAACCCCAGCATTTTCGCTGTTCGTGATTCCTGAGCAAATTTTATGTTCAGTAGTTTGCCATTGCTTTCTGAACGATCGGCTCTTATACCTTTTTCGAAAAAACCAGCACCGCTGTGTTTCAAACCCGGGTATATTGGCTCACAAACCGCGTTCGCAAGCCCTTAGCCACAGAGAAATTAAAATAAGTCCTCCTGTATGCAAGATCACAATATTGAAGCAGATTAATAAGTTCAAAAATATGGGAACCTAGTAGTAACCTAGGAGGTATTTGCATCCTAAATCTGGTGCAGTATTTTCTTAGATTACGTCCGGTTTTCACTTCCGGTTGACTACTTCCGGTCCAAGGGTACCCGCCCTCTGTACCCCCAGATGCCTCCGCCGGCCGCCTCGGCTTCCACCGGTCCATCCCGGGACTGCACGAAGACAGCAAGGCAAGCCCTGGGCATGTGGAATACTTATATAGTTAAGTAGACCAAATAGGCGCCAGGCACATGGGTTCGAGTCCCAGTGTGAATGTGTGTGTGTGTGTGTGCGTGTATGTGTACGGGGTAGGCCGATGTGAGGGGCGTGAGGGAATAGGCCCCTACCCTGGATATTAGCCTAAATAACACTAAAGAACAGTCTCAATAGTATACATTCAATTAAAATAACAAATTTATTAAAGTGTGCAAATTAATCATTAAAATAATTTTTTTTAAATAATGACAGTTATTTCCCTTGCGTGTTTTGGAAATAATTGTGTCCCTTTATGTCACCAATAAACAGCATTGTTGTACATAATGAAAATAGCTCGCGTTAGAATTAACGACCGGTAATGAATTTTGGAAACGTAAACTTGCCAAGACATCAGCAACAGCAAAAAATGCTGGTATTGACTGCAAACGTCCTGTAAAGGATATGCAAATAACTTTTTTCCATACAACCCCCAAGGACTCCCTTTATCACTTCTTGACAAAAATGTCGCGTAAAATATTTGCCATCTTGTCAATTTGACTTACGCTATTCTACATTAATGTTTGCTTCTTTAATACATCTGTCATTTTCTGTTATCAAGGTTCCCATATTTGGAACAGAGATTGTGTTTGTGCGATGCTTTCGGCTGTTCACTGCAGAAAGAGACTGAACCATGTGGGATAAAAATCCGATGCAGTGAAGTCGATCTTGTTGACTTTTAAGTGACTTTAACAAGTATAAGATCTTCCTCATCAATTTGTAGATCTGCAAACATCTTTATCATGTTGACATGTCTTATTCTCTTGAAAGCCTTTTGTAGTCAATGAAGGAAAGGTTTAGATCTATGTTTACTTCTATCAAATGCTTATTTAGTTAACATTCTCAGAAAATAACAGCATTTGCTGTACCCTTTCTTCTGTATGTGAGAATGCTTTAAAAAATATAAATTTTTTTTTGTGCTCGCTCGCTTTGAGCTCAAGCATAGTCCATACACACTATTTATAGTAGTGATTGACTAAATTTTGCATGTAGATTAGCTTTCCCTATTAACAGTGTCCCACGCCATCAGGCAAACCCACTCCGACTTCAGAGGTACTTGTAATTTACATCCCAAGTCAAGAACGACAAGTCAACATTTTAGTCCAGCTGTCTGGTGTAGGTGTTGAACACCGGATGTTTAAGAACACACGTTCTTACTCATTCGGCCATGCGGACCTCACATAAATTAAGCATCTTTGAATGTTTTATGTTTCAATGACAGTCTGAAAAAACATAATGATTATGCTGCTATTCTTTTAATAAAAACTGAAAATGAATCTGTGGACTGACACTTACTGGATCCAATGTTTTGCTCTTGGCCCAGGTCATACAGGTAGAAATTAGAATGAATGTTTTCAGCTTTTCAATTTTCTCAAGGTCAGAGTGCATTTCTGGCAGTAGAAAAAAAAAATAAACAAACATATGCATTGTGACAAAACTGGTGCAGTATCCCTGGAACTGTTTTGTTGTTAGAAATATCATTTTTATTGTCAACTAATTCCAGACCTGGTAGTAATCACTAATTAGTATTCCATTAGCAGTTCAGTACATTTATGTCATTGAATTCCCGAATTTCATTCATTACCAGCCATTTCCAGCTGTATGCTTGTGTATCCAGGGACTTGGTCTTCATTCAGCCCATAAAAGACATTTGTCCCGAGGTTTCTCTTGTGGATCTGTTTTCCCTCAGCATTGTCCCACGCTCTGCTTCATGTATTAAAGTCTCCACAAATGAGAAGCCTACTACCTGGGATCTCCTCCAGCTCCTTAAGTCAGTCCCATTGTTCCTTTCTATCGTGGCATATACATTTATTAATTTTCAGCTTAGCCCCCCAATCTCTATCTTTATACCCTCACCTCTCTTGCATTGTAATTCCACTGACTTAAGTCTAGAACCTCATGTTTTAATCCCTCCTTCACTAGCAGATCCTGTCCATGTCTCCCCTGTTCAGTTGGATTAATGTGGCTGACATATCCATGGTACTGGTATTCATCTTTATTAAATTCTTGTAGCATGATGACATAAAAGTCATAAATCAGCTTCTCCAGTACAGGCCCTCTCTGCTTGGCACTGCGACAATTCCAATAGCCTACTCTCATATATTTAAATTCTAGATGCTGTGTTTTTTTCCTTACTTTCCAGGCACCGCCCTTCTGTTTCTACTCCTTCTCTCTCCATTCCCTAGCCTTCTTCTCTTCACTCAATCTACACTGACCGCTGAAGATGACATCAAGCGCAGAGCACGTACTCCGTAGCTATAATGATGATTCTTAGAGAGGAGGTTTAATACTATATTAGATGTAGTGTATGTGAGGATTCACGCACAGTCACCCCAGTAATGCCCTCATGCTGGGGAAGGGGCATGGGACAATATATCCATCAGTCAAGCACCACCCCTAGAATACCTTGACTGCCTCCTTTATTAACTGTGCTCTGCACAACCATACAGTTCCTCGGCACGCAGGATACACCATGAACCTGGGATGTAACCCTGATTGATTGGAGGAACCTTGTTCAAGAGTGCCCAGCAGGCTAGTGGAGGGAAGGAGGAGCTATACTTCTTCTTCGGCAGGGGGATACCCCTACCCCACTACTCGAACTGACTCCCTTCTTAGATTTCTTAACAGTTTCTTCATTTTGGGTAGCCTCATTCCTTCCGCTAGCTTACAAGACACCCTTGGGCAAGGTGGAGTACCCGTTTAGCCTCCCAAACAGGGTAACGTGAAGCCACGGGAGCAGGTGGTGGATCAGACTTGGGAGCAGCCAACAGATAATTCTTGGTTATGGTTTCAAGTCAGTGATGGTGGACAGAGGATCTCTCAATAGAGACAATGGCTACGGTCATCTGATCAGTATGGCCACTGCCAGGAAGGAAGAATGGTAGACTTCCCTCCTTATTGATTCCTGGGCAGAGGAGGCTCGTCAGCCTTGGCTGGTATCTCCTCTAAGAGAGGAAACTCTAAGTCTCAAACCTTTGCTGCTTTGCGGGTATACCCATATGGGCAGGCTTCGGGAGTAAACCCTGAGGACAAATCCGGAGATGGAGTCCCTAAGGCAGTTCCATGTTGTAAACAACATAGTTCTGGCAATTCCTGCAACGTCATTGATGCCAAGTTGCATTGGCTACTGTCTTTCCCTTAGTCAACATCGGCGATGTAGAGAGGGGGAAATTGCTACTGATAACAGCTGGTTCTTCACATTCCACTTCCCAAGCTTGTGCCCTGGAGTGGTCACTTTAGCACTCTGTGTTAACAGTGGTGACACAACACGGGAAGCAGCAGTTACAGGTTATATGTCTTAATGCTTGATTGGCATAGAGCAAGGCACCAGGGGTTGCTGCCAAGTAGCAGAGCAGACGAAATGACGTCAAATAGAGTTGGTGAGAAAAATTGTGAACCAACTTTTACGAGAAACCAGCGATATGACGAAAAAAGGAGAAAACATCACAGAAGTAGTCAACAACAACAAACAGTCAGATCTTGGGATTAACAGAAGAGGCAGCACGATTCGATTTGCAGAAATAAGATACATTATAAACTGGCACAACATCGCAAGGATGGAAAACTATTAAATGGAAGGGCGAGATTATTCAGGTATCATTTGGATAAGCCCGAAAACGACAGACAGATGTAAATGTATCAGAATGTGACTTAAAAAGTCAGGACAAGGTGACGCAGAAGCCGATTAGTGAAGGACAGAAGGACCGGGACATTATAGTTGCAAGTATCTAACACATTCAACTGCATATTATTCATATGTAATAATTTCACTACCATCCCGCCTGGCCATAACATTCACGGTATCAACAAATTGTAATTTATCATTAATATTATTGAATATGTGACAAGCTTGGACATAGGCAAATAAATAGTGCCTCAACATGATGAATACCAGCTTTGAGTCATTGATCACTGGTGGTATTATGCTTCTACATTCTGTTGGATTGGTACAACCCTGGACCAATTGAGCAATTTTGATGTTTTCATTATTTATCTTAAATCACCGTCTGGCAGGAGATGGGGAGCTCTAGGAAACAGAAGCATGAAAACCTGAATTTCAAACCTGAAAAGCCATCGCCAGTAAGCCTCTTTTATTACGTTGTTATTACGTAAGCACACCGAGTCAGCCCAAGAAATATATTGTATAATATGTGTTAGCAGTCAGTGAACAGTCAGCTGGTGTCATTTATTATTTCAAATTCTTTATACTACACCGTTTCACTTCGCCACGTTATATACACCGGGCATACATACTAGATGGAGTTGTCAACGAAGGAATATTGACAAGGATCCGGACAAGCACAATAGTAACATTATAGTTTGGACATCTAGGAATTTTTTCATAGATCATGGATTGTTTGCATCGTATGGATGGATATACCAACACGACATTGTTACTACGTTTATCTACCAACGGCACCAGCACCTGTTAAGAGCGTCGTTGCCAGCTACACGATATTCAAACAACAGGCCAGTTGAACTGTTCTTGTTATTTTGATGTTCTATTTGTGTGTTCAAGTTAAAGTTCAATATTTGTTTTCCATGGCCAAGTCGTTGGCATCGTACTCGTGTGGGTGGTTGGCTGGGCTATCCTTACGCCAGATAATTAGAGTTATCAGGAGCGGGGATACGTTCTGTACTGACACCGGTCAGTTTGTTCAAATAAATTTTGGCGACCTCGCAGATGTTTAGTACTTGTGTTGTTTGGTAAAAGTCTTTATCTGTTCGTAGCTATCAGTTCTCCGTGTTTCTTTTACACATAAATAGATATGTTCATCAGCGTTATATTTTGTCTACCTCTCCTGTAACAGTTTATGTGTGTTGTGGCATGACATTCTTTATGCAGAGATATATTTTATTACCAGTTTTCTCTGAACTGTATCTATTCTAAAGGGTTAAGGCAATATTTATCTCCACTTCAAGCTTGTTGCATTGTTCCGAAATTCGGTTTTATAACATTGTTGATTGTGTTGGCATTTTATTCTACTTTTATACTGTTGAAGCTTTTACTTTCGGTCTTTCAAACAAATTCGCATTGCATACAGATATATTATATTTCAGCTGTGTAATTTACAGGATATTGTGACAACATGTCGACATTACAAGAGTTTATGGACATAGGTGAGAAGTCCAGATTGACCAGCCAGGAACTCAGAGCGTGGGCGTAAACAGGAATTTAAAGGATTCCAAGCTGAACAGCGGGAAGAGAGAGCAGAAGCCAAGGAAGTGAGGGAACTACAGGCAGCATGTGAAAGGAAGTGAGGGAACTACAGGCAGCATGTGAAAGAGAAGAGAGAGAACTACAAGCGGCTCATGAAAGAGAAGAGAGAGAATAACTCCAAGTGGCTCATGAAAGAGAAGAGAGAGAACTACAAGCGGCCCGTGAAAGAGAAGAGAGAGAACTGCAGGTAAAATTTGAAAAAGAAAGGTTAGCAGTGAAGGAAGGTTAGCAGTGGAGAAAGAGAATTGGCGTTAGAATGGGAGAAACTGGTGGCAGAGAAGGAAAGGCTTGAATTTGAGAAAGAAAGACTCACGGCCGAGTTAATAATGAAGGACAAGGAAATTGAAGGGAATTTAAAGGTAAAAACGATGGAGAAAGACCGGGAAGCCAAATTGCGCAGGCGAAATTTCAAGCCAAAGCAGGAGATCCTATTAAATGATACCAGGGTCTCATCAGAAACTTCACACAAGGGGACTCCATATCCGCATGGATAACTAATTATGAGGTGTTCGCGAAATTCTACAAAATTCCGACCGACGACTGGCCGATTTTATTTGACCATCACCTCGCATTGGAGCCTTTGAAAGTTGTGGAGTTGATACCTGAGAATTTATGGACCAACTATATATACATTCGAGATCGTGTCTTGGCTCATTTCTCATTAGATGAAGCTGGTTTGAGAACGAAGTTTAAGACCCTCACACCTAAGGCAAACCAGTCGTTTCTAGACTATGTTTCTGAAACATCATCCCTCTTCGACAAATGGTTGAAAGCGGAAGATGTGAGTTCCGATCTTGAGAAGTTATGTGATCTCATGCTCAGAGATAAATTACTTTTGTGTTGGCATTCTGGCGGCTGCATTATGCACAGTGTACCTGTGTGGGCGGTTGACTTGCCGATACTCCTGTCTGTTCCATTGTTCACATTGGGCAGTGAGGAGCATTTTGTGTGATATTCACTGGCACAGGAACGGAGCAATATGGGGATGACCCGTTGCCGTGAAGTTGGAACCACAACTAACTAACTAAATTACTGTTATCGGTTCCTGAATCAATGTCTAAATTTCTGGTGGAGAATAAGTGTAAATCAGTCCCAGAGATGGAGTCAAAGGCTGAGGCATTCTATAACGCACATCGTGATATATTTGCTAATGGAGCTCAACCAGAGTTGGTTACAGGGACCAGTGCTAGAGTTCATAATCAGCGATATCAAGGTAAGGCAAATAGATTCTCACAATATAGCCAACAGCATAGAGGCAGAGGGCCATATCATAACACACATAGGGAATCAGACAAGCAGAGAAAGGGGTATTTCACGCAGTGCCCACATTGTAAACTTCAGCATGGCAGTCTTGAGATGTGTGACAGGAATCCGTCATACGATTTTTATCTTAAAAACCTCACTTCTAAGAGGATCAGTAAGTATAACTCTTACAAAAATAGTGTTAAATGCTTCACGTGTAGGGCGTATGGCCACACCTCAAAATTTTGTAAGATGAGGAAGACATAGAAGGAAACTAGTGCAGCGTACATTTTCACTAGTAGCGACTCAGACGATGTAGAAGACACACAGGCAGCCATAGTAGAGACATGTCCCAATGACACACCATGTGATTTATGTACAGAATTCCATGAAGACAGTAGTCTTGCATGTAGCCATAATGTAACAATACAAGAGGACAATGCGGTTAACATTCAGAATGGTACCCTAAAGGTCCATCAGGCGTGGGTCAATGGATCGCCAACTACGTACTTTAGGGACACAGGCATGTCCATTATTGGAGTTGACCAGAAACTCGTGATGGCAAAAGACTACACATGAAAAAGTGTTGCGTGTAGAAATTTTAGTGGTACCCTTTAACGGTACAAGATTGCATGGGTCACGATAAAGTCCCCATACTTTGAAGGCACAGTGAGTGCAGCTGTCTTACTGAACCCATGTGCCGGTCTCCTAATACATTCCTAATGTTAGAGATTGCACTCAAGAAGATGCAATCGACTGGGAGATCGAACATCTCACGAGAGCCCAGGTGCGATGACAAAAAGAAGATGATAGGCACACGACACACCCACAGACTGGTAGGGACTATACACAAAACACTTTAGTACTGACAACTGACTTAGCCACGGAACAGAAACAGGACCCCACATTACAAACATGTTTTAAGAATGTGCACAAACCTGCCAAACAAGCGAAACATGGTACATGGGAATTTATATTAGATAACATACTCACCAGGCCTCCCATGTGTTGCTGGGGCCCATAAGGGAAGCAAAGAATAGCAACACTGTAGCCTACCACGCATGTCGTAAGAGGCGACTAAGGAGGCTATGGTTCCATCGCCCTGCTACTGAGTGAGTGCGTGGTGCGACACTGTGAGCTGTGAGTTTCGTATGAAATGCTTTTGAATCTGCCCGAGGTTTTTTTTTGGGACGTGACTGCATGTTCGGAGCAATGGCAGCTGGCTATGTCCCAGAGTTGCCTTATGCAGAAATGCGTGGCTGCTGGGCTTCTGGTTGACTGCCACTGCCATCGACGATGAACTGTATTTTCGTGGACTGTGTGGATGAACATCTAGGAAACATCCAGATGGGAAAATGACTGCCGATTCCATCAGAGATAAACTGGATGTTTCGTGGGGGACTATTGTGTTGACATTCTGGCGGTGGCATTATGCACAGTGTATCTGTGCGGGCTGTTGTTTGTCGAGACTCCTGTCTTTTCCACTTTTCACATTGGGCAGTGGGGAGCGTTTTATGTGATATTCACTGGCACAGGAACGGAGCATAATGGGGACCACCCGTTGCTGTGAAGTTGGAATCGTGACTAACTTAACTAATACTCACCAGGCGATATAGCAAAGGAGCAACACTCCTATTAAAAACAGTGCTGCCGAGTAAATATCGCGACGAGGCACTAAAACTTGCTCATGACTCTCCATTTTCAAGTCACATGGGGATAGCCAAAATGACACAGAATTTTGGCGTAATTTTATTGGCCTGGATATTCGAACGACATTACTAGGCATGTCCTTTCATGTGGTTTATGCCAAAGGACCACACCAAAAGGTAAACTTCCTAAGGCACCAGTGCAACAAACTGATCTGGCATCTCGACCGTTCCAGAAAATAGCTGTCGATATTGTAGGTCCTCTCAACACGACAACAGATCGAGGCAATATATTTATTTTAACGATGATTGATCTATGTACTAGATGGCCAGAAGCGATCCCATTAAGATCCATCACATCTAGGTCCATCTTAGATTCATTTCTGTTGATCTTCAGTAGGATAGGTTTCCCATTATATATACTATCCGACAGAGGTAGTCAGTTTATTTCTGCAGCTACCCAAGCAGCAATGAAGATGCTGGGCATACCACAAGTATTCAGTTCCCCGTATCACCCGATGACAAATGGGGTCAATGAAAATTTTAACGGGGTACTCAAACGAACACTAGCAAAGGTTGCAGCAGAACGACCCAAAGATTGGGACATTTTTCTACCTGTGGTACTGTTTGCGTCCTGAGAGGTGCCGCAAGCGAGTACAGGTTTTTCCCCATTCGAACTCATTTACGGGGCGTTGACATTATATAACGACATGCTCACAAATAAAATACAAGACAAACCGAAAAGGGAAGAGTATGAAATGGTAACACAATTAAGAGACAAAATAATGACATAATGTCAAATTGCTTAATCGGCACTGGAAAAGGCAAGGGAAAATACAGGCAATACGACAACAGAAATGCCAAGACAATAGTCTTGAAGGAAGAAGTAGAAGTCTTGCTTTTATTACCCGACCCTAGAGATTGTCTTATCATTTCATGGCAGGGTCCATTTAAAGTTATTAAGAAAATTAGTGACGTCGACTATTTAATAAACGTCAATGGTAAGAACAAAATATTCCATATTAACATACTGAAACCATACACAGAGCACAATACAGACAAAACACAACAGTTTATCAAATACCACACAGAATAGCAGCAGCATGTTGGGTTATTAATTAACAGCAAGAAGATGCAGTAGCACAACAAATACCAACACCAACCATTAATGTTAACAATAATTGGCAAGCTGTTCAGGTCAATAAGAACTTATCATCGCAGGATAAATACAAATTAACAACAGCGATACAACAGTTTAGTGACATTTTGTCAGATAAGCCGAGGCAAACTACATTGATCCAACACAAGATTACTTTATCTGATATTCCCATTAAAGTAAAACCGTACCCGATTGCAGTCCATTACTTGGAAAAAGTCACATCGGAAATTTCCGAACTAGATCAGTGCGGTATAATTAGGAAATCGACTTCTAACTACTGTTCTCCGTTGGTAATTCTAAAAAAGAAGGATAATTCGTTGCGCATTTGCATCAATTACAGGAAAGTGAACGCTCTAACGCTGCTTGATGCAGAACCAATGCCAAACATCGATGAGCTGATAGATGGCATGGCAAAATCCAAAATTTTCTCCAAGAGAGACCTCACAAAGGGATATTGGCAAATCCCCATGGAGAAAGATTCCATGCACATCACTGCTTTCACCACTCTGTTAGGTCTGTACGAGTGGGCATACATGCCTTTTGGGCTCCAAAATGTGCCGAGTAGCTTTATGCGGATGATGCGAAAGTTACTTCACGGTATTACTAATACAGCAACTTATATGGACGATATCTGTATACACACCACGGATAAGTGATGTTGAATGAAAGAGTGTATGAGAGGAAATAGTGAAGAAGGGCAGAATGTCAGACGGGCCTGCGTGCCCAATTCTTAACCCTTTGAAAATAAAGATGTTCATTCATTCAAACTCCAACAAAGTCTGTTTGTTGTCAAACGACGTCAGCGTGACGTTTCTCTCTGTTGACAACTTGTCTCCTAGTTTCTCTGAGCATTTGGCTTCTAGGATTCTCCACTTACTTGCTATTAATTACATAATTATCGGGCACCAGTCTATGGTATTGGACATAGAATTTCTGATGGATTCCATAAAACAGACCCACAGGTAGTCACCAAAAATTCTAAATATTAAACCTCCAACCACCAAAAAGGAAGTTAGAAGTGTTTTAGGACTCATAAATTATTACCAAAAGTTCATTCCTAATTTCGCTGATATGACAGCATCTTTTTCAGAACTGTTAAAAAAAGTCAACCTACTAGAATTAGATGGACAAATGAACACGATAAACTCTTACAACAGATTAAGACTCTTTTTAGCGGTTGTCCAATACCGGATATTTCTAAAGACTTCAAAGTGCAGACAGACGCGAGTTTTCATGCTATCTCAGCGATTCTGTTGCAGATTCATGACGGCAAATTACATCCTGTTCTATACTTTAGCAGGAAACTTTCAGATACTCAAAAGAAATATGCTGTTACTGAACTTGAAGCTTTAGCGCTAATAGAGAGCGTTAATAAATTTTCTAAATATCTGCTTGGTAGAAAATTTCTTGTTCTATCTGATAATAAGACTTTACAAATCTTTAAAGATGGCCATCCTAAAATCTCCAGAATACACAGATGGTCTCTTATTTTGCAAGACTATGATTTTGATATCTGTCATATACCGGGTAAAGATAATAACCTTGCAGATCTTCTCAGTAGACTGTAGAAATTGATACAGATATCACAATTTTTGTCATTGTCTTCGTGCATACATGTATACAGCAGGCCGAATATTAATTTCATTTGTTAGGCACCCATATAGAATATATCAAAATACACAAACAGTACAACATATTGCTGAAAAGTGTCTATAACATAATTCAATACAAATCATCAACAGGCAAGGTGTCCAGGGTGTGACACAATTCCAACAAATCCAGAAGCAGGTAAACTCAACGGCAATAAAAGGTCTGAAGGCCGGCAAATCATGTAGTCCAGTGTATTTTCAAGACAATCCATGAAAATCAATAATATATATATACCGTGTCTGTTGTGGCCAGACGGGCCGGTAATTACAATATGAGATATGTATAATAGATCGTTGAAACCACTAGACCCTAATGATTCTCAAATCCATGCCGCTATCCTTCTGTCATTTCTAATCTGGATAGGTTTGACCTTGCTGTGACGTGCCAAGTCCCGTTTGGATATGTTGCCGTCTGTCCATTATTTCGGCCTCATATATATCATTCCAATTCTTCTCGTTGTCCTCTGCTATCTGTATTGGCCATGATAATGTTGTCCTACCAGTCGATATCTTTCCAAGTTCCAGACAACTTCAACGTGCTGCTTCTTTGGTCAAGCTCTGTGATCTGAATGCCCGTAGCTATTGACAAACAAATCTGACGTGATCTCCGTTCTACGTCAGGTGCCTAGTTTTGTGGTTTGGGAGTTTTACTCCCTCTTACTTTTGCGTCATGGACTCCACTACGACTTGGCACATATATTAGTTATATATTGATCAATGTCATATATGTACAGAATTTTTCCTATCTGCTTACTTGCCAGGTTATATTTGGACATGTCGTGTAGTGGTGTTACGACATTGCAGAGCGGACATTGATGACTTCAGTCAGACTTGTAGATCTGATTTTATTTCGCGGAGGCATTGAACACTATTATTCTGATGATCCTGATATGATAACGTCAGACAAGTGTTCGGTTCGATAGGAGCGTGACTGACATGGAGTCGAGACGGAGCGACACCAGTAGGCGAATGCTATTGGTTAATTAAGTATATTTAATAGTTGCAAGAATGTACGTCCATCCATATTTCACATAATTGATCTGTTTCACACATCACATTCATTTCATAAACACGTAAATGCACATTTGATATCATGACTCAGTCATTCATTCATGAGAGCGTCATGTCGAACATACATTTAAAATATCATTCATGTGGTTATTTTACGTCCTAATTCATACACTTAAAATATCATTCATCGGGAATTGTACGTCCTGATTCACTCAACGTCGATTAGAGAGTCATGTCAATCATATAGTTCACATATATTTTAACATATCATGCATTCTCATTCAGATATCATGGTAAGAATGTGAATATAAACGTATTTTAATTTCAGTGCTGAATTCAGAATAGCGATACATACACGTTTCAGTTCAGACCTACAAATACGAAGAACAGTACAGACTAGACATAAATAAATATACAAAGTCTGAATAGCATGACTGAATGAAAGGATTCTAAATTGTTTATAATATGATTTTTATTTATTTCAGGTTAAATTAATTGTTATAATTATTGAATTGCTATTTCATGAATTAGTCTAGTCTTTCCTCTTGGGCCTAAGGCGGCGCATAGGGCAGAAGTCGTGGCTCTCCATGTTTGTGCGTAGCGCTAACATTTAGAGCCAGAAATCTGATTCTGTAACAATGGCGAGTTTTATGATGGCGGATTGTCAAGCCACCGATCAACCGACTTAAGTCAAGCTAGAAGAAAACATGTTCCGCCATCCTGACCCAAGCCGGAAACTCTGTAAATGCAAACCCTCCGATGGCAGCCTCGCAACGTGAAAAACCTTTATGCGGATAACATAGCATATGAAAGCTGGCAAGGCCCTCGGTGCTGATAACATCACAACAGAAATGATTAAAGCTTTAGAAGAATATGGACTAGATCAAGTCTCCAGACTGCTGAACACATTATATGATACTGGAGATATACCTTCTGAATTACGCAACTCTGTATTTATTTCAATCCCAAAGAATTCAGGAGCCTTGGAATGTGGTCAACATAGAACAATTAGTATAATGAGTCAAATCACACAGATTTTACTAAGAATTATCATGCAAAGAGAGGAAGAAATTACAACCTGAAATAGGCAAAGAACAATGTGGGTTTGTGGAAGGAAAGATACAGTAACTGTGTATATACATTGAACGTGCTCACCATTAGTAAACCTATTATGTGTTATTGGATTGGCAAACTACAGAGACCCAATAACAACATAATCAACCACCGTAAACTAGGCTACAATTATTGTCGCATCACATATTGATTATGCATTGAATTGTTTACTGTATAAGTTGAGTATATGTAGAGCTGCATAGATAAATATAAGCCAGTTATGAACAAATAGCCGTCACAGCCAATAGAAGGAAATATAAAGCTCACAAAGATTCTTACAATTCAACAGCTACAATGGCAAAAGACCTCACCCAGCAAATATAACGAGAGTCACACGGTTGCCGATAATGACAACATAGCAGAGAAAGAATAGTCATATAGTTACATGTTAAATACCAAAACTAATACAGAGGGAATGGTACCAGTTAACCATACACGTCCCCTCAAACGGGTTTTATAGCTTTGGTTGGGGATGCTTGTCAATTTTCGGCATATGAGGGACTAATACTATGGTTATAGGTTAGTTAGCACAGCCCGTCCATAGGCTGCTGCTACACGACGTCTACCGGGGGTGTAGACTGGAGTGCGTGCCCGTAATATAATAATAAATTCTTTAAATGAGATTTTGTGTGTGATTGATAGGAGACCATACCATCACATTAGCACAGTAGTAGAAATAGACATATGACTCATGGATTCTGAACTGCTACTTGTCAGGCTATATAAACTGACTACAGTGTAAAATGGTTACACCATTTTCAAAGGGGAGGGGGCATACTGCCAAGTAGCAGAGCAGACAAAATGACGTCAAATATAGTTAGTGAGAAAATCGCGAACCAACTTTTACGAGAAACCAACGATATGACGAAAAAAGGAGAAAACGTCACAGAAGTCGTCAACAACAACAAACAGTCAGATCTTGGGATTGACAGAAGAGGCAGCACAATTCGATTTGCAGAAATAAGATACATTATAAACTGGCACAACATCGCAAGGATGGATAATAAATATTAAATGGAAGGGCGAGATTATTCAGGTATCATTTGGATAAGCCCGAAAACGACGGACAGATGCAACCGTATCAGAATGCGACTTAGAAAGTCAGGACAAGGTGACGCAGAAGCCGATTGGTGAAGGACAGAAGGACCGGGACACTATAGTTGCAAGTATCTAACATATTCAACTGTATATTATTCATATGTAATAATTCCACTACCGTCCCGCCTGGCCATAACAGGCACAGTATCAACAAATTGTAATTTATCATCAATATTATTGAATATGTGACAAGCTTGGACATAGGCAAATAAATAGTGCCTCAACATGATGAATACCGGCTTCGAGTCATTGATCACTGTTGGTATTATGCTTCTACATTCTGTTGGATTGGTACAACCCTGGACCAATTGAGCAATTTTGATAATGTTTTCATTATTTATCTTAAATCACCGTCTGGCAGTTGCTTCCAACGGTGGGAGAGATCATCGTATCTCACTAGACAGCTACTGCCCGCCTAATCTTGGCATCCCCCAGTCAATAAGGTGTTGTCTCACCACGGTTCATCTGCTCCTGAGGGTGTATGGAGCTTAGGGACACAATTCTGACAAACGGACTGCAATTTTTACACCTAGCAACAAGAAAAAAAAACAACAACTGGCCCTAAGGCTGGGAACATGGAATGTAAGAACCATGACCCCTGGCATCTCAGATGATCTAAACGAGATTGTCGATGCCGGTAAAACTGCAGTGATAAACAATGAACTACTCTGATTGGGGAATAGACATTGTCGCCCTGCAAGAGACGAGACTCTCTTAATCTGGAAACATAAAGGAGAGGGACTTCACTTTCTACTGGCATAGCAAGCTGTGGGGAGAAATCAGGGAGCAAGGAGTTGGCTTCACTATCAGAAACAAGCTGTTAAAGTCTATCATACCACCAAGCGATGGCACTGAAAGAATACTGAAGCTCCAATGCCAGACCAAAGCAGGCCCAGTTAGTATTATAAACGTTTACGCCCCAGCACTAACTGCAGCATCAGAACCTAAAGATAAGTTTTATGACGACCTTAGCAAAGTGGTCAGTGAAACACCAGAGAAACATCTTTTCATCTTGGGGGTTGGCTCCGACCACAAATCTTGGCCTTCATGTCTAGGACAGTTTGACTTTGGGAAGATCAATGTCAACAGACAAAGTCTCTTGGAATTCTGCAGCCATCATAATCTGTGCGTGACCAACACCTTCTTCAACACAAAACCACAACAACAAGACATAGAGCAGAGAATGCTATTCAGACTATACCAGCACTTGATCCTCTCAGTGATTGATTATGGACTAGGACAGCTCACTGTCTCAAAGAGTCAGCTGTGAGATCGGAGCGCATACAGAACGAGGCTATGCGGGTCATTCTGGGATGCACCAGAGACACCCCAGTGGTGAGTATACGGTACATCCTTGGTTTGCTGACTGTTGCTGGTAGGCTCAAGGTGGTGCAGGCGAAGGCATACCTCAGAGTAGCTGCTGACACAGATCACCTGTTGCATGAGGCGCTGGACGCAGGTAAGGGCCAGCGACTGATAAGAGGGAAATCATGGATGGCTCAGGCAGAGGATACGATCAGACAGGTGTGCCCCTTAGAGAACATTAGGCGAGGAGAGGAGTGGGTCAGAGTGCCAGCGGAGCAGTCAGACTTGTGCAGAGTTATAATCACATTGAGCCGGGAGTGTAGGGAGTGGCCAGCAGGGGCCACGGAAGTGGAAATCCAGCAACTAATTCAGGATAATGCTCGCCCTGGTGATGTGATTATCTACACAGATGGTTTGGTGTTGAGAGGTAGTAGAAGTGCCTGGGGTTTCTTGGCAAAGGCTAATGGTCGACGTTTGGTGCAGGAGAGCCTGGCATATGATACCACAACATCTAGCTTAAGAATGGAGGTGGAGGCAGTCAGTGCAACTTTCCGCTGGATGGAGAATACGATACACACACACATCGTGATTGTAACTGACTCAGAAAGCGTGCTGAGTAGGGTGAGGACTGGCAAGCTTCATGCCGAGTGGCTTGCTTCGCTTCGGAAGTCACGGGTGGCAAGCATCGTCTGGATATTTTCTCCGGGGCATGCTGGTGTGTTGGGGAATGAACAGGCAGACAGATTGGCTGGCTCTGCAAAACTTGGTGGAGTATAGATGCATGATAAGGCAGACGTGGTTGTGGCCTTGTGGGAGCACGTGTACACCTCGGAGGAGCAAATGGATCACCATGGTCTGGCAAGAATGCGACAGCGTGGAGTGACGAGGGGATCTGGCCGATGCTTGATGCTTAGAGGAAAGGCGAGACGCATATATAATAAGATTGCTACTGGTACTATTGGGGTTGGAACTCTTTGCTGGCTTCTGAGGATGGGGGCGGAGCGCTTATGGGAATGCCCCAAATGCTGTGTCGGTTCCTAAATCAATCAATCAATCAAAACCACAACACAAGGAAGGTGTCATGGAGGCACCCCAGATCAAAGAACTGGCATCAACTCAACCTGGTGCTCATCAAATGCAGCAACCTCAGCAATGTACGGCTGACTAGCAGCTATCATAGTGCTGACTGTGACACCAATCCTTCACTTGTTTCCAGCAAGGTGAAGATAAAGCCCAAGAGAATCTACAGAAACAGAACAGAAGGAAGACCATGCATCAACACCAGTGGCACCCAAAGCAAAGAGAAGGTCAACAAATTCACCCAGGCTCTGATGGAGACTCTGCCTGGCCCCACAAATGGAACTGTCACCGAGAGATGGAGTCATTTGTGCGACACCATCTACAACACAGCACTAACAACATTTGGCAAGAAGCAAACAAAGCCAGCCGAATGGTTTGAAGCACGCCCTGAAGAGATGCTCCCAGTCCTGGAGATAAAGAGACAAGCATTCTCAGTGTAGAAAACATCACCATCAGAGAAAACGCTGCAGGCGCTGCGAACGGCCAGAAATAGAGTACAACTCTCTGCACAAATTCAAACTTGTGCAGACACTGGAAATATAAGAGGAATGACAGAGGGCATCAAGCAAGCTGTCAGTCCATCAAAATATAAGATGGCCCCTTTACGATCAACAGAGGGGGTAATCATAAAAGATCGAGCAAAACAAATGGATCGCTGGGTTGAACACTACTCAGAGCTATACTCGGTGGAGAACACTGTCAGAGAAGAAGCTCTAGAAGCCATTGAACAACAGTCCACCATGCATGCCCTGGATAACGAATCATGCCTCACAGAAATCAGCGAAGCACTAGAAACTCTCAAATCCGGCAAGACACCAGGAAAAGATAGTATTCCACCTGAAATTTTAAAATGTGACAAAGAAAAAATCATCCCAGAACTGTATGCAATACTTCAGCTATGCTAGAAAGAAAAATCAGTACCACAAGATATGAGGGATGAAAACATTGTTACCATTTATAAAAACAAAGGTGACAGAAGCGACTGCAACAACTATTGCGGCATTTCCCTACACAGCATTACAGGCAAGGTGTTTACTCGAGTAATTCGCAAAAAATTACATATTCTTGCTGAAGATATCTACCCTGAATCACAGTGTGAATTTAGACGCAACAGGTCCACCATCGATATGATTTTCACACTCAGGCAGCTCCAAGAGAAGTGCAGAGAACAGAGGAAGCCATTATATACTGCCTTCATTGAGCTCACAAAAGCATTCGACCTTGTGAGCAGAAACAGCCTTTTTAAGATCCTTGAAAAGATAGGATGTCCACCCACACTGCTAAGTCTCGTGAAATCATTTCACGAAAACATGCAGGGGACCATTTTATTCAATGGCTCAACATTCCAGTCATTCAGCATCAGCAGTGGAGTAAAGCAGAGCTACGTGCTTGCTCCAAAACTTTTTGGTATCTTCTTCGCCATTCTCTGAAGGCAGACATTTGGGACTGCCACTGAAGGCATATACCTCCATACAAGATCTGATGGCAAACTTTTTAACGCATCAAGACTCAAAGCAAAGACCAAAATAAAATCAAGATGCATAAGAGAACTACTTTTTGCAGATGATGCAGCACTGACTACTCATGCAGCAGAAGATCTCCAACGGCTCATAGATCGTTTTGCAGCCGCCTGCAAAGACTTTGGGCTCACTATCATCCTAAATAAAGCACAGGTGATGGAACAAGATGTTGGTGCGCCTCCATCAATCAAAATTTCTAATTATGAATTGAAGGTTGTCCATTAGTTTGTGTATTTGGTGTCGACAATATCAGATAATCTTTCATTACAGACAGAAATCGACAGACTGACTGGAAAGGCAGCCACAACAGTTCCAGGCTAACTAAAAGAGTTTGGGAGAATAATAGACTAACAGAGCGTACAAAAGCTCAAATATATAAAGCTTGTGTTGTTAGCACACTACTTTATGGGTCTGAATTCTGGACCTTGTACTCATGACAGGAAAGAAAGTTGAATTTATTCCATATGAGATGTCGGAGACATATTCTGGACATATCGTGGAAAGACCACATAACAAACAAACATGTGCTTGAAAGAGACGATATTACCACAGTGCACTCACTCCCTCTTTAAGCAAAGACTCCTCTGGTGGCTGGGCCACGTATATCAAATGGAGGATGAACATATTCCCAAAGATCTCCTGTATGGAGAACTAGCCACAGGGACGAGGCCAATTGGAAGACCCCAAATGCGATATAAGGATGTATGTAAACAATATATGAAAACCCTTGGCATAGATCCAGACACGTGGGAAAGAGTTGCAACAGACAGATGTTCCTGGAGAAGAGATGTACGAAACGGACTGGTGCTCTTTGAGCGCAATCTGATCCAACAAACTGAGTATAGGCTTCACAGGCATAAAATGCAGTCGCTTACTGTGGGACCTGCCTCGTCCTACTGATGCAGAAATTGTGACAGAGATTGTCACTCTCGCATTGGACTATACAGTCACCAGCGGTGCTGTCAGGTGCCTCCCCAGCGGCACAACTCTATAGTCCTTCAGGACTGAAAGAGGCCTACTACTTCTGCCACATAATCCCTGAATGTCGAATGTGACTCCCAGGTATCTCAATTTACTCTCTCTGTTAACATTTCAGCCATTTATTGTAAGACTCAGGACGTCAGCCTTAACAATCCTATTGTCCAGAGAGGATCATAACAAGACACCGTATCTTGGTTAATAACACTACCCATCTCTGTACACCAGGTGATCACTTTATTTACTGTCTCCCGCAACTTTTGCACTATTTGTGTTCTGTCTCTTCCCTGCATACACACAAGGACATCATCTGCAAATGTCAGTATTGTTCCAATCTCTGGTGCTTCAATGTTTGCAAACATTGAATAGCACAGGGAATATTGCAGATCCTTATGGTAATCCTGGGGTAATAATGCACACATTTGAGCTCCTTGGGCCTAGGCGAAAAGCAATCCTATGAGAGTGCAGGGTAGTTGCTATCCAATTCACCACCAAAAGACTAATATCCATCTCCAAAAGAATGTGCATTACGAGATCATATCTGACAGTTATATGCATACTCAAGATCCAATGCTGCTACCATTTTTCCTGTCTATTCTGGATCCCCTCTTTTTTTTTATGTTGCATATCCCTTACAGGACATTGCAGTCAACACCAGCATTTTTTCAGCTGCTGTTGTACTAGGCAAGATTACGTTCAGTAATTTGCCATTGCTTTCTGAGCGACCGGCTTACATACCCCTGTAATTAACCAATGTGGTGCGATCCGCTACCGAATCTCATGCAACTGCGTTACTCATGAGAATATACGGGAATATGGAGAAAGACGTTAACCTCTACGCCAAGGATCCCCTCATAAACATCAAAAGCAAATGTTGCTGTGTTTAATCTTGTTTCTTTCCTTGTCCATTGTTATGGGTATGCCATTTTCCCTATAAACTTTTGGCATTGTTGTAGGCTGGTCTTTTCTATGCATTTGTCTGTGCAGTTTCCAGAATCTACCCAAAATCTTATCACCTCCCAGCTCACTCATGAAGTTATCCCATTTAGCTTTTTTGGCCTCTGCTGCATGGAGTTTGAACTCCTCAACCTTCTCCTTTTGCACCCTTTCTGCCACCGCCAATCCTTTTTGTATACTTTGTGGTGTATTTCGTAATTTTGGTGGCTGCTTAGTTGCCATTCTTTTACACTTCCACACAAGTTAAACTTCAGGTGTCCACCATCGGGGTTATACGATCTAAATCCATGCCTTCTGTTGGGTGCGTCCAATACGGGTGTTGGTCCACTCATATTTGCATGCTCTCGCAGCCTTGAACTTGCTTGATTTGGAAATCAACAACAAGCATAGCAGGTGGTCAGTTACATCATTCCCCCAAAATTGTCCATTTTGTTTCTGATACCGTCAACTTGATGACTAATGCCCTCCTTTCCCACACACAAAATCAGATACATGAAACTTAAACATATAATAACAAAAACATCTAAAAATTTTAATTCATAGAGGAAATAGAAAAATCCATAGGAAGACACCGGTCTCTCTGGTCTAGAGGTTACATGACTTTTTCCGTAATTCTGTATACTCTTGTAAGTAACGTAATGGTGCGTGGGAGTTGGTAGCGGTTCTCTCTGTGTCTGTAACTTACGGAGTATTCAGCCAGTCGCTCAAAAAGCAATGGAAAACTACTGAGCATAATCTTGCCAAGAAATCAACAATCAGCTGAAAGATGCTGATGTTGACAGCGATGTCCTGTAAAGGATATGCAAAAAAAAATATAGAAAGACAAAGATAATAAGAATAAATCAAGGAAATGATAACCAGATTTACATTGGTAAAACCTCACTTCAAGAGAAGGAATCATGCATAATTAGGTAGCAATGTCCACAAAGAATGTCAACAGATAAAGATATTAAAACAAGGATACAAAGAGCACGCAGAGCCTTAAAAGCAACAGGAAATCTGTGGAAGTCAAAAAAATTAAATCTAGATCCAAACTTACAATATCTAACTGTTCCATGAAATCAGTACTGCTGTATGTGTCAGAAACATGGAGAACAACTAAAAAAAATTACAAATAAACTACAAGCATTCATTAATTGGTGCCTGTTCTGAATAGAATGACTAAAATCACCTTTGTGAAGTGCATGGACAGAACTAAATAAATTACAGTGAATCCTGAAGGGTGGAAAAGACGCTGGCGCTAGACTGGACACACATTGAGAAAACTCATTAGTAATTATATAATTAAGAAATCCTTCCTCTGGATTCCACGCATGAAATAATGGAGGACTTAAAGACACATGGAAAAGAGAATTAGAGACAGTGATGAATATTATGGGGTGAATATGGAAGGAGCTGCATCATTGGCACATTTCCATCTTGACAGACAATAGTTTGGTACACTGTGCTTCAAAAACCCTTAATAACTACAACCCATGAGGCAGCGAATGTGGCTGATAAGGCCAATTCATGCTGTAAATGTTCGTCCACAGTAGATGCATGTGAAAACATGATCATTTCCACCATCATGCACCATCTTACGTCTCTCACTCTCTGTGTGTGCTTTATCTGCAATCATTTTCTCCTTTGTCTTTATTCCATTTCTGATAGTTTCCCTCCATGCAACACATTCAGCGGCGACTTGCTCCCAATGTGCATTATCTATGACTGTATCAATCATGTCCCGCTTACACACATCTTTGTATCATAGTAGAGTTAGTTAGTTAGTTAGTCGACAGATCATCTTCATTGCACATCGAACCATTCAGTCCATAAATGCTCGGATCCCCTACTCAGTAAAACCTGCAGCGTGTAGCGGCTAATGACACCAGTTCTGTGTTGGTTTATCAATCTTCTTTGGCTTCCTGTGTAGTGTTCTTGTTTGGCCACCCCTCTTTTAATTTGCTGTTCTCGCAGTCTGGCCATGGTTGTAGATTCACAGGCATCACTCAGTTCTCGCAAAAGTCTTACTTCTCATAGAGCATTCAGAATGTCAGCCTGGTCCATGGCACGTCTGCCCTCCACAGTAGCCTTACCTGCAAGCTTGTCAGCCCGCTCATTTCCTTGTACTCCTTTCCGCATGCCCTGGCACGAAGATGAAACTAATCTTTGCCAGCCGAGACCGCTCCAGAGACAGCAACCACTCTCTTCGGATCCACCCTATCTCTATCCTCTTGAGCATGCTCATTGAGTCGCTAAGGAAACATGACCTAGTGAATGTCTGTGTCTCGAGCCATGTTATTGCATTACTTACTGCCATGACTTCCACAGTCAGGCTACTTGTGGTCTCAGCAAAAGCACCAGAGTCCTCCTCCACAATTCTCCCTCCGGCCTGAGCCGTAAAGGCCCATAAGCTTCCCACATGTCGGATGACTGACCAATCTGTGTAAATGACAGCATCACTGTCTAGCGAATTCTCAAAAATGAACGCTTGTACTTCCGCCTCCACAGCAGCCAGATTTTCTTGTCTGCATTTTCTGTCTAGTTGGAAGCAAACTGAAAAGGATGTGCAGAAATATGTTGGCACTTGTACCCACTCCTCGCCAGGTTCTATGTCCTCAAGTGAACACATCTGTTGAAGAATGTCTTCAGCTTGACCCATCCACAACCGTCCTCTTTTTAACCTGCTGCCCTTCACCTTCATAATTTCACTATGCAGTAGATGTTGTGTGTTTGCGTTAACTTTGAGGTAGGCACGTGCTCTGCGAACTTGCATTCTGTCTTCAATGGTTGGAAAATCAAAAAGGTAGCGCCTTGCCCTGCATGCTGTATCTCTTGTACACCCAAGAATAATGCGCATAGCTTCATTCTGTATTCTTTCCATCCTTTCTATCTGCTTACGGCTGAATGTCAGGATTGCCATCGCGTACTCCAAAACAGAAAGGACCAGCCCCTCGTATAGAAGACATAGATGGCGCTGCTCACAGTTTGCTGCCACCATCACCTGCATCGCAGCCAAACCCTGCTTGGCCTTTGTTATCATCTGGTCTATGTGCTCATTATAAGCAAGGCTTCGATCAAACTGTATCCCCAGGTAATTCATTGCCTGCGTTCTTTCCACCGTCTCTGAACATAGCTTTACAGTTGGTGTTGGAGTGTTGACAATATGATTATTCAATGAGAACAAAGTCACTGTCGCCTTTGTTGGGTTGACCATTGCCCTAGCTTCAACACACCAAGTACTTATGCGACTGAGTTCAGTTTGTAGTTTCACAGCAACCTGATCTCTATCCTTACCCTAACGATACACTAAAACATCGCCAGCATATGACAATGTCCTAACAGGTCCAGTGATCTGCTCACTGGTGATTCTCACTGTGTAGGCGTTGAACAGTACTGGAGATAATGGTGATCCCTGTGGTAGGCCAGGATATATTGTTGATGGTTCCAAAGTCCAACTGCCACATCTAAAAACTACTTTCCGTTGGAAGAGGGCTGCAGCGATCCAACTAAGGAGGAATGGACTTATTTTGAGTTCATGAAGCTGAAGCATTAAAAAATCCAATGGTACTCTGTTGTACGCGTCCTCAAGATCTATCGCTGCAGCAAAGGTTTCAATGCCTGAGTGGAAACCTTCAATGACATGGGCAAAAACTGTTGCATTCGTCCAGGTTTCTCTGTTTGGACGGTACCCACCCAGGGTAGGTGGGAAAACACCTTGCCTCTCTAGCTGGCTTGATATTTTCCTGGTAATTAACTTCTCCAGCAGCTTGCCTATTGTATTATGCATGGTTATAACTCGATATCCCTGAATTTTTGTGTGGTCTTTGCCAGGCTTCGGCAAGGGAATCAGATAGCTGTGTAACCACTCCTCCTTGATGCTAGCACTCCCTATACTGTTGTTGTACATGTCTGCTAGTTTCTCTAGCTCGTTGTCGGTACACCTATTGATGTCGTATCTTAAACCATCAGGACCTGGAGCGCTGTTTTTTGATCGTCGAAGCACAGCCTTGATTTCTTTCACTGTCACTGTGTCTTCATCTGAAGTGTTCTGGGTCTTGCACCTGTCTGAGGTGACCTCCTTGGCAAAGATTTTGGCCTCCCATGTCTGTCTGGTTGCTCTGCTCTAGGTAGCGTTCAAAGAGGGCTTTGCCCTTGTCCTCATCGCCTGGACGACTTGCTGTCCTGGTGACACAGCCACCTTTGATACAAACCAGGTCAATGGTTTCAAGTGCAGTCTCGAGCTCCTCCCCCTGTGTGTTGGAGGAAATGTTTCCCCATGATCTGCCTTTAGCGTTGAAATCGCCACAGAAAATAACATTTCTCTCGTGACCTAATATGTTACTTTAGCACTGCCACTTCTGGGAATTCATACTCGCGTTGCGGGCATAAACATTAACCAACATGAATGGTAGACTGGATTGAACTCTTACCGCCTGTATTTGTTTATCGTCACTGTCCCAACTGGACATGTCTAGCTTTGATGCCACCATGCTGTCGCAAATGAGAATCGCTATTCCCAGATGTCGTCTGTTGTAGAAACATTTGAAGCCGGCAATTCGGAGTAGCTGATCACCCACTCTCGTCTCCTGGAGTGCTACAATGTCATTCCTGTAAACCAGAGTTTCTAGAATAGGGGCCCATTGTTTTACGCTGGCGCAGTTCCAATACAGAATACAGATATTCTTGAGTCCCAGATGGTCACACTTGAGTCTAAAACGCCTTACACCACCACGCTTACCTTGTCGTTTGCTTCCTGCCCGGCACCCACGTCGCCTTGTTAGGTTGACTGCCGACCGCTCGAAGAACACACGTTGTTCCGCCATGTTGAAAAACCGAAAACTACAGAACCACACATGCTGCAAAAAATTCACTCAAGGATTGCTTCGCTCAATGCACAAAACTCCGTAGCATCAGTGCAGATCTTGAGTAGAAACTCCTGGTTTTACATCCTGGCACATAAATTACACGCAAGAGATGAATAACTCCATTCCTACGCGAAAAAGTCAACGATCACAAAACAACACGACTGTCCGTTGCCATCTTGAAACCAGAAGGATCGTAGTATAGGCGACCCTAAGATCTCCAACCCATCTGTAAATCACCAAAAAAATGTCCTTTGGTATTCTACCATCATCCATCCTCCTAATGTGTCCTATCCATCTAAGTCTACGAAGATTGAGCATGGAACACACCGCTGATCTTTCCAATACTTCAGTATTTGTGATTTTGACTTGCCACTTAATACTAAGTATTCTTCGCAGACACCGCATATGAAAGCTGTTCAAACGTTTCTCTTGGTGTGAGTAAGTTGACCAGGTTTCACTGCCATAAAGAACAATACTAAGGACACAGGCTTGGTAGACAAGGACTTTTGTTTTAGCAGTAAGCTTCCTGTCCTTCCAGACTCTTTTTGCTAACATGTTCATAGTTGTTGCTGCCTTACCAATCCTGATGTTGATTTCCTGATCTAGGGATAATTTGCTATTTACCTCTGATCCTAGATATGTAAAATGGTTGACTATCTCCAATAAAGATTGATGGTACCCCATGTGCACCTTGTGACATAATCTGTGTCTTCTTTTTGTTAATTGTTAAACCAAATTCAGAACAAGCATTGGAGAATGCAGATAGTAGATGTTGTAATTCATCCTCAGACTGGGCCGTGATTGCAGCATCATCCGCAAAAAGCAACTCTCTGATTAGTACAATCCTAATTTTGGTCTTGGCCTTCACTCTCTGAGCATTATAGAGGCCACCATCTGAGCGTGAGTGAATGTATATACCGGTATATACCTGATCACGAAAGGCATATTTCAGTAAAGTGAAATGTATATTCCAAAGAGGGTGGGGGATACCACACAACCTTACTTAACTCCACTCTAGATTTCAGACTCTTCTGAAGTTGCACTGTCAAACTTGACTATACTCTTCATGCCTGTGTGGAACCATTCCACAATGGACAGAAGAGTTGGTAGGCAGCCAATTATCTTTAGTGCATTGAGCAGACCCTCACGACTGACCAAATCAAATGCCTTTGTGAGGTCAATGAAGGCAATAAACAGTGGTTGATTTTATTCCCAGCATTTTTCATGCATTTGTGACAATGAGAATATCATATCAATGGTAGACTGGTTCTGTCGGAAGCCGCACTGTGAATCGGGGTAGACTTCATCTCACAGGACTTGAAGTCTGCGCAGAACAATCCTGGCAAATATTTTTCCAACAATACACAGAAGTGAGATACCCCTATAGTTGTTACAGTCACTTTAATTGCCCTTGTTCTTGTACAGTGTTATTATGCTTGAATCTTTGAAATCCTGTGGGACTTGTCCTTCTCACCAGCATAGCTCTATTAGCTGGTGGATCTGTAGAGTGAGTGTATCTTGCCCACTCCTGATAACCTCTACTGGAATCCCATATCCCATCCATACCTGGAGCCTTGCCAGATGCAAGTTCATTTATAGCACACTTAACTTCTCTTATGGTAGGAAGTGTATCCAGGTGATCAAGTGTTGGCAGGGCCTCTATGGCGTTGAGGGCATCATCCACTAGTTTGTTCTCACTTGAATAAAGCTCTAAATAGTGCTCTACCCATCTATTCATCTGCTGTTTCTTATCAGTGATGATTTCTCCAGTCAAGGTTTTCAGTGGTGCACTTCTTTTGATCATTGGACCACAGACTTTCTTTATACCTTCATACATGCTTCTGATGTTTCCCTTATCACTTGCATTTTGAATGGACTCACATAACTTGATCCAATAGTCATTTGCACACTGCCTGGCAGCCTTTTGCACATCCTTCCTTGCTTGCTTCAGCTCACTGAGAGTGTTATGCGTTGTTCTTTCCTTGTTTCTTAAGAGAGCCATCTTCTTCTTATCAATCAAGGGCTGCAGTGTCTGGCTGTTTGCCACAAACCAGTTCTTCCTCTTATGATCCACAGTGCCGTAAACCCCTACCGCAGTTTTAAAAAGAGGTTTCTTAAGTTTACCCCGCTTTTCACTTACTGTACAATGTTTTGATGTATCAGTAAAAGCGTCTTCAAGTTGCTGTTGAAACTCAAAGCACTTTTCAGGCTCGTGAGTGTTAATAAAATTAATCCTGGGGCTAGATTTATGTTTAGCTGTGTAGATTCTCTTTGGTCTCAGTCTAACCCTTGCAACAACCAAAGAATGATCTGTGTCACAGTCAGCACTGTGGTAACTTCAAGTTAATGATGTATGGTTCAGATGTTGTCTCTGTGTGATGATGAAGTCCAGCTGATGCCAATGGCCGGATCTTGGATGTTTCCATGTGACCTTATGCAGCTCTTTTGTTTAAAAAAAAGAGTCTATAATACAGAGGTCATTTCTGGTGCAATGCTCCAGCAGCCTTTGCCCATTTTCATTCATGTGACCGATGTTGTATTTTCCAAGGCACACTGACCATGAACTCGAGTCCTTGCCCATACGAGCACTGAAATCACCGAGCATATAAATGTAGTCAGATTTTGGAACTGCTTTGATCACAGAGTCTAAATCCTCATAGAACGAATCCTTCACATCATCAGAGGAAGTGAGTGCCAGTGCATATGCAGTAATAATGGTGGGAAAACCACAAGAGGTTGCCAAGCACAGGGATAATAGTCTTTCATTACCTCCAGCAGGAATTTCAATCATTCCCAGTAGCGAATTCTTCACTGCAAAGCCCACACCATGTTGCCTTTCTTCTGCCTGCCCTCTACCCTTCCAAAAACAGGTGTAATTGTTTTCCCTCAGTGACCCTTCTTCAGCGAGGCGAGTCTCCTGCAGGCCAGCAATATCAATGTTAAGAAGATGGAGTTCGGCATCAATCACAGCCGTTTTTCTCACATCGTCAATATTTGTCAAGTCAGTGGAAAATCCTGGACACATGGTTCTTATGTTCCAGGTTGCAAGCCGTAGCTTGAGGTTTCTATTTTTCTTTTTCTTAGTACCTGGTACATTGGTTTTACAGCCTGCGATTCAGATTTTGTCCTAGCCCCAAGCACCCATTGAAGCAGGCAGGCTGTGGCGGATCAGTACCCAATTGGTCGGGGGATGGCCAGCTTGAGGCGGGCGGTAGCTGATCAGTGACACCTGTAGGTGTATCCCACGGTCAGAGGCAACCCATGGCACCCCATGTCTATGCCAATTGATAAGGACTTATAACCCATAAATGTTACCTCTCGCTTTGATTCCGAGACCGGTTAAGACCAGGGATGGAGTTATTGCCTCTCCATAGCACAAAGCCTGGGCTGAAATATAGAGACCATGTGTTGCCCATGCAGCATGATCCCTCTCTCAGCCTGCCTAGTTTACTCCAGAGGAAAAGTAACACCTATACATCTGGAACAAGACAAGCTGCAGAAGCTGCCAGATCAGCAAAGCAATGCTCTAACTGTCCGCCTGTTGGAGCTTCGATCCTAGACCTCCTAGGAAAGAGCTGCAGAAGACAGCAAAAGATATGATGGCTTAATGTGAGTTAAGGGTTTATGTTCCAATGGGACATAAAATGTAGCAGGAGCACAAGAACAGGCATGACATTTTTCTAATGTATAAATTAAACAATATGAGTAACAATGCGTAAAAATTAAAATATTATTTATAGAATATGGTAAGCAAGACAGAAATTTCTTAATATCATCATCGAATCGAAGCGATTAATATCAATCACAATAAATGAATTAAATTTCAAAAGAAAGCGGGAACAAACAACTTAGTATTGATATACCAGAAATAGCCCAGACTGCTTCATCAATCTGATCAGGGTCCTCTGTGATGTCGTATATGATTATGTCACACTCAATAAGATACTCATAGAGCTGATCTTTGTTTTCAAACTGTAAATATATGGAGAGAGAAAGGGATGGAGGAAGAAACATTGCAAATATTTATAAATTAATAAATTATATGCAAAGCATATTATGTCTGCTAATGTTATTAACATCCTTATTTCAAGTTTACCTTTTTCAATATTCTTTTTTTGCATACTGTTCGTAAGCAAAGCTAGCAACTTTAGTGAAAGGTAGTAAACTCAATTTGCAATCTTGCATACCACATTTGAATTCAGCTGCAAGTGACTGGAAAGACTGCCTTGTGTTGATTTTTAATAATTGTATAAACGTTGGGCAGAAAGCACTGGCAAACTACTGAACGTAAAGTTGCCTAGTAAATCATAAACAGCCCAAAAATGCTGGGATAATCAATCCTGTAAAGAAAAATAAATAGTACCCAGGTTCCAAATAAATATACTGAACACTGATGGGAATATCAGAGACAAATTAATAAAAATCTGTCAGAAACAAATTCAGATTTAAATGTGTCAGTTCAACAGTATAGAGAGACAGCAAGAATTCAATAAATGTATTGAGATATTAATGCAAGAATATCCATCCATATCCATAATCCATGTGCCATGCCAATAAGCGTGGGCGGTCATGATTCGCTATTTCATTCAATCACCAGAGTCATGGATCAGCTCAGCTTTCTTGTCTCAACCATACCACATGGCCAAGCTATCCAGGTATATTCTTCTCTGTTTTCCTCTTGTTCTCTTCCTCTCGATCTTGCCAGTTGTAACCAAGTTCTCCAATTTATTTCTTCTCATAACATGCCCAAAAAATGTTGACTGTCTATGTCTAATTTCTCTAATCAGTTTATGATATTCATTTGTTTCTTGTAGGACATGGTCATTGGTTTTTCTGTCTGTCCATGGTATTCTTTGCATTTTCCTCAGAAACCACATTTCCACAGCCACCAGATGTTTTTCAGCTTGTCTGCTCATTGTCCACGCTTCACATCCATACAAAAGTACAGGTTCTATGTAGCACCTCAACACTCTTTTTTCTGTGAGGTTTTAGGAATATTATAGATATAAGCTCCAATTTGTGAGGTAAAATAAAATATATCTTATATAGATAAGGGTTTGATATGACAAGTTGTCTAAGGGCATTCCTAAAGGGATAGATAATCATTCCCGAACAACCCTTCAGAGGAACAAAATAACTTGACTCGCGAACCCCTACTGTGAGAACATTAGACTTAAAGTTTAAGTTCCTACACATAGTTAGAAAATAAAAGGTTCCTCCATAAGGCTTACAGAGATCTTGACTATTCGCCACAGCAACAGAGGAATTTGTTCCCTCCTTAATAATATTGTCTGTGTGCTCTCAGTCACCTCATGCAGATCTCTCATTAAATGTATCAAAAGTGATACATGTCAATTGGACTCAACAGCAGTTGACCAAAACATCAACAATGGAAGATACTTCACACAGTTGAACATAACATTCACAATAACTGTACTCAACAATGGTTGAACAAGACATTCACCATGAAATGTTCTCAACCACGAACGAACGAACGAACGAACGAATGAAAATCTTTATTATCAAAGGGTTAACATTTGGGCACGCAGGCCCGTCTGACATTCTGCCTTTCTTCTCAATTTCCTCTCATACATTCTTTCATTCAACATCACTTATGAAACACATTTTTGACAACAAAACAACAATAGCATTATAACGCATGAAAAATAATCAATTTCAAATTACTCACTGAGACAATGTTTAACATGGGCATTATAAATACCTAAGGAAGGTGTAATGTGCCATACATATGGGAATGTTTTTTGGCTAGTTGTCGTTTGAGATAATTTACCATTATTATTGTCTTTTTTTGTTTTTGCTTCTGAGGGCATGTAGTCTGTACCGAGGTAGTGTTCAAACAGGTTGCGAGTGTATGTATAATGATTGGTGGTTTCTTTGATTTCTTGTGAAAGATTGTTCCACAACAAAGCGGCAGAGTATGATAAGCTTGTTTTATATGTCTATCCTAGGTTTAGGGACATGAGGTATATTTAGTCGTTCGCTATGTCTTGCATTATATTTAAACAATGGCCAAAGGTAGCTTTGAGCATTTTGAAATAGGATTTTGTGAATTAGTTTGGCCTTATTAAAAAGTAATCGTTTGTGGAGTGGTAGTAACTGAAGACGTTTATGTAGGTTAGAATTGTCTGTAAGCTTTTCACCATTAATTAAACGCACTGCCCTTTTCTGGAGTGAATATAGGCATTTTGTTATTGATTTGGAGCATCCGTCCGATTGTGTAGCAATAATCAATATGTGTTTGTATATGGGAAGTATAGAAATTCTTTCTTGTGTTTTCGTCAAGGAAATTTTTAATTTTGGCACATTGGTATACTTTTTGGCTATTTGTTTAACGAGAGTATGAACATGTGAGGTAAAGGTTAGATTTTGATCTATGAAAAGACCCAGTGCCTTGAGCTCGGTTACACTTTCTATAGATTGATTGATTGATTGATTTAGGAACCGACATCACAGCATTCAGGGCATTCCCATAAGCACTACGTCCCCATCCTCAGAAGCCAGCGAAGAGTTGCAACCCCAATAGTACCAGTAGCAATCTGATTATATGTGCGTCTCGCCTTTCCTCTAAGCGTCAAGTATCGGCCAGATCCCCTCGTCACTCCTTGCTGTCGCAATCTTGCCAGACCGTGGTGATCCATTTGCTCCTCCAAGGTGTACACGTGCTCCCACAAGGCCATAACCACATCTGCCTTATCATGCATCAATACTCCACCAAGTTTTGCAGAGCCAGCCAATCTGTCTGCCTGTTCATTCCCCAGCAGACCAGCATGCCCCGGAGAAATGATCCAGACAATGCTTGCCACCCGTGACTTCCGAAGCGAAGCAAGTCACTCTGCACTCTTCACCCTACTCAGCATGCTTTCTGAGTCAGTTAAAATCACGATGTGTGTGTATAGTATTCTCCATCCAGCGGAGAGCTGCACTGACTGTCTCCACCTCCATTCTTAAGCTAGATGTTGTTGTATTATATGCCAGGCTCTTCTGCACAAAATGTCGACCATTAGCCTTTGCCAAGAACCCCCAGGCACTTCTACTACCTCTCAACACCGAACCATCTGTGTAGATAATCACATCACCCGGGCGAGCATTATCCTGAATTAGTTGCTGGATTTCCACTTCCGTGGCCCCTGCTGGCCACTCCCTCCTCAATGTGATTATAACTCTGCACAAGTCTAACTGCTTCGCTGGCACTCTGACCCACTCCTCTCCTTGCCTAATGTTCTCTAAGATGCACACCTGTCTGATTGTATCCTCCGCCTGAGCCATCCATGATTTCCCTCTTATCAGTCGCTGACCCTTAATTGTGTCCAGCGCCTCATGCAACGGGTGATCTGTGTCTGCAACTACTCTGAGGCATGCCTTCGCCTGCATCACCTTGAGCCTACCAGTAACAGTTGGCAAACCAAGGATGTAACGCATACACACTACTGGGGTGTCTCTGGTGCATCCCAGATTGACCCGCATAGCCTCGTTCTGTATACGCTCCAATCTCACCAGCTGACTCTTTGAGACAGTGAGCAGTCCTAGTCCATAATCAATCACTGAGAGGATCAAGTGCTGGTATAGTCTGAAAAGCATTCTCTGCTCTATGTCCATTGCAACCATAGTTTTAAGTGTGCTGAGTCCCTTTTGAGATCTTGTCACAACCGTCTCCACATGATCCTTGAAGGACAGGCTCCTGTCAAATGTGATTCCCAGATACTTCAGTTTGTTCTCTCTGTTGACTCTTTCACCATCTATCGTGAGGCTTGGAACATCAGCTCTCACAATCCTGTTGTCCAGAGAGCACCACAAAACATCTGCCTTTTCCGGGTGGATGACAGCACCCATTTCAGTGCACCAGTCAATCACTTCTACTGTCACCTGTAGCGCCTTGGCTGTTTGCTCCCTATCTCTCCCCTGCCCATATGCAAGAATATCATCTGCAAATGTTAGTATCCTTCCAACCCCTGGTGCTTCTAGGTTTGCAATTTTGCTCGTATAAATGTTAAAGAGCACTGGTGAGATTGTGGATCCTTGTGGCAGTCCCAGGGTTAAAATATGTGGCTCTGAGGTCCATGCACCCAGACGGAGAGCAATCCAATGAGAATGCAGGACGGCCGCTATCCAGTTCACCAACCAGGGATTGACCCCCTTCTCCATCAGTGCGGTCATCAAAATATCATAAAGAACTCCATTGTACACATCCTCAAGATCAAGCGCCGCCGCCATAGTTTCCTGTCTACTCTGGAACCCCTCATAAACGTCAAAGGCAAAAGTGGCTGCATTTGACCAGGTATCTTTTCCTTAGCTTGTAGCTCCCCAGGATTCTTGGAAGAAGCTTCCCCTTTTCCAAAAACTCTTGCAGCTTGACAGTGACTATCTTCTCTAAAACCTTCCCAAATGTATTTCTATAGGCATGCTACCAATGTGCAGCTGTAGAGTTCTCTGTGAGTTTAGCGTGTGAAGTCTTTGCCTGGTTCCTATTAACATAGATTTTGTTTTAGAAATGTTAATTTGCATGCGGTTTGCATGACTCCAGTTAACTACACTATTTATTTCCTGTTGCAAGGATAATTCTAGCACATTACAATCAATAGCGTTAGTATATACTGTGCAGTCATCTGCAAATAGATCGCAAGACGATGACAGATATAAGGGAAGATCACTTATATAAATGGCAAATAACAGAGGGCCAAGAATAGACCCCTGAGGTACTCCAATATTAATGGTAAAGGCTTGAGATAAAGATTTATTGTGTGATACTACTTGTTTTCTGTCTAATAAAAATTATTTTATTAATGTCACTATATTAAAGCTTACTTTCATTGTTTCTAGATTTTTATTAGGCAGGCCGAGAGAGGGATCATGCTGCATGGGCAACACATGATCTCTATATTTTAGCCCAGGCTTTGTGCTATGGAGAGGCAATAACTCCATCCCTTACAAACTATCCTCTGTCAAGACGGCAAGGTGCCAATGATGATTATGGTCTATCATATCGAATGCTTTTCTAAAGTCTGTAAACACGGCTCCACATAGAGTATTGTTGTTAATAGTTTGATGCCAGTTTTCTATCATGTTTGTAAGGGCTGTATGACAAGAATATTTTGGCCGAAATCCTGAATGACTGTCAACTATTAGTTTGTGGTGAACTAAGTGCTCCTGTGTTGTTTTATGGATGTGCTTTTCTAGCGGTTTGGATAGTGAGGATAATATGGAAATTGGCCTATAATTACTTATGAGACGATCGTCTAGAGAACCAGCTTTTAAGTGAGGATACATTTTAGCGATTTTAAAGGCTGATGGGAAGTGACCTTTGTTGAGACATTGATTATATATAAAAGTTAGTGACTCGCAGATCGCTGGTGTAGCATGGAGAAGGATCCGATTACTGATTCCATCTAGTCCTGATGAGTTAATGTGTTTTAGGTTACTGAGATGCGTAAATACTTCAGTGGTCGTCATTAGCGGTATGTTGGAGGGAATGTCTCCATAGCATTTGTTTTCACAGAATGATGATAATAAAGATATGTCATGAGGCGCATCTGGTATTGCAGGCTTCAGTTGGTTTATGTTGGACTGAAAGAATCTACTGAATTGATCACATGTAACCTGATTTGATGGTAATGATTGTGATGATTTGTGTTTGTTTGTCAAGATATTAATTGCTTTCCATATATCTTTAGTGTTGGTATTATTAAGTTCGTAAAATAGTTTTTCTTTTCCTTTCGAATAACATATTGAACTTTGTTTCTCAGACTACGGTACATAGTTAGATCTCTATTTTTATGTGCCCTGTCCCAGTCTCTCATAAGTTCAACTACCTACTGTGTGATCCACGGGGGCTTAGTATGATGTTTAACACGAACTTCCTTAAATGGAACATGCATATCAAATATACTTAGAAAGGTCTTCAGCCAGTGGTCCAGAGCATCGTCTGGGTCAGGAAGCTGGTAAACATAGTCCAGAGATGAGTTGAGCAAATCTTGTAAAATGACGTCTCGATTGAAATTTTTGTAATTTCTATATTTTATACTTATATGTTTGCATTTTGAAGTTTTCGTACCTCTTTTCGACCACGTGCAACATACTGGGTAGTGATCCCTCATTGCATTAATAGGTACAGTACATTCTGTGATGTTGTCAGCACATGTAGTATAAATATGATCTAAAAGTGTTGCAAATGATTTTGTTATTCTAGAGGCTTGTTTGACTAACTGTTGGAAGTTATATGACTCTTATGTTTTCCCATGTTTTGTTTGATTTGTTAGTGTCTATGTTGAAGTCATCTAGCAGTATTATTTCTCTCGCATTACAAAAGACTACATCCATCATAGTGGTGAATTTTTCACAGCAGATATTTCCTGCACTGGGGTGTTGATAAAGATAGCCAACTACTAGGGGTATGCGATTTTGAAGTTTAACCTCAAGCCATACACACTCAATTTCGCAGGTCTCAATATCTCGCCTGCGGTGGGCGTTAAGCGAATTATAAATATAAACTGTAATACCCGTCTCTTGTTTCTGATAGGGATCTCGTCTAATGGTTTTAAAACCTCTGATAGCGATGTCATCATCTGAGGTGTTACCATTTAATTGACTTTCGCTAACGCCGAACATGTAAAAATTTTGATTAAGTATAAGTGATAGTTCTGGCAGCTTCCCTAATAGATGGCAGATGTTTAAATGCCTGATTCTGAGCCCATTATTACTGAGCCAGTGTTCGTACTTATTAGACATTTCAACAATGCGTAATCATAAGTTTAAAAACAAAAATATGGAAAAAAAGCACACACACAAAGTGAATACAACTTACATCCCTTATTACAATACACACTCTAAAGTACAGAGAAACAGTAATATCTCTGTCAATATATAAAAATACGTACACAGATCCGTAAGGCAATGCAGTGAAGACCCCCTCACTCTCAGTAAAAACACAATTAAAAGTATTATAAAAGATATACAGCTAAGTACTATCAATTAATATAAAGTCAAAACAAGTCAATGTTTGTAGTTACATATAACCTAATACGTTACTAGATCAAGTAGTACCCAAATATGCAGATAAACGTTCTAGGAGAGGCTCTTTCTTGTACCGAGATCTGGTGTAGCTTTGCGCTAAGTTGCTAGTAATACCAGGTTGTGTTGGTTGTTGGTACAGCGACATTATAAGTGCTTGACAAAGTGTAGCTGGGCTATAACGTGTGAGGTGCAACCATTCTGGGTTATAATAAAGTGGGTACTGTTGATGTCTTATGGGTATGTAATTACTACCAACTACAGCCTCTGGTTGGTGGCTAACAAGAGGTTGTAGTGGCACGTTGTTGCTGCTGAGAGTTGATTCCTTTCTGGGGAGAATAGGAAACATATCTTCATAATTATTACCCTCCTGTGTGAAAGATGATGTATTGTACGGACTTGGTATGGTGGAAGTGTCCCATCTGGCTTGGATTTCAGGTGCAGAGGTTATGAGTGGTCTGTGCACTTCTGGCCAATTGGTACTTGATGTGACGGGAGTATGTCGTCTGGTTTGAGTTTCAGGTGGAGTAGCTAAAAGTGTCCGACACGATCCTGTATAGGATTATGATGTGTCTGTTCTGGATATTTGATATTTTTGGCGAGCAAGCTGATGCCCAATGTAGACAAATGTAACTGATTCTTATAAAGACTCTTTTTTGGTGCACCAGCCTGTGATGTGAGTGATGGTGTGTTTTTGATGAACTGTATCTTGTTTTTAGAACAGAACTTCTGCAAAATGTTGTTATTTATGTCAGCTAGTCAGCACTGGAGTCCATAACTCGGTGATATGATGGAGAAGAAAATGGATGAGTTAGTAAAAGTGTGGCACAATCGTTCAAGAGTGCCAGCAGTTGAGACCCTGTGATTTGTTGGTTGTTCATGGTGTCATTAATACCAATATGTACGCTTGCCCTTTTAACAGCCAACCTGCTAATCTTGTCTGTTAGCGGGTCAACACCAGCCCCAGGCAGTGGGATTATGGAAACAATGTCTTTGTCTGAAGTGGCCATTCAGTCGCTGTATAAACCTTTCATTAAAGAATCGCCTAGTATACAGTCAGGTCATGCTGTCTGTACATGTTGGTTGTCAGTTCGTCTCGCCCATTGTTTCATCCATTTCCAATTGTCAGCAGTCTTTATGTCTCCATGTGATTCTCCCGATGTATCTTGTAGGCATGTGTTGCCCGTTGGCAGCATGTTACAGCACTGTATGTTTTTCTTGAAGCACTTCAAACCTATTGCTTATTTTAATGTCAATGAGGTAGACTGCTTCCCCAAGATTTTCCAAGGATGAAGCGGTTGCTTGGGAATTACATGCTTCTTCGGTTTGGTCGGTAGAGGACACATTCTGTAGGGTTTGAACTATTTTTCTCAGCAGCAAATTTTCATCTCGCAGGAGCTCGATTTCTGTCTTGAGAGCACTGTAATAACTGCTTATCTTGCTGTTTTCTTCAATGTTAGTTGAAACACTGACAATGAGAGCCTTTAGTGATTGTTCTAGTTCCTCAATGCACTGTTTACAGTCGCACGAATGTCCACTGATAGTTAAGATGCTATTGTTATGTGAGGCAGGTACTTCTTCAACAATGTCCACATTGGGTTCTATGTTGTTTTGGATGCGCTCCATTGGGTATTCAATAGCCAAGAGCACTGGTGGGTTGGCAGGCCTCATGTTGATGTTGTCATGTACACTCATCATATGAGTTAATTGACGAACATTGTTAGCTGGTGAGCAGTCTACAGCTGTAGTTGTAGGCTGTGTAGATTCGGTGAATGTCTGTATCGAGTTTTCAAGCTCAACAAAATCTACTTTTAGCCAAGAATTAATGTTTTCAATTTTCCCCCATGTCATTAATTTATTTTTCGTGTGGTACAAATGTATCGTAATCACTGGCATCATAATCAGGTCTTCAACATGGGCCCTGCACTTATCTTGTCTGGGTTCAATTAGTTCAAGCTTGTAGTAGTTGAGTAGACAAGTTCAGAATGCCTCATAATGGAGTGTTGTTGTTGAAGGAAACCGTAACACGCTGTCCTGAGTTGGTGTGTTTGACGACTAGGCCGGTGGGATTCATGCACTTGGATAGCTTGTTCTTCACGGCCCTCTATTTGTTTAGTGTGTAAGTTTTATTGACAGCCGATTGTAAACCGGAACGAGTTCTTTCACCATTCACTTCCAATACGGAGCCCTCTCCTTCCTCTGACATTATTGCATAATGTTACGAATAACTAAACTTGAAGAATGCAGCAATCGCATTATTATCTAGCAACGCCGCGTACCATACAAGACATTTCAGATCTCATGAATCAATAAGATTGGCAAAGTGTAATGACAAGAAAAATCATAAATTAAATATAACATAAATTATATACAGAAATAAAGAAGAAACGTAATGAAGCTAAAGAGAAATGGCTAATTAAACAATGCACAGAAACTGAAAATGTCAAAAACAACAACAATACAATCTTGCACAAGAAAATAAGGAATATATCAGGAGAACTGAATACAAACTGGATGTTTCAAGTCAGTGTGGTGTAACAAAAAAGGCATGAGTGGTTAAGAATACATACATCCCAACTCAGGCAGGTATAAAGTTAAAACGCACATGGAACGTTTCTGAAAAGACAGACACAATTACTATTCTCACCAAGAACACATGAACAGTCTGACCTGACACAAACTCCTGAGGCATCATGAGGTTGAGATGTCACACAGAGAGAACAATACAGTCTAAATGATGCTGACTTGGAAACAATCAATGGTCCATACAACTTGGTTGATGAGGATTACCAGCTTTCAGATGAAAAATATGAATAGTTTGTGGCTCAAAGCAAGCAGTGTTACCTTCACTCAGGACAATCAGAAATTTATCCAGAATTATTCTACATGAACGCTACAAAATCCCCTGGGCAATTCTTCAAAAGTATTAAAGCTTTGTGCATGAAATGTAAATGCTTCACTCCCTCCACAATAATAAATGATGAATGTGAGAAACAATTACTTAATACTACTGAAATAAAAGGAAGATGGGAGACATACTGTTAAACCCACAAACAAATGCAGCAACGATTTTATTAAATCCTTCAAATGTAGGATATAATTAAGCAAGTATCTTAGAATAGGAAATGAGAGGAGAAATTTAAAACAGCCTCAACAACAAAGCTACAAGCATTGATATTATTCCAATTAAAACCATCAAAATGTGCCAATAGGGATAAAATGGTGACAAACATATTTAACCAGGTATGGCAAAAGAGAAGAATACCACAAGATTGGCAAAGAGCTGTGATTGTACCTTTATGGAAGAATAAGGGTAGCAAAATAAATAATGTAATACCTATAGAGGCATATCTCTACCTAGCTATGTAGGGAAAATGATGCATAAACTTTACAACAAAGAACAAGATACAAGATAGTACAGCTTCTAAGTGGTGTGAAGCTTGGCTTGATAGATCAAGAAAAATCCTTTGACCAAGTAAATAGGAATAAGCTGTGGAAAGTGCCCAGAGATTATGGACTAATTGGGCGACAGTTGGATAATATCAGGGCTATGTACCAAAACAATGAATATGCAATAAGAACAAATGCTGGCATGACAAACTGGTTCCAAGTAATTTCAGTGTTAAACAAGGATGTATTTTATCACTTTTGTTCATCACTTATATGGATAAGATTACTAAATCTATTCAACCAGAGAGTTGAAATATGTTGCTGTTTGCAGTTGACCAGAGTTTACTGTTTGAGAACAATGCACATCTCCAACAACATATAAATTGCCTTGACAATTGCTATCAAAATTTGTATGAAGATTAACTTTGAAAAGACAGAATTTATGACAATTTAATGAACACTAATGCAATAGAATGTAAATATAAATGGAAACTTATTTTAAAAAGTTATAGAGTACAGGCATCTGGGCAGTGTTTTCACAGAGGATGGAAGACTATATGAAGAAATAAAAATGAGTGTACTGAAAGCAAACAACATCAACCTTGCGGTGTATGGCAGTGGGTGGGGGGAGTCTTGAGCCTAAGGAATTAAGGCCGCCAAGCTAGTGCAGTCGCCGCGAACTGTGCAGGTTAGGATTTTCTTTTTGCCCGACAGAAAAAAAAATCCATACCTTACCGAGGATTCAAATCCAAGTCTCCCGAAGGAGAACCCGGCGTTCTTAGCCACTCGGCCAGCCACTCCCCTATCAAATAGCACCTATCCTAAAACATCTGAAAACAGTGCAGACCTGATACGGCGAACTCACCTTGGACACAAGAAATAGTTCTTATCAGAAATTCCTCTTGAAGCATATAGTAATGCATTTACAACGTACAATACAATATTGTTCTACACAAAAGAAATTTGCCACTTCCGAGATCGTCTTAAGCGGCCTGCACTGTATCAACAATCATACAGAAAACAAGCTGATAAGTGCTTTCTTCATCCTAATGCTGTGTTACCAATGCCAGACATGGACAGTCCTAGAAACACACAGGTGTAAAATCATATCATGTGAGATGAGATGCATAAGACACGCAGCTGGGAAAGCAAGATAGAGAAACACATGAGAAACATAGAACACCAACAAATTAAATGGGTTGGACATTTAGTTAGAATGGAACAAGATCAACCAGTGTCTCAAGCATTCTACATGATAACATTGGGCTTGGGATACAAGGCGAGAGGATGACCCAGGAAGATTTGGCTAGATGGGTAAAAGAGACACTGAAGAAATCAAAAATAACGTTAGTGCAAGCAACAAGACAAATGAAACAGAAAATTACAACTTTTCTTCCCTGCCATGTTTCAATGCAAAAGCAGTAAGACAAAAGAAGAAAGAAGAAGATCATGTCCACTACTGCAGATATCATTCAATAATTTTTTTATCATTTTTGTACTCAATTCACCAACAGCTTTAACTTCTTCAACAGTGATGTTATATGGCCTTGGGTATTTACCTTTCCTCATGTGTTGTATAGAATCTTCATCTTATGCTTTCAGTATTGGTAGTTCTTTACATTGATTGTTATTGTTTGTTTCTAATTTACCATCTTCATAATCCATCCATCATGTGCCATGCTGATAAGCGTGGGCGGTCATGTACTGCCATGTCACTCGATCACCAGAGTCGTGGATCAGCTCTGTGTTCCTGTCTCGACCATGCCACATGGCCAAGCCATCCAGGTATTTACTTCTCAGTCTTCCCCTTGGTCTCTTCCTTTCGTTCGATCTTGCCAGTCGTCACCAAGTTCTCCAATTCATTTCTTCTCATAACATGTCCAAAGAATTTTGACTGTCTACATCTATTGACTCTAATCAGTTTACGATCTTCATTTGTTTCTAGAAGGACTTGTTCATTGGTTTTTCTGTCTGTCCATGGTATTCTTTGTATTTTCCTCAGAAACCATATTTCCACAGCCATCAGCTGTTTTTCAGCTTGACTGCTTATTGTCCACGCTTCACTTCCATACAAAAGTATAAGTTCTATGTAGCACTTCAACACTCTTTTTCTCATTTCAATTGATATCTTTTTATTGGTCAGTATGTTTTTCATCTTGCAAAAGGCTACCTTCGCAATGGCAATCTTCATAATATAACTCTATTATATATTCTGTTCATATTTCAATTATCTTTTCTTTGTCCATTAATATTATACTTTCATTTGTTTTCAAAATCAAACACTGCTTGCTGTATGCTTTCCAATACCTGATATTCCTGTATCTTTTTATACATAGATTGTTATGTCTTCTAGTTGTTCTTCAATATCTTTGCACTAACTATTTTGCCGCGCTTCTTTCTCTGCCTTACATTGGTGTACTATTTGTCTATGTATTTAAAAAAATATTTATCTTGATTTTGATTAACTTGCCTTCTAATGTCCATAGGTTATAACATTTACTTTGTCACCTAATTCTTCTTTGCAGTCTTCTGTATTTCTGGTATATTTCCTTTGATGTCTGCTGCATTGACTCCTTTAGCATTTGCCATTTGTTTGTCTCTACTGCCTATTTTTCAACAGCATTATTCTTATTCTGTACAGTATTAATGCATTTATCACTCATTTCTTAATTTGATTCAAGTATTGCCAAATCTTAACTTGAGTTGAGTTGAGATGAGTAAAGAACCGGCATCACTGCACTTTGGGCATTCTCATAAGTTCTCAATCCTCATCTTCAACAGCCAGCAAAGAGTTCAAATACTAATAGTGCCTGTTACAGTCTGATTATATGTTCATTTTGCTTTAACTCTGAGTAACAACTGTCAACCAGATCCTCTGACCACTTCTTGCTGCTGCATTCTCTCTAGACCATGATAGTTTACCTGTTATTCTGCATTATTCACATTCTCCCAGAGGACCTTCAGCACATCTGCCTTATCATGCATCAAATCACCCCTTAATTATGTAGTTAGGTGATGCCCATACGGCTTTATGGATTCTTTTGTGAGAAAAAACACTTCATCTATGATATATAAATTCACTGTGCAAAAATTGGTGAATAGTTTTCCATTTTCATTCATTACCCCTAGTCCTTGTTTTCTCATGCCTTCTTTGTAACCAGTGTTATCCTATTCTATTTGGGCAGTTAGGTCACCCATCAAAATTTTGATATTGCCAATTCTTAGTTTGGCAATTACGTTTTGAACTTTCATGCACAATTTCTCCTTAACTGACTTCTCTTTATCATTTGTATGTGTGGTATTGGATCACATTCATTTGTGTGGTATTGGATCACATTCATGTTTATTTTCTTTTTTATAGTTCTATATCTTTCTTATATTTTACTAGATCTCACTGTTTCCCACTTTAATAATGCTTTGCCTTTGCCTCTTTGGGTAAGATTAGGGCCACTTGTAATGTGTGTGTGTTTATAAAAAAACTGGGGTGAATGTACTAGCTAAGAATTTTATAATACTATCAAGGTTTACTGGGTCAGAGAAGAATATGCAGATGTGAGGCCAGGAGGGTTAATCACAATCTTCAAAAAACTGGGGTAATCCCAAACAAGGCGATTGTTAAGGCATGTACACATCAATATAAATCATCAGCTAATGGAGGAAGCCCCTAAAACAACTGGTTAGGATATCACATTCTTGTCTAGATTAAAATCACCGGTGGGAAGGTGAATCGTGCTAGCTGACGAAGAAACAAAGGAAAATTCTAAATGTAATGTTCCTGGGAACTGATAAGTGGGATCAGGGTTAAATGATGTTTTTTGCGAGGTCTCGGGAAGAGGGGATAACGAGAGAAGTCTGGGCAAATTATGGGCAGAGGATTTTGGGCTGAGTGAGGGGAACCAGCTAAGATAGTGACATTCAGAGTAGATTTTAGTTGTAATGGAGTTAGGGAGAACTCCGCCTGGTGGTTTTCGGACAGTGACGTTTTGAGCTGAGTGAGAGAGACTGAGCGAGAGCAGTCAGTCTGGGTCTTGGTCAGGCAGTGGAGGACTGAGTTCTGGCCCAGTAGAGTTGAGTGAAGTTGAGCAGAGTTGAGTTTGGGCTGAGTGGGGGACACCAGCCAGGAAAGTGACATTCAGGAAGAATTATTCAGTGTGGGCTATGTTTACGGAAGACTAGCAAGTTATTTGGTGTCTGGGCTGAGGAGGGGATCTCAGCCAGGCATTCAGTGATTTCGGACACGAGGATATGGTTCGAGGCAATTAAGTGTGTTCATGTATCTATATCGATACTATGCCTGGAAATTCTGTCATGTTTTTCATCATTTACCTGTGTCATTAATAAAATGATGTTCGAGAAATGGTGTTTTTCCAGTTTCTATAGCTGTGCATAAGTAAATCTGCAGAGTGTTCGTACAGACATACCACTAGACATTACCACAGCCACTTCTATCTGTCAACCTGTCAACCACCTTGTGACATCACTCTCACTGTGGGGGGAATTTTTCTCCACATGACCTGAGTACAGCAATGTTTCACCAGTGCTTAGATGATGTGTGTCTGTTCTGTTCCATCTTGTTTCACACAATTCAAAAATGCTAATCTTACTGTATGTCAATTATTCTACCACCCATGTTGTCTTTCCAAATTCACACAGTTTAAACATTCCAGGTGGCAATCCTAGAGATTTTCCTAGGTGAAAAAAAGTTTAATCAATGCCCCAGACTCCTTGCGGCTTTCCCCACTGTCAGCGTCCTGGGAGTTGAAAGAGGACATATGACAAGGACAGGACATAAGTATGCCATGGATAGGACATAGACGGGACTAGAGTATCCCGCTACAGACAGTACATAAAAACATAAGGACATAGACAGGACAAGGTCCCTGAGCCAACAGTACAACCTTGCACTGAATGACCTGAGACATCAGTCAGCAACAGACGGGGTGAGGACAGGATGACAGCCAGAATACCGAGACATCTGACATAGCACGATTATTATGGACCACATGGGGTCACACTTCACGTGACCACAGGACTGAGGGCTAGAGAGATCAGACTGGACAGGACCGTGATAGAGGAAGGATGCGTGTGGCTTGGCGAGCGAATGTACTGATTGCCGACATGAAAGCTTTTCTTTGCTGAGCGAATGAGGCAGTAATTTGCCGATGCGCTGTGTGTGAGACAGAACTGCATTACATAAGCATGAATGCCTTTTTGTGGCTGAGTATTTAATTGTATTTATATTGTACCATCTATTAGAATGTATTCAATGTGCTAAAGCGACTGTATGCGTTAAATATATAATATTAGTTTTTACATGCATTCTGTTTTGACACCTTTGTTTATGCATGTATCTACTGTCTTTGTCACACCCACGACGAATGAGTAATAACTAAGACGTTGACACCTACAACATGTCATATCGCTTCTAGAAGAGCTTCTTTTCCTCTTGGTTGGCTGAGTAATTCTTTTTTCTTTATGTGACATGCTTATGGTTGGTTGGATTTTGCTGCTGAATTTGTCTACATGAAATAGGGTAGACTGCCCAAAACACAGCCCTTCCTTAGTCTCATCTTATGACATGCCTGATAGGCTACAGTATTACTATTCTTTGCTTACCTTGCAGGCCCTCGTAATACATGGGCGGGCAATAGTTTTAGCTTGAAGTAAGGCAAAGATATCTAGAAGGCCAGATATAGTGAACAAGCTCTTCCAAACTACTCACTGACATGTGCCCTGCCAATTGCCATATACGTTCAAGTCTCTTGCTACAGATCTCGGTTCTAGGTGTTCTGGATCAACTCAGCTGTTGATATTCCTTCATGCCACCATCTCAGTACATCCAGCATCATTTCTCTTGGTCTGCCTCTGCCTTCTTCTCCATTGATCTTTACAGTGGTCACAATGTTCTGCAATGCCTCTCTTCTCATCACATGACCAAAGAATGAAATCGGTCTCTTTCTTATAGTTATATATAATGCTCTAGTTTCATTAGCTTTTTCCAGGCAATAATTGTCAGATGTCCAGACTACTAACTAAATGCTAAATGATGCTCAGTACTGTTGGCATACAGACTGGCTTATTTAAGAATTAAAACAAATGAAATAATGGACAAAGAGGCAAAGAAAGGTAGAGTAAATATACATAACACATGTAGGTCTAACTAAAAATGACATCAATTTAACAAAGGATAAAATAATAATGGACAGTAACAAGGAACACTGATTATACAGTATCACAAGAACAAAAATTATTATACAATGGATCAACCAGTTTAAGTAAACTGTTAATAGTTTTAAATTAAAAGTTGCAAATTCAAAATCAGTAATAGCAGCAATATATAACATATAAAATATTAAATTGAAAAATATAACACTACACACCCCTATGAAGAAAAAAAAAACATTTGAAACAATAATAGACACTAAATATCCCAATTATAAGCTGGATGGGTTGAACAGGATATCATGCATTAAGAATAGTAAACCAACACAGAACTGGTGTTGTCAGCCACAACACGCTTGAGGGAGGTAGTTAGAATCTAAACACTTATGGACTGAATGGTTTGATGTGCAGTGAAAATAATGTCGCTTAACTAACTATTACCTTTTATATTTTTATCATTCACACAGACAGACAGACAGACAGACAGACAGACAGACAGACAGACAGACAGGCAGGCAGGCAGGCAGGTGGATAATTAAACTGAATTAAAATGATGAGTTTGCTAATAAATGCTTTCAATTGGTCAATTGTCTGTTTCATAAATATTAGAGCAGTTGCATTTAAATTTCTATATCTATAGTGATGACACATAGGTATCTTTTATGTATTGCTAATTGTTAATTAACTTTTATGGTAAAAGACAAATATCACTATATGTTTTTAATGTAATGGAATATGATGGTGTGCACATGACAACAGACAAAGAGAAAGGGGAGGTGTTTCTCCAGAGATTTTTAAAGCAGACCAATCATAATGATGCGGATACCAGGGATGCAGTTAGAGAGGAGTTATCTGGCACCATGGAGAATATGCATTACGAAGACATCATACAGGTTGAAGATGTTAAACATATTTTGAAAAAGGCAAAAGATACGGCACCAGGGCCTGATGGGGATAGGTATGGCCACATTAAGTCTTTGAGCGATGTAGACCTGAAGGAGATGGCCGAATGCTTTAATCAGAGCATTAGGACAGCATCAGTATCACAGGACTGGGTGAACACCTATCTCATCCCTCTCCCAAAACCATTCAAGGATCATTCTAAGCTTAGCGGCTTTAGGATCATCACCCTTCAAAATACATTTGGGAAGGTTTTAGAGAAGATAGTCGCTGTCAAGCTGCAAGAGTTTTTGGAAAGGGGGAAGCTTCTTCCAAGAAGCCTGGGGAGCTACAGGCCAGGAAAAGATACCTGGTCAAATGCTGCCACTTTTGCCTTTGACGTTTATGAGTTCTAGAGTAGACAGGAAATGATGGTGGCAGCGCTTGATCTCGAGGATGCGTACAATAGAGTTCGATATGATATTTTGATGACCGTACTGATGGAGAAGGGGGTCAATCCCTGGTTGGTGAACTGGATAGTGGCCATCCTGCATTCTCGTCGGGTTGCTCTCCGTCTGGGTGCATGGACCTCAGAGCCACATATGTTAACCCCGGGACTGCCATAGGGATCTGCAATCTCACCTGTGCTCTTTAACGTGTATACAAGCAAGATTGCAAACCTAGAAGCACCAGGGGTTGGAAGGATACTAACATTTGCAGATGATATTCTTGCATATAGGCAGGGGAGAGATAGGGTGCAAATAGCCCAAGAGCTACAGGCAACAGTAGGCAAAGTAATTGACTGGTGCACTGAAATGAGTGCTGTCATCCACCCAGAAAAGGCGGCTGTTTTATGGTGCTCTCTGGACAACAGGATTGTGAGAGCTGATGTCCCAAGCCTCATGATAGATGGTAGAAACTCAACAGAGAGAACAAACTGAAGTATCTGGAAATCATATTTGACAGGAGCCTGTCCTTCAAGGACCATGTGGAGACGGTTGTGACAAGATTTCAAAAGGGACTCAGCACACTTAAAACTATGGCTGCAATGGATGAAGAGCAGAGAATGCTTTTCACACTATACCAGCACTTGATCCTCTCAGTGACTGATTATGGACTAGGACTGCTCACTGTCTCAAAGAGTCAGCTGGTGAAGTTAGAGCACATACAGAACGAAGCTTTGCAGGTCATTCTGGGATGCACCAGACACCCCAGTAGTGTGTATGCATTACATCCTTGGTTTGCCGACTGTTGCAGGTAGGCTCAAGGTGATGCAAGCGAAGGCATATCTCAGAGTAGCTGCAGACACAGATCACCCTTTGCATGAGGCGCAGGACGCAGTTAAGGGTCAGCGACTGATGAGGGAAATCATGGATGGCTCAGGCAGAGGATACGATCAGACATGTGTGCATCTTGGAGAACATTAGGCGAGGAGAGGAGTGGGTCAGAGTGCCAGCGAAGCAGTCAGACTTGTGCAGAGTTATAATCACATTGAGCCGGGAGTGCAGGGAGGGGCCCACAGGGGCCACAAAAGTGGAAATCCAGCAACTAGTTCAGGATAATGCTTGCTCGGGTGATGTGATTATCTACACAGATGGTTCGGTGTCGAGAGGTAGGAGAAGTGCCTGAGGGTTCATAGCAAAAGCTAATGGCCGACGTTTGGTGCAGGAGAGCCTGGCATATGATACCACAACATCTAGCTTAAGAATGGAGGTGGATCTGCTGGATCGAGAATACGACACACACACACAAAGCATGCTGAGGAAGGTGAGGACAGGCATGCTTCGTGCAGAGTGGCTTGCTTCGCTTCGGAGGTCTGGGTGGCAAGAATCGCCTGGATCTTTTCTCCAGGGCATGCAGGTGTGCTGGGGAATGAACAGGGGACAGATTGGCTGGCTCTGCAAAACTTGGTGGAGTATTGATGCATGACAAGGCAGACTTCGTTGCAGCCTTGTGGAGCACGTGTACACCTCAGAGGAGCAAATGGATCATCATGGTCTGGCAAGAATGAGGCAGCGTGGAGTGACGAGGGAATCTGGCTAGCGCTAAACGCTCAGAGAAAAGGTGAGACGGACTTATAATCAGATTGCTACTGGTACTATTGGGTTGGAACTCTTCGCTGGCTGCTGAGGATGGGGACAGAGCGCCTATGGGAATGCCCCGAATGCTGTGATGTCGGTTCCTAGATCAATCAATCAATCAATCAATCAATCAATCAATGTAATGGAATATTTTACAATGAAATTAATGATGGATTTATAAATTAAAAAGAAACAACAATAACATGTTATGTTTATGTTAATATGTTTTCAAGAATGATTGCTGAATTAATAATTGAAATATAAGTTGTAAAAACATACATACAAACATTAATTTTTCAACTACTGACACAGAAACACAGTGAACTGCAGAAATTAATGGCTCAATCTAAACATCAGGACAATTAAAGAAAAATTCTCACTTATTTTATGTGAATTATAAGAATTAATGAACTAACATACAAGCTGGAATACTGAAACATTTTAGACGACACACTATGAAATTAATTTACAATATATAAAAAATAATGATTTCCTACTTGTATTATCTCTCTGGCAAAGTCTGTCTTTGCTTTCTCTGTATTCTTTACTGTTCCAACTATTTCATAGCAACCCTCCTTAGTTTTTCCTCCTATGGAGCTGCTAACAGACTTAGTATCTTCATCCTCTTCTGATAATTCCAAGCTGGCACCAATCACACACCGAGAGAGATACTGTTTGTTGATAAATAACTTCAATAAATTTCAACTATTCAAGAATACTGAATCAGTGTTTCTATAAAGTAACTAAATATATGAAGTATGAGTAGTGAAAGAAAAAACTCAACACAGTGTACAGTTACAAATTAATTTTCAGCAGGAGCAATAATATTAAAGTCACATTTGTATCATGTTTCCTTGTTGTATGAAGGCAGATGAATATACAAATACATCTCATCTCACAGGTAAATCATGATTCAAAAGAATTATATTTGATTGCAATAATTAAATTATCCTCAATCAAGCAGAAATGATTAACATCAGAATTTCAAAGCTGGTCTGTGAACGTGTGCAGACTTTGCAAAAATGAAATATATTGACTAAAACAATCTTGTTTCAAAACATGGCATTCCTAGAATTTGTAAATCAATCATTTGCTTCAGAAATGTCAGTCTGAGAAAAATCTGTGCTCATATCTGAGTGAGCCAGAATATATGAGACTTCATGAGTAACCAGACTACTGTTATCATCAGATACATCAAGACACCAGAGGGATATGAGAAAACAGTTTATTGTTCATGCAATGTATATTCTGCATACTTAAGTGTAAGTAGGCATGAGGATCATTTTTCAAAATATATATTTAATTATATGAAGTGTTGTAGATTTAAATAAGCTATATAAATCTTCTGTATTTCCTAAAATTATCAGCCACTTGTGGAAGAAAGCTGGTTTAACAAATTTCATCTTAGTGCAGGCATATAAGAAGTGTGGAGCCTAAAAACATGTGGACCATGCGCCACCCATCCACAGGATCTTGTAAGCAAAAGGTGAACATCTCTATTTCACTTTTCATCAACATTTTGTACCATGATAGCCATAGCCATATATATATATATATATATATATATATATATATATATATATATATATATATATATATATATATATATATATATATATATATGTATATATATATATATATATATATATATATATATATACATATATATAAAATGATATATATATATATATAATGCCTTTGAATATAAATGTTATAGATGGGGTCTAAGAATATCTTGGATACAGAAAAGAACAAATACATCCATATGACAACATCTGAATATTGTAAAAGGTTGGCTGCTGATGACGATCACTCAAAAAAAATTGAAATATTTTGGTCACTTGAAACGTCATGAAAGTTTGGAGAGAACAATAATGGAGAGGTATATGCCCAGGAAGAGAGGAAGAAGAAGGCCAAAGAGAAGATGGGTGTAGAATGTGGCAGATTATCTCATGATGGGTGTATGAGACGCTGGACATCTTGCTTATGACGAGAAGTTTTCCGGAAAGTTGTTATGGGAGCGAAGTTCTGCAAAGGACATGCTACTGAATGAATGAATAGCCATAAGAGTAATTTAACAAATAATATTCTTGGCTTTGTATTTCCTAGTCCTATAAGAAACAAATTTAAATTTAAAGGAAAAAGCTCAACAAATGGGGCTGGTTATCAACCAAGATAAGAGAATATATTGTAATTTCAAAAAAAGGAACGGCTAAAAACTCTGGCCACAAACAAATAGATAATATGACCATTAAAAGAACGGAAACATACAAATACCTGGGTCCAATCTTCAACTGCTCCAACATAATAAGGGAAGAAATACAAGCTAAAATCAACTCTGGAAATAAAATACACTATGCACTACAACACCTGCTAAAATCAAATGTACTATCTCGTAACACCAAGATCACAATTTACAAAACACTGATCAGACCAGTTGTGTTGTATGGCTCTGAAACCTGGAGTACAACTAAAGGAGACGAAGCCTTGTTACAAACCTTTGAGAACAAAGTCTTAAGACGCATCTTTGGGCCCATTAGGGATGCACAAAGGGGAAAGTGGAAAAGAAGAAGCAACAAAGACATTTATGATCTGTTTAAGTCCTCGCTAATCACTGGCATCATGAAGGCTAATAGGCTGCAATGGCTGGGGCATATAGAAAGAATGGAAGATAATAGGGAAACAAAACTCGCTTACACTCAAGAAATAAATGACCGTAGATCCTGAGGTAGACCAAGAAAACGGTGGAGAGATAATATACATACAGATCTACAAGCACTTGGAATCAATGACTGGCAAGAGAAAGTCCACCAGAGAGACGAATGGAGACGGCTTGTATCTGCAGCAAAGAACCTCAATGGCTCGGAATGCTGAAGAAGAAGAAGAAGAAGAAGAAGAAGAAGAAGAAGAAGAAGAAGAAGAAGAAGAAGAAGAAGAAGAAGAAGAAGAAGAAGAAGAAGAAGAAGAAGAAGAAGAAGAAGATAAGAAACAAATGAAAATCGTAAACTTATTTGAGAAATTAGACATAGACAATCAAAATGTTTTGGGCATGTCATGAGAAGAAATAAATTGAAGAACTTGGTGACAACTGGCAAGATCAAGGGAAAGAGAACAAGGGGAAAGTAGAGAACTAAATACTTGGATGGCTTGGCCATGTGGTATGGTCGAGACAAGAACACTGAAATAATCCACGACTCTGGGGATCGGGTAAGATGGTGAAACATAACTGCCCACGCTTATCGGCATGACACATGATGAATGAATTGTGTGTTAAAGAAAAGAGCATGGAGGGGAATGTTTAGAGTTGAGACAGGAGCTATGAGACTTCAAAGTCATGACAATCAACACTGTGAGAGTGAGGAACACCCTAGGCTGTAAAGAACAACATCTTACAGGCATGTCTTTTTCTTTCTCTAAAGCCCTGACTGTTAGCAGATCCACCAGAAAATTATGATCCAGTGTCAGAAGACAGGTTGACTTTCACTAGGTACTACGTTTTTGTGTTACCGAACGTTGACGGCGATGTTTTAAACGGCGATTTTCGCTTTCTTGTTATTGTTCCCCGATATTAAGGATATATAGAGTACTTGTGATGTTAAATTCCCTGATTATTTCAAGATCGCATTAAAACAGAAACCGACTACTGAGTATTGTTTTTGGTTTCATTGTCTACAAATCTATACATTGTGGCTTCTCAGATTGTTCTTCTAACGGGGATAAAGAGACTGTCTTATTAATACGTAAGTTGACTCGTAAATCTCGTTTTATATAGACGTTGCCACTTGATTTAGTATGAATAATTAAATTGAGCATCCATTCTTACGCGTACTGTGAAATGTTCAAATATTTAAGTCGCCGGGGTCATCCCAAACAGAAATTATTAAGATCGTATGCTATGATGCCGTCATGTGAAATTTCAATGGCGGGAATATAGCGGTTTTCCGTGTCATAATACAGCGATGATCATTTAATATTCTTATGGAGTATTCAGAGCGACGAGATGATAATGAATGCACGTTTGCATTCACCACCCATTCTAGTATTTAGGTTTAAATATTTATCACTCTACGCAGCCGGGGTCGATTGTTTTTGGATAGCTTTTTATCACGACTTCACTCAGATCTACAAGCGCCGGCAGACCAATCATTGCATCGACACTGCTGTCATCACAGCTTATATATCATATATCTGTGGGTGTGAGTGTGTATATAATAGTTTATATAGTTAGTTTTATGTGTGTGTGTATATATATATATATATATATATATATATATATATTTAAATATTGAGCACAACCCACTACTGGCAATGCCGATCGCATTCTGGTATGAACCTAAGGCCTATCCACGTCAATATGGAAGCACTATACTCGAGTTTCGCCCTCGTTTGAGCTCGTCAGTAGTGCATATCCTTGACCGGACCCGGAAACAGTCCCGGATCACGCGTGTGAAGCGGGTGTGTAACCACGCGGCACACACTGGACACACCAAATTATCACAACAGAACATCACAACGCTACCCATCGTAGGCTATGCTCAAGATTGCCCAATCGCTGCGACCGACGTCCGTCAATCGATGGGACCCGAACGATCAGGTATTTGAATAACGAAGACACAAACAATATTCATCACGGGAAAACATTGTTTTGAATATATATATATTGCGAATATATATAAGTGTGTGTGTGTGTGTGTGTATACATATATATATATATCATCATCATCAAGTGCCGTGTCGGCTGGCGTAGGCGTTCATGGCTCTCCACAGATCTGTCTTTGGTTTTCTGGATCAACTCTGCTGTTGATATTCCTCCATGCCACCGTCTCAATCCATCCAGCATCATTTCTCTTGGTGTGCCCCTGCTTCTCTTCCACTCGATCTTTCCAGTTGTTATGATGTTCTCCAATGCCTCTCTTCTCATCACGTGACCGAAGAAAGATGTCTGTCTCTGTCTTATTGTTGTATATAATGTTCTAGTTTCATTAGCCTGTTTCAGGCAGTCGTCGTTAGTTACTCTGGCAGTCCAAGGAATTCGCAACATTCATCTCAGGAACCACATCTCTTTTGCTTCTAATTTCTTCTTAATTTGTTCATTTACATTCCAAGATTCACTGCCATATAGCAAAACTGGTTCTACATAGCATTTCAGCACTCTCTTTCTTACACTCAGTGATAGTGACTTATTGCATAAGATACTCTTCATTTTCTGAAATGCGGCTTTTGCCTGCCCTATTCTTCTCCTAATCTCTGTTGTACATCTTCCATCTGATGTTATAAATGCCCCTAGGTATCTAAAATTATCCACTTGGTTAATTAAGGATTTTTCCTTCTATTTCTATGTCACATTTTGGTGTCACCATTTTCTTTGATATTACCATTGTTACTGTTTTCTTGATATTCAAGGACAGTCCTTTCCTTGCACTCTCTGTTACTACAACGTCTAATAATTGTTGTAGGTCTGTTGAATTACCCGCCACTAATACTGTGTCATCTGCATAGCGTATATTATTTATATTATAACCTCCAACTAGTATTCCTGACATCTCTTTGATCTCTCTCATTACTACTTCACTATAGAGGGAGAAAAGATCTGGTGACAAGACACACCCCTGTCGTACTCCTAGCTTTATCTGTTCGTAACTACCCTCTTTATTTCCTATTTTAATTGCTGCTACTTGGTTTCAGTAAATATTCTTTATTATTCTTAAATCTTTTCCATCAATGTTGATATCTTGATGGAAAAGATTTAAGAATAATAAATATATTATATATGTGTGTGTGTTTCTTTGCATATTGGATCACATACCTTTCCGTAAGAAACCAACGCAACGCGATCTGCTTCCGATCGCATGGAGACCAGCACATATATATATATATATATATATATATATATATATATATATATATATATATATATATATAAACGTATGTAGGTATGTATAAATGTGTGCATGTATGTATGTTTGTATGTATGTATGTATATGTATGTATTTGACCTGGGTATACAGGATTAAGCGACCTTAACCCCTTCGCCAGCGAGACCGGCATATATATATATATATATATATATATATATATATATATATATATATATATATATATATATATATATATATATACTAGCTGACACGGCCCGGCTTCGCCCAGTCCCTGGTGGGGAGCATCTCATTTAATTCATATAAGTAGTCATATAAGTTATCGTTCCCGTTCCCGACTATCTGTCTGTCTGTCTGACCCGGCATCGCCCAGCTCCTGGTGTGGAGCATCTCATTTAATTCATATAAGTAGTCATATAAGCTCCCGTTCCCGTTCCCGACTATCTATCTGTCTGATCCGGCCCGGCTTCGTCCAGCCCCTGATGGGGAGCATCTCATTTAATTCATATAAGTAGTCATATAAGTTCCTGTTCCCGACTGTCTGTCTGTCTGTCCCTCCCTCTCTGTCTGCCTGTCTGTCTAATCATTTATTGGTTGCAGTTAGAACAACCTTAGATAAACGAAGACCAACTTACAAAAAGCATTAGAAAGAGCACTTGAAAGATCTTTACATCTTCCCCAACAATTAACTTGGGTAAATGGAGCGGCGGCAACAGCAGCAGAAGAAGAAGAAAAAGGAGGAGTAGGAGCTGGGAGGAGGAAGAGGGAGGTGGAGGAGGGAGGAGGAGGGAGGAGGAGGAGAGAGGAAGAGATAGGCGGAGAGAGGAGGAGGGAGGAGGAGGGAGGAGGAAGGAGGAGGAGTAGGGAGGAATAGGAGGGAGCAGGTGGGATTAGGAGGAGGAGAGAGGAGGAGGAGGGAGGAGGAGGGAGGAGGAAGGATGAGGAAGGAGGAGGAGGGAGGAGGAAGGAGGAGGAAGGAGGAGGAGGGGAGGAGGAGGAGGAAGAGGGAGGAGGAGGAAGAGGGAGGAGGAGAGAGGAGGAAGAGGGAGGAGGAAGGAGAAGGAGGATGAGGAGGGAGAAGGAGGGAGGAGAAGAAT